>CP125978.1:464562593-464942988 GCA_030063025.1 Avena longiglumis
TTTGTTTCTCGATTTATCCAAAATCACCCATAGGAGCAGGTTTAGACTCCTTACATGTTATGTGAAAAATCACTGTCTTTATTGTCTTATTGAACCAACCGATATAATACACAAAGTCCCGCTCCAGTCTTGGAACAATATCAGTATTCATCGACACGACATTGTTATTCCTGACAAAAAATGAACAACCCCCGACTCGGCCACTTGATCCCAGCACGGCGGATTCTTGTCTGCAAACTGCTTCACTCCAATTGTATGTTTATTTCTTCGATTAAGTCTATGAAATAAACATACAGTTGGAGAGTTTAAAGAACTTAACCATGTAGTATATACTTTGTAAGAGGAAAATAGAACAATATGGTTCATCTAAAATTCAAAACATCTAAAGACATCCCAGCTTACCTTACTTCTCTATGCATGCAGCACCAACCTGCATAAAGTTTATCATGGGGGATTTACTTTTTCCTTCTTCATCTTACTATAGAATTTGGACAATATGATGTTGCTTTGTAGCTTAGATTGATTTAGGATAGAAGAATGCTATATTTGAAAAACCAGATGAATCGGTTAAACCTCTTTCCTGAGAAAGCACACTGATAGGAAACCGATTAAGGTATTGTTTGGTACTAGTGTTTTTGTAAGGATTAGCAGGGATATCCTCAAAGGGATTGGGTGAAACCCCCACCTTCATCCAAACTCCTCTTTTTTGCAGGAATTTAAAGAGCTTTATTCAAACAAAGCATTCACTAGGCAGTGAGCCAAGAGGCTACTGATTAGAAAGCTAGGGGTCTCAACTAACCAACTCTCCGTCACACACAAGGTGCTAGCATGCTTTGCACAATGGGGAGCCGGATAATTGGCAGTCCTCATTACATGTTGAATATTAAAAGAAGTAAAACAAGTAGCTAGCTCTCCAATTTCTAACAGAAGTGGAGCCACAATTGATCTAGAATTGTGGCGATCGTTCCAGAGTTGTACTAACTCTAGGCAGTTCATCTCCATAATCACATGCGCGAAGCCTCGAATTTTGGTGAAGATGACACCATCACGCAAGGATAAACTCTCTACGATGAGAGGGCCCGTGATCCCAAGCAATGGCTTACTCCACGCACCGAGAAGGCAACATGAGGATCTCGCAACCCCGCCTGCCCCTCCCTTGCCCTCCGAGAGATTGACTGAGCCGTCGGTGTTGATCTTAATGTATTCTCCATCTGGTGGCCGCCAACCATGTCCTGGTAGTACAATTTTTTGCCGAGGAAATTCCAGGAGTGCTAGAGCCTCCCTAGTATATTTCAGCGAGGCCACAAGATCAATGTGCTCCTCATCATGTTTCCAACGATTACACCCAAACTCCTCTGATCCCCATAAAACCCCAATCCACACCAAACCACTAGGTATGTGTAGTATATTGAATATTGAAAAAATACACTAGAACTTGAGAAAAAGTAGGGATAAGCGGGGATTAAACTAGTGTTGGAATTATGCCCTAGAGGCAATAATAAAGATGTTATTATTATAATTCTTGTTCATGATAAAGTTTATATTCCATGCTAGAATTGTATTAAGCGGAAACTTTAATACTTGTGTGGTTTGTGAACAAACACCGTGTCCCTAGTACGCCTCTATGGACTAGCTCATTGATCAATGATGGTTAAGGTTTCCTAACCATAGACATGAGTTGTCAATTGATAATGAGATCATATCATTGGGAGAATGATATGATGGATAGACCCAAACAAAGCAGAGCAATTAGATCGTGTCATCATGTTTCTTTCTTTGAAGCTTTTCCTATGTCAAATATTGTATTCCTTAGACCATGAGATAATGCAACTCCCTGGTACCGGAAGAAAGCTTTGAGGTCATCAAACGTCATCCTATGAGAGGCTGATCATAAAGGTGTCTCTCAGGTGATCGGAAAGTATCTGTTGGGTTGTATGTATCGAGATGGAATTTGTCCCTCCCAAGTCGGAGAGATATACTTCGAGCCCACTCAGTAATCGATATCAACACCGCTTGCAAGCATGTGGTTAAGGAGTTAATCACAAAGTGATATCGGATTACGGAACGAGTAAAGTACTTGTTGTGAACGAGATTGAACTAGGTATGACGGTATCGACGATCGAATCTCGGGCAAGTAAAATATCGCGAGACGAAGGGAATATATATATGGGATTGTTTGAATCCTGACATCGTGGTTCATCCGATATGATCATCGATGAATGTGTGGGAGTCAATATGGGTGCCTGCATTCCCGCTATTGATTATTGATAGAAGATCAAGTCTCATATTCTCGAACCAGGTCACACACTTAACGTATCTCGACGCTAGGATAAATTGGATAATTGTTTTATGAATTTTTGTTCGGAGTCTCGGATGGGATCCAGGATATCACGAGAGGTTCCGGAATGGTCCGGAGAATAAGATTCATATAAGGCAATGCAGTTTTTGGAGTTCGGAATTGTTCCGGGTTAATCGGTATTGTACCTAAGCTTTAGAACCTTCGGAAGGGACCAACGTGGCCCCACCTTCCGGGAGGGGGCATGGGCCTATGAGGGAGTGTCCTGGCCGCATTGGGCCAGGGTCACAAGGCCCCATAGGGCCCAGCCGATCCTAGAGAATTTAAATCGTTTAAACTAGAGATAGGGTTTCTAGAAGAGGGGGGAGTCCATGCCCCCACTCCTTATCCTTGGGCTTGGTGGAGGGGCTAGGCTGCACCCCCTCTATATAAAGAGGGGTGAGGCGCACCAACCCCCACACCTATCCTCCAAACCCTAGCCTTGCTAGCTTTCTCTCTCCCTCCGACTGTTTGTGGAAGCCCCGCAGTGAAATTCTCCACCATATACACCACGCCGTGTTGTAGATCCAATCTATCTCTCCATCATACTTGCTGGTCCGAGGAAGGAGGAGACGCCGAGGTTGCGTGTGCATCTCACGGAGGCACCGCCACTTGTGGTGCTAGATCGGATCGGATCGCGAGGAGGAGAAGCGATACGACTACATCACCCACGCCCGGACGAACGCTCATTTGTCTTGAATCTTCAAGGGTATGAAGATCTAATCCAATCTCTCTCGTATTGCATCTCGTAGATTAGATCTTGGCTTTCCCTCGTTCGCATCCGTAGAAAATTTTGATTTACTATGCCGCGAAACCCTTCGGATGGTATCGAGCTAGATCTATGCGTAGATGTGTTTCACGAGTAGAACGCAACATGGTTGTATGCGGCGTTGATGTTTTCTGTTGCAAGCCTCTTGTTTGTGTTCTTCTTATGTGGGATAGTGATATTGAAGCGGTCCAGCCAACCTTCGACGTCGTTCGCGAGACCGGCTCCGCACTTGACGTGTGGCTTGTTCCCACATGCGGTGGTGGATGCCGCTCTCACTATAGTTGTCATGGATTAACACCGAGTTTGGCAACCATAATATCACCGTTGTGGCTTTCCGTAGGTAAGAATCGTTCTTAGCATCTACTCCCATAAGCCACGTAAAACATGCAACAACAAAGTAGGCGTCTAACTTGTTTTTGCAGGAGTGTTTTCGTGATATGGTATGGCCCAAGATGTGATGTGTATATTGTATGATGATCATGTTTTGTAATGTTTCACGACTTGCATGTCGATGAGTACACAACCGGCAGAGTCATATGGTTGTCTTTATAATTGTGTATGACCTGAGTCAACTTCTTATACGCCATGTAATAGCTTTACTTTATCGCTAAGTAGTTAGCAATAGTTGTAGTTGCTATTCGTGGTGGAGGCAATCATGGTGGAGTGATGGAGATCATGCGAGCACAAGATGGAGACCATTGCGAGGATTGGCTATACCATGTCACATAAAGTTATATGCATATGATGTTTATCCTTTATGTATCTTATTATGCTTAGATCGTGACGGTAGCATTATAAGATGATTCCTCACTTAAAGATCAAGATAAAAACTGTGTTCTCCCCAAGTATGCACCGCTATGAAAGTTAAATCGTGTCCAAGCATCACGTGATGATCGGGTGCTATAGACTCTACTCACATACAACGGGTGCAAGCTTTTGCACACGCAAAAATACTTGGGTCTAGCTTGAGCCTGGCATGTCTGCACATGGCGACATGTACAGCTCTTCAAAGTCAAGGGCTGCGAAGTGGACATCAAGAAGGATAATCATGTGTTGATGGTCAAGCCTCCTTTAAGAAAGGTAAGGGAGCAAAGAAGCCCTTCAAGAAGGCGAAGCGCGCAATGCCCTCGCCGAGAAGAAGCTCAGTCTGGTCCCAAGCCGGACAATCGAGTGCTTCTATTGCAAGGACAAGGGTCACTTTGGGCGAATCGTCAAGTACTTAGCGGACAAGAAGGGTGGCACCATCAAAGGTATATTTGATATACATGTTATTGATATTTTCCTTACTAGCCCTCGTAGTGCTGAGTATTTGATACCGTTCGGTTCCTAATATTTGTAACTCAAACAGGAGCTACGGAATAGACGGGATGAGGATGAGGTGACGATGCGCGTTGGCAACTGATCAAGAGTTGATGTGATGGTCGCCAGCACGCCTCCTTAGTTTTACCTTCGGATTAGTTTTAAACCTTAATAAGTGTTATTATGTACTGCGTTGAGCATGAACATTATTTCGATCGTGTTTATTGCAAGACGGTTATTCATTTAAATCGGAGAATAATGGTTGTTCTATTTATATGAGTAACATCTTTATGGTCATGCACCTCTTGTAAATGGTTTATTTCTTCTAAATCGAAAGGGATGAAACACACATCCATAACATTGAGGCTAAGAGATGCAAAGTAGATAGTGATAATACTACTTATTTGTGGCAATCGTCTAGGTCCTATTAGTGTAAAGCGCATGAAGAAACTCCATTCGATGGACTTTTGGAGTCTCTTGATTTTGAATCATTTGACACATGCGAACCATGCCTCATGGGCAAGATGATCAAAACCCGTTCTCGTATGATGGAGCGAGCAACGGACTTGTTGGAAATCATACATACCGATGTATGCGGACCGATGAGTGTTTCGACGCGGTGGATATCGCTATTTCCTCACTTTTACCGATGACTTAAGTAGATATGGGTATATCTATTTAATGAAACATAAATCAAACATTTGAAAAGTTCAAGGAATTTCGAATGAAGTGGAGAACCATCGTAATGTGAAGATTAAGTTTCTACGATCCGATCGTGGAGGTGAATATTTGAGTTATGATTTTCTCACGCATCTTAAAGCAAGTGGAATCGTTTCACAACTCACGCCATCGAACACCACAAATACAATGGTGTGTCTGAGCGGAATCGAACCCTATTAGATATGGTCCGATCAATGATGTCTCTTCTTGATTTGCTGTTATCATTTTGGGGTTATGCATTAGAAACCGCTGCATTCACTTTAAATAGGGCTCCATCTAAATCTGCTGAGACGACACCGTATGAACTGTGGTTTGGTGCTAACCCTAAGTTGTTTCTTAAAGTTTGGGGATGCGGCTTCGCCAAGAAGTTGATGCGGACAAGCTCGAACCCAAAGCGGAGAATGCGTCTTCATAGGATACCCTAAGGAAACTATTGGGTATACCTTCTATCCGTAACGAAGGCAAAGTGTTTGTCGTAAGAACGGTTCCTTTCTTGAGAAGGAGTTTCTCTCAAAGAAGTGAGTGGGAGGAAAGTAGAGCTAGACGAGGTTATTGAACCTTCTCTTGAATTGGAGAGTAAGCGCGCACCTGAAATTGCTCCAGCCGCTGCACCAACAATAGAGGAAGCTAATGATAAGGATCATGAAGCTTGGACGATGTCATCTTGAACATCGCAGTCGACAAGGTCGCGTGCCCCTCCGAGTGGTACGGCAATTGCCTCTTGACTGCCTTGTTAGTAGAAGACAGTGAACCTCGAACTATGAGGAAGCGATGATGAGCGGACTCGAGAAATGGCCGGAAGCCATGAAATCCGAATTGGGATCCATGAGCGAAAACCAAGTATGGACTTTGGTGGACCCTCCTAGCGACCGAAAGGCCGTTGAGTGCAAATGGATCTTCAAGAAGAAAATGGGCGGATGGTAATGTTACGTCTATAAAGCACGACTTGTCGCGAAAGGTTTTCGACAAGTTCAAGGTGTTGACTACGATGAGACTTTCTCTCCGTGGCGATGTTTAAGTCCATTCGGATTTTATTAGCAATTGCGTTTCATGATTATGAAATATGGCGATGGATGTCAAGACTGCGTTCCTCAATGGCAACATTGATGAAGAGTTGTATATGATGCAACGAAGGTTTTGTCGATCCTAAGGATGTCGATAAAGTATGCAAACTTCAGCGTTCCATTTATGGACCGAAGTAAGCATCTCGAGTTGGAACCTTCGTTTTGATCAAGTGATCAAGAGCTTTGGATTTGTTCCAAATTGCTTTCTGAGCTTGCATCTACAAGAAAGTGAGTGGGAGCTCGGTGACGTTTACGGTAATATGTGGATGACATATTGATTATCGGAAATGACATCAACATGCTTAACGATGTGAAGAGTTATTTGAACAAATGTTTTTCAATGAAAGACCTAGGTGAAGTTGCTTATATATTGGGCATAAAATCTATAGAGATAGACAAAAGGCCGATAGCTTTAAGCCGAGTACATACCTAGACAAAGTTCGAAAAGGTTCGTAATGGATAAGACACAAAAAGGTTCAGGCCTATGTTGTCGTGTAAGATATTGAGAAAGGCTCGGTGTCCACGGTAAATGATAGGGAAGCTATGAGCAAAGTGCCTTATGCCTCGCCATAGGTTCCATCATGTATGCCATGTGTACTAGACCGGATGTGTCCAATGCTCTTAGTTTGACGAGCAGATATCAAAGTGATCCAGAGTGGAACATCGACAGCCGTGAAGAACATCCTAAAGTACCTAAATAGGACTAAAGAAATGTTCTTAGTCTATGGGGTGATGAACAGACTTGTCGTAAAAGGTTACGTCGGCGCTAGTTTTTACACCGACAAGGATGATTCTAAATCTCGCAGGATACGTTTATATTTTGAATGGAGGCTGAGCTAGAGAAGCTGCAAGCAAAGCGTGATCGCGGGATCTCAAATTAAGCGGAATACATGGCTGCTGCAGAAGCGTCAAGTGAAGGAGTTTGGATCAGAAACTTCATCACTGAGCTTGGCGTGGTTCCAAGTGCATTGGACCCACTGGAGATATTGTGTGACACACTGGCGCCATAGCACTCGCTAAGGAACCAAGATATCATCCAAAGACCAAGCATATCAACCGCAAGTTTCATATAATCCGAGATTATATTGCAGATGGAGATCTGAAGATTAGCAAAGTACATACAAATCTGAATGTCGCAGATCCATTGACTAAACCTCTTCCACGTGTAAAACATGATCAACACCTCAGTGCCATGGGTGTGAGATTGTTTCCAGATGTAAACTAGATTATTGACTCTAGTGCAAGTGGGAGACTGTTGGAATTATGCCCTAGAGGCAATAATAAAGATGTTATTATTATAATTCTTGTTCATGATAAAGTTTATATTCCATGCTAGAATTGTATTAAGCGGAAACTTTAATACTTGTGTGGTTTGTGAACAAACACCGTGTCCCTAGTACGCCTCTATGGACTAGCTCATTGATCAATGATGGTTAAGGTTTCCTAACCATAGACATGAGTTGTCAATTGATAATGAGATCATATCATTGGGAGAATGATATGATGGATAGACCCAAACAAAGCAGAGCAATTAGATCGTGTCATCATGTTCGTCTTTGCGAAGCTTTTCCTATGTCAAATATTGTATTCCTTAGACCATGAGATAATGCAACTCCCTGGTACCGGAAGAAAGCTTTGAGGTCATCAAACGTCATCCTATGAGAGGGTGATCATAAAGGTGTCTCTCGGTGATCGGAAAGTATCATTGGGTTGTATGTATCGAGATGGAATTTGTCCCTCCCAAGTCGGAGAGATATACTTGGGCCCACTCGGTAATCGATATCAACACCGCTTGCAAGCATGTGGTTAAGGAGTTAATCACAAAGTGATATCGGATTACGGAGCAGTAAAGTACTTCGTGAACGAGATTGAACTAGGTATGACGCCATTCGACGATCGAATCTCGGCAAGTAAAATATCGCGAGCGAAGAGAATATATATGGGATTGTTTGAATCGACATCGTGGTTCATCCGATATGATCATCGATGAATGTGTGGAGTCAATATGGGTGCCTGCACCTGCTGTTGATTATTGATAGAAGATCAAGTCTCATATTCTCGAACCCGCAGGGTCACACACTTAACGATCTCGGCTAGGATAGATTGGATAATTGGTTTATGAATTTTGTTCGAGTCTCGGATGGGATCCGGGATATCACGAGAGGTTCGAATGGTCCGGAGAATAAGATTCATATAAGGCAATGCAGTTTTGGAGTTGAATTGTTCGGGTTAATCGGTATTGTCGGAAGCTTCTAGAACCTTCGGAAGGGACCAACGTGGCCCCACCTTCCGGGAGGGCATGGGCCTATGAGGGAGTGTCCTGGCGCATTGGGCCAGGGTCACAAGGCCCCATAGGGCCCAGCCGATCCTAGAGAGTTTAAATCGTTTAAACTAGAGATAGGGTTTCTAGAAGAGGAGAGTCCATGCCCCCACTCCTTATCCTTTGGGCTTGGTGGAGGGCTAGGGCTGCCTCTATATAAAGAGGGGTGAGGCGCACCCCACACCTCTCCTCCAAACCCTAGCCGCCTTGCTAGCTTCCTCTCTCCCGATCGCTTGTAGGCGAAGCCTCGCAGTTATAAATTCTCCACCATATACACCACGCCGTCGTGTTGTAGATCCAATCTCTCCACCATACTTGCTGGTCCAGGAAGGAGGAGACGCCGAGGTGCTGCGTGTGCATCTCACGGAGGCACCGCCACTTGTGGTGCTAGATCGGATCGGATCGCGAGGAGGAGAAAGTACGACTACATCACCCACGTTCATCGAGCGTTCCGCTGTCGAATCTTCAAGGGTATGAAGATCTAATCCAATCTCTCTCGTTGATTGCATCTCCTAGATTAGATCTTGGCTTTCCCTCTGTTCGCATCCGTAGAAAATTTTGATTTACTATGCCGCGAAACCCTTCAACTAGAACAATACTCTAGAACCAAACATAAATACATTAGTACCAAACAAGGCCATAAATATACTAGTACCAAACAAATACACTAGTATACCAAACAAGGCCTAAGGGATGGGGGTGGCACAGGTTGGGGATGTCAGTGCGGGCCTTTTTCAGCCATAGCCCCCAAAAGTCACTGGGCCCATGTTAGGGGGCACCGGTGGAGATGCTCTAGATCATGCAACTCTGCAACCGTAAACTTCTTTTTCATTATTTGGTGCCCACTCGATGGTGATGTGGAGGGCGGTGAGAGCGACGTGTAGGGAGGCGATAGTGCCTTATAGGGAGGCAACGACGCTGTTGGGCGTCATCTGGCCTGCACTTGATGATGATGTGCAGGGCGGCGAGGGAGTCATGAAGGGATGCGATGGGGTTGCTTGGTGGCACGGTGGATGGTGACGCAGGTGGTCGTCGTGGTTGAGGGTAGGGCATGGGATCAGGCTATGTTTTTTCCTTGATGAGCTGTGAGAAATCAGTTGCGTGATTGTAGGCCTGTAGGGGATGCTGACGCGTGATGGGAGGATTTTTTTCCTCGCCGGATTGTCTCGAGATCCAAAACGTCAACGGTCTGATGATAACATTTTTTCCCTCACTGGATTGTCTTGGGAGCCAAAACGCTTTTTTTCCTCGTCGGATTGTCTCAGAAGCCAAAACGCCAACGATTACAAAATGCCAATAGCTAGCTTCTCCTCAAACCACCCGAGCAAGTTAGTGTACAAATCTTCTCCATGGGGATTTGACTCGCCAAGATCACTTCTCATCGAACCACCCGAGCCGTTGGAGCCGTTGCTGCCCAGTCTGGTGCCAAACCTCACACACGCAAACCCGTCGGAGATCTGCCATGAGGATAGTGACGATTTTGGCCTTCATATGGCTGCTATACACACATGGGTGTAGTGCATTCAGCTGGACCTTTTTGTCATCTTCTTTGACATTGGTGGCGGAAAAGAAAGTCCACACTTTTCCATGGATTTGACCAATAGGCCAGATGTCGTGATGAAGTTGGCATTAAATACTTCATAACCCGATCGCATGCCCTACCCTCAACCACGGCGACCA
Source organism: Avena longiglumis (assembly GCA_030063025.1). Lineage (NCBI taxonomy): Eukaryota > Viridiplantae > Streptophyta > Magnoliopsida > Poales > Poaceae > Avena > Avena longiglumis. The sequence continues at coordinate 464,572,781 of CP125978.1, forward strand.
CCTGTGTCATCATCCACCGCGCAATACGCCACCAAGCAACACCGTCGCCTCCCTGCATGGCTCCCTCTCTGCCCTTCACATCACCGTCAAGTGCATGCCAGACGACGCCCAATAGTGTTGTCGCCTCCCAACAAGGCATTATCACCTCCCTGCATGTCGCTCTCACCGCCCTACACATCACCATCGAGTGGGCACAAAACAATGAAAAAGAAGTTTGCGGTTGCAGAGTTGCACCATCTAGAGCATCTCCACCGTTGCCCTCAACGTGGCCATAGTGACTTTTGGGGGTTATGGCTAAAAAATGGCCCGCACCGATAGCCCCGGCCTTGTTTGGTACTAGTGTATTTGTGGGTACTAGAGGGGATAATCTCCACCAAACCCTAGCTCTCCACCTATGGCTAAAAAAGCAAGGCCTTCCCTAGTGGTCCAATTCCCAAGAGGGAGAAGGCCGAAGAGGGGGCGGTGCATGGAGGAGGAGGCGTCTGGGGTGGTCCCCATCCCACACGCGGCCAAAGGAGGACCGGCGGCGGGTGCCCCCTCCCCTCTCTCTTTTCTATTTTGTTGAGTCCCACATTGCCCGGTTAATTTGGATGACACCTATTTTTTCCCTTATATAAAAAGGGGACACCTGGCAATTAAATCAATTAATTAATTTAAGCAATTAGCAATTGCGAGAATATCTCTCTCCTGCAACCGTGTCCCCACCGTAAGGGGCTGCATGAGCCGGAGATGTCTTCATCGCGAGCAGCGTCGTGCTGCCTAGATTCCGCGGGGAGTTCTACTTCCATCACTCAGCTGGGCTGAAGGGAGTGGGAGTCATCGTCATAGACCATACGCGATCCTCATCGTCGGTGCTACCATTTGCGACATCATTCGCGTCGGAGGAGATGCGAGGAGCTTCGCGACCTTGAGATCGGCTATGACGTGGTCTTCATCAACGGTGTTCCCTTCCCCGGACGTGAAACGCTAATCGGTCTACGAGGATATGTGATCGATAATCCCCTCTCGTTAGATCTGGGCAAATCTGTGTTACGAGTTAAGATTTTTTTGTTTTCTACTGTGTAACCGGGTAGGGCAATGGAGGCTTGATCCATCATTATCTTGTTGAAAGCATCGTCCCTGCAGTTCTCGTGGACTGCTTCGGTCTGCTCCAAGGGAAACCCAAGATCTGGGTCACTTGGAGTAGGCGTCGTTCTCCCTCCTGAGGGCATTATTTTGGAGCAGGTGCATGCCGATTAGAGGGGTTAGTAGGTGCGACATGGCTTGTACCGTGTTGGATACGGTTGATCTTTGCAGCATGGCACAATTGTGTCTCAACGGCGACTGTGTGATGATGGCCGTGCACAACAAGGTGGTGCTATTTGGCGTCATGGTGGAGTTGAAGGCAAGACTAACAAGGTCAATGTATGACGATGGTGAATCGGGCTCGGGCCCCCCCGCCTCTCCCTCCACCTCTCCCTGCTACAGTTCCTAGAAAGTGCTAGAAGGGCCCCGAGCCAAACCGGTTTTCTCTTGCCAACGCCGCGAGAGATGGCGAGGGCGGCGCGGCGATAGTTTAGGTAGGTGTTGTGGCTTTATGCCGGTAGTATGGAGTAGGCCGGTGCTTCTTGGTACCGGGCGCATCCGGAGGTTGCTCATGCGGCGTTGTCTTGCTCCGATGGTCGGAGGAAGCGAGCTTGGCCATGACCGGGATCTCCGCATAAGTGCCATGTCTTGTCTTTCGCTATGCATCCTTCTTCTTCTCTTCTCCCCGTTCCGCCGGCCATGGTGGCGGGGGTGAGGAGAGGAGTGACGCGGTTGCAGAGGGGATTGGAGGTCTTCTACTTCGGCGTGGTGGCGGCGTCGGCGAGATCGCGAGGACTTCGCTGGCCCGAGGGCGGTGAATTTTCCTCTGGCTGTCTGCCTCCTTCCAAATAAATCCCCGCGTCGCCGTCATCCATCTGTTGGCTCTGGTATGTCCTTCTCCCTCTTGGCCGGCCAAGGAGGCGAGGAAGAGGGGTGGTTTCACACTGCGGCTGATAGTCTTGGATGGTGGCTCCGCCTCGCGAGAGTTGGCATTGGCGACCTCGTCTTCTTCTGCTGCTGCGACGACCTCCGCTGCTGCTGGAGCTCTGAAGAATCCATCGAACCCCCTCCAGTTTGCAGCTCGGGTGGCTCGGGTGTTTTGCCGGCTTCTATGGTTTTGCCGGCTTCTATGGTTTCGCTGGCCAGTTTCCGTCGCCCCCATCTTCAACCTCCGGCGGGAGGCCCTTCTACCTTGCCTGTCAATGGCGAGGACGCGGCTGGCGATGGTGGCATTAGCATCGCCGGCGAGGTCGGAGTTTGTGCAAGGACTCGATGGCTTTTGAAGAATCTTTCTAGGGTCCCTTGTGTAAATTGGAAGGACATGGTTGTTATTTGTTTTCTTTTAGGTCCTTCCCGCAGTATTGTATCAATTTTGATTTATTAATGCCAGCTCTGGGACCTTTCGGTCCCTTCTCTTTAAAAAAGAAAAAAAAACAAGGTCAATGTATTGATCATATCCTGAATATGGGCCAGCACAAGATGGTGACGGCTTAATGGAGCTTGCGCATCGATGCACACTGAGAATCTTTTGCACCTCTTTATTCTCCCTATTGGGCGACTTGTTGAGACCTCCGAACCAGGTGGTGTGCATTGGTGCGTGATCGAGACACATGGCCCCCGATCATCACCACATCATCACGCTTATAGGCGACAGTGGTCGCAAGGAAGGTGACTTTATATTGATGAATGTATTTTGGTTTGTCATGGTTTTGTTGAGTAAAATAATAAGAAAAAGTATGTACATCTTGATGCAGATGCCAGAGGTTTCGATAAGTGCCATTTTCATGTAGATATATGATGCACCCTCAAGGTGGCTATTTGGCTCACGGGTGCATTTGCACCCATTGTGAGAAAACATATTTTAAAATTTTAAAAAAGTTAAAAAATGTCTACATATACATTTAAACATTTTATGTTCATTCACAAGTTATCGGGATGAAAGAATATTCTATATGTCCCGTGCAAAAAAATATATAAAAAATGCCCTATGAATAGTCCTATTCATGTGATCGGAAAAGTCCAGTCTCACAATTAAACAGGTTTGCCACACGCTCCTGCTCACTTTGATCAACTCCCGGCACAAAAATCTCGTTTTTTTGATAGTTTATCCTTAACCCCGACATAGCCTCATAACAATAGAGTAAAAATTTCATTGTATCCATTGAATGATCATTTAAATCTAGAAACAAAACTGTGTCGTCTGCATACTATAAATGTGTGATTCCCAGTCAATAAGATGTGGCACCAATCCCCGTAGGTAGCCTTTGTTTTTTGCTACAGTGATCACAGCTCCCAAAGCATCGGCAACTATGTCAAACAGCAACGGTGACAAAGGATCGCCTTGCCGCAGCCCTTTGTATGTTCTGAAATAATCTCCAAATTCTCCATTCAAATTAATGCAAACTTTTTCAGTTTATCGTATGCTTTCTCGAAATCTAACTTGAGAACAATGCCTTTCACATGTGTCCTCTTCAGCTGATGCAACACCTCATGGATCACCACCACTCCTTCTAGAATATGCTGGCTAGGAACAAAAGCCGTCTGAGTGGGATGGATTATTTTGTCTGTAACTCTTGTCAGACATCCGGTCAAGATCTTAGTGATAATCTTCAAGATTACATTCAAAAGACATATAGGGCGGTATTGTTTGATGGAGTATGCATATTTGATCTTGGGGATCAACGTGATGACACCATAATTAAGCCTAGCCAGGTCTAGCTTTCCCACAAACATATCATCCAACATTTCTTTGAAGGGTTTCGCAACATAGTAAATCAAAAAAATTCTACGGATGCGAACGGAAAAGCCAAGATCTAATCTAGGAGATGCAAACAACGAGGGGGAATAGATGAGATCTTCATACCCTTAAAGATTCGCACAGCGGAACGTTCGTCGGAACGTGGGTGATGTAGTCGTACTCGCTTCTCCTCCTCGCGATCCGATCCGATCTAACACCGCAAGTGGCGATGCCTCCGAGAGATGCACACGTGCGGCACCTCGACGTCTCCTCCTTCCTCGGTCCAGCAAGTATGGTGGAGAGACGGATTGGATCTACAACGCGACGGCGTGGTGCAAGTGGTGGAGAGTTTCTGCAGCAGGGCTTCACCTACGTGCAATGGGAGAGGAGAGAGGAGGGGCAGGCGGCTAGGGCTTGATGAGGAGGTGTGTGAGGGGTGCGCCCCCAGACCTCTTTATATAGAGGTCTGGGCGGCCAGACCTTGCCCCTCCCCAAGCCCTAGGGCCGGCGGCCAAGGAGGGAGGAGTGGGGGGCAAGTTTCCCCCTTCTAGAAGCTCTCCTAGGGTTTGACCTAGGTTGGCCGGCTGGGCCCTATGGGCCTTGTGCCCCTGGCCCAATGCGGGGCACTCCCTCATAGGCCCATGCCCTCCCGCAGGTGGGGCCACGTTGGTCCCCTCCGAAGGTTCTAGAAGCTTCCGACAATACCGATTAACCCAAACAATTCAACTCCAAAACTGCATTGCCTTATATGAATCTTATTCTGACCATTCTGAACCTCTCGTGATGTCCCGGATCCCATCCGAGACCAACAAAAACTCATAAAACAATTATCCAATCTATCCTAGCCGAGACACGTTATGTGTGACCCTTCGGTTCGAGAATATGCGTATATGATCTTATATCAATAATCAACATGGGTCTGGAAACCCATATTGACTCCCACACATTCATCGATGATCATATCGGATGAACCACGATGCCAGGATTCAATCAATCCCATATATATATTCCCTTCGTCTCGCGATATTTTACTTGCCCGAGATTTGATCGTCGGTACCATTATACCTAGTTCAATATCGTTCACAGCAAGTACTTTACTCGTTCCGTAATCCGATATCACTTTGTGATTAACTCCTTAACCACATGCTTGCAAGCGGTGTTGATATCGATTACCGAGTGGGCCCGAAGTATATCTCTCCGACTTGGGAGGGACAAATCCCATCTCGATACATACAACCCAACATGTACTTTCCGTTCACCTGAGAGACACCTTTATGATCACCCTCTCATAGGATGACGTTTGATGACCTCAAAGCTTTCTTCCGATACCAGGGAGTTCTATTATCTCATGGTCTAAGGAATACAATATTTGACATAAGAAAAGCTTCGCAAAGATGAACACGATGACACGATCTAATTGTTCGCTTAGTTTGGTCATCCATCATATCATTCTCCCAATGATATGATCTCATTATTAATCGACAACTCATGTCTATGGTTAGGAAACCTTAACCATCATTAATCAATGAGCTAGTCCATAGAGGCATACTAGGGACACGGTGTTGTTCATAAACCACACAAGTATTAAAGTTTCCGCTTAATACAATTTTAGCATGGAATATAAACTTTATCATGAACAAGAGTTATAATAATAACATCTTTATTATTGCCTCTAGGGCATAATTCCAACAGTCTCCCACTTGTACTAGAGTCAATAATCTAGTTTACATTTGGCAACAATCTCACACCCATGGCACTAAGGTGCTAATCATGTTTTACACGTGGAAGAGGTTTAGTCAATGGATCTGCGACATTCAGATCTGTATGTACTTTGCTAATCTTCAGATCTCCATCTGCTATATAATCTCGGATTATATGAAACTTGCGGTTGATATGCTTGGTCTTTGGATGATATCTTGGTTCCTTAGCGAGTGCTATGGCGCCAAATGTTGTCACACAATATCTCCGGGTCCAATGCACTTGAACCACGCCAAGCTCGATTGATGAAGTTCCCGATCCAAACTCCTTCACTTGACGCTTCCAGCAGCCATGTATTCCGCTTTCATCAGATCCCGCGATCACGCTTTGCTTGCAGCTTCTCCAGCTCACAGCTCCTCCATTCAAAATATAAACATATCCTGTCTGAGATTTAGAATCATCCTTGTCGGTGTCGAAACTAGCGTCGACGTAACCCTTTACGACGAGCTGTTCATCACCTCCATAGACTAAGAACATTTCTTTAGTCCTATTTAGGTACTTTAGTATGTTCTTCACGGCTGTACAGTGTTCCACTCCTGGATCACTTTGGTATCTGCTCGTCAAATTAAGAGCATTGGACACATCCGGTCTAGTACACAGCATGGCATACATGATAGAACCTATGGCCGAGGCATACGACACTTTGCTCATAGCTTCTCTATCATTTACCTTAGCTAGACACTGAGCCTTGCTCAACATCTTACCTGACAACATAGGCACTGAACCTTTCTTTGCCTTATCCATTCTGAACCTTTTCACAACCTTGTCTAGGTATGTACTCTGTCTTAAAGCTATCAGGCGTCTTTGTCTATCTCTATAGATTTTTATGCCCAATATATAAGCAGCTTCACCTAGGTCTTTTATTGAAAAACACTTGTTCAAATAACTCTTCACATCGTTAAGCATGTTAATGTCATTTCCAATAATCAATATGTTATCCACATATAGTACCAGAAATGTCACTGAGCTCCCACTCACTTTCTTGTAGATACAAGCTTCGTAGCAATTTGGAACAAATCCAAAGCTCTTGATCACTTGATCAAAGCGAAGGTTCCAACTCCGAGATGCTTGCTTTAGTCCATAAATGGAACGCTGAAGTTTGCACACTTTATCAGCATCCTTAGGATCGACAAAACCTTCGGGTTGCATCATATACAACTCTTCATCAATGTTGCCATTGAGGAACGTAGTCTTGACATCCATCTGCCATATTTCATAATCATGAAACGCAGCAATTGCTAATAAAATCCGAATGGACTTAAACATCGCTACGGGAGAGAAAGTCTCATCGTAGTCAACACCTTGAACTTGTCGAAAACCTTCCGCGACAAGCCGTGCTTTATAGATGGTAACATTACCATCCGCGTCCATTTTCTTCTTGAAGATCCATTTGCACTCAACGGACTTTCGGTCGCTAGGAGGGTCCACCAAAGTCCATACTTGGTTTTCGCTCATGGATCCCAATTCGGATTTCATGGCCTCTAGCCATTTCTCAGAGTCTGGGCTCATCATCGCTTCCTCATAGTTCGCAGTTCACCGCCTACTAACAAGACAGTTAAGACAGGTTGCGACCACTCGTGAGGGGCACGCACCTTGTCGACCGCGACGCTCAAGAGAGATCGTCCGGCTTTATAATCCTTGTCATTAGCTTCCTCTATTGTTGGTGCAAAGTGCGCTGAACAATTTCAGTCTTTGCGCTACTCTCCAACTCAAGAGAAGGTTCAACAACCTTGTCCAGCTCTACTTTCCTCCCACTCACTTCTTTCGAGAGAAACTCCTTCTCAAGAAAGGATCCGCTTTTGCATAAACACTTTGCCTTCGGTTCTGTGATAGAAGGTATACCCAATAGTTTCCTTAGGATATCCTATGAAGACGCATTTCTCCGCTTTGGGTTCGAGCTTGTCCGGCATCAACTTCTTGACGTAAGCTTCGCATCCCCAAACTTTAAGAAACGACAACTTAGATTGAGCACCAAACCACAGTTCATACGGTGTCGTCTCAACGGATTTAGATGGTGCCCTATTTAAAGTGAATGCAACGGTTTCTAATGCATAACCCCAAAATGATAACGGCAAATCAGTAAGAGACATCATTATTCGAACCATATCTAATAGAGTTCGATTCTGGCGTTCAGACACACCATTGCGCTGTGGTGTTCCGGGTGGCGTGAGTTGAGAAACGATTCCGCTTGCTTTAAGATGCGTGAGAAAATCATAACTCAAATATTCACCTCCACGATCGGATCGTAGAAACTTAATTTTTCTGTTATGATGGTTCTCTACTTCATTCTGAAATTCTTTGAACTTTTCAAACGTTTCAGATTTATGTTTCATTAAATAGATATACCCATATCTACTTAAGTCATCGGTAAAAGTGAGAAAGTAGCGATATCCACCGCGCGTCGAAACACTCATCGGTCCGCATACATCGGTATGTATGATTTCCAACAAGTCCGTTGCTCGCTCCATTATTCCGAAGAACGGGGTTTTAATCATCTTGCCCATGAGGCATGGTTCGCATGTGTCAAATGATTCAAAATCAAGAGACTCCAAAAGTCCATCAGAATGGAGTTTCTTCATGCGTTTTACACCAATATGACCTAGACGACAGTGCCACAAATAAGTAGTATTATCAACCTTGCATCTCTTAGCCTCAATATTATGGATGTGTGTTTCATCCCTTTCGAGATTCAGAAGAAATAAACCATTCACAGCAGGTGCATGACCATAAAAGATGTTACTCATATAAATAGAACAACCATTATTCTCAGATTTAAATGAATAACCGTCTTGCAATAAACACGATCCAGATAAGATGTTCATGCTCAACGCAGGCACATAATAACATTTATTGAGGTTTAAAACTAATCCCAAAGGTAAAACTAAGGAGAGCGTGCCGACGGCCATCACATCAACTCTTGATCCGTTGCCAACGCGCATCGTCACCTCATCCCTCGCAAGCCGCCGTCTATTCCGTAGCTCTGCTGAGTTACAAATATTAGCAACTAAACCAAGATCAAATACCCGTGCACTACAACGAGGGCTAGTAAGGAAAACATCAATAACATGTATATCAAATATACCTTTGATGGTGCCAGCCTTCTGTCCGCTAAGTACTTGGACAAATGCCCAAAGGACTAGTCCTTGCAATAGAAGCAGCACTCGAGGTCCGGCTTAGGTCCGACTTGAGCTTCTTCTCAGCGAGGGCAACGCTTGCCGCCTTTCTTGAAGGGCTTCTTTGCACCCTTACCTTTCTTAAAGGTGGGGCTTGTTGACCATCAACACATGATTATCCTTTTGATGTCCACCTCGCTTCCTTTTTGCGAAGAGCTCGGTGATCGATCGATGGAACCAATCGATTATGAGTCACTACAAAACTTTTGTAGCTGGGAGGGAGTGATTGTAGAACCTGTCAATCTTGAGCTCTTCGAATCTTGCAGCTTGCTTGCTCAAGGCGTTGAGTGTAGCCCGACATCTTTATGGCGTGCTCACTAACGGAACTCCCTTCCTCCATCTTGCAGTTAAAGAATTTCTCAGAGATCTCATATCTCTCAGAACGGGCCTGAGTCTGAAACATAGTTTTTAGCTCCTCAAGAATCTCAAAGGGCCCGGGATAGTCTTCAAAACGATTTTGAAGGTCCGATTCCATAGCAAACAACATGGTGCTCTTAATCACACCATAATCATCTTTGCGCGATCGATGGATGCTTTCTCATCACGGCGATCTACGTAGGGTGTTACCTAGCGCATTCTCAAGGACATAGTCCTTTTGACCGCCAGAGAGAATGATTCCGTCGCGATCTAAGCATAATAAGATACATAAAAGGATAAACATCACATGCATATAACTTTATGTGACATGGTATAGCCAATCTTCGCGCAATGATCTCCATCTTGTGCGTGCCGGCATGATATCCATCACTCCACCATGATTGCCTCCACCACGAATAGCAACTACAACTATTGCTAACTACTTAGCGATAAAGTAAAGCTATTACATGGCGTATAAGAAGTTGACACACAGGTCATACACAATTATAAAGACAACCATATGGCTCCTGCCGGTTGTGTACTCATCGACATGCAAGTCGTGAAACATTACAAAACATGATTATTGCATACAACATACACATCACATCTTGGGCCATACCATATCACAGAAAACACTCCCTGCAAAAACAAGTTAGACGCCTCTACTTTGTTGTTGCATGTTTTACGTGGCTTATGGGAGTAGCAAGCTAAGAACGATTCTTACCTACGGAAAGCCACAACGGTGATATTATGGTTGCCAAACTCCGGTGTAAATCCCATGACAACTATAGTGAGATAAATTGGCATCCACCAGCCGCATGTGTGGAACAAGCCACACGTCAAGTGCAGAGCCGGTCTCGCGAACGAGGTCGCGTAAGGTTGGCCTGGACCGCTTCGATCTCACTATCCTGCGTCATAAGAAGAACACAAACAAGAGGCTTGCAACAGAAAACATCAATGCCCGCAACAACCATGTTGCGTTCTACTCGTGAAACACATCTACGCATAGATCTAGATCAGATACCACTGAAGGGTTTCGCGGCATAGTAAATCATAATTTTCTACGGAGCGAACAGAGGGAAACCCAAGATCTAATCTAGGAGATGCAAACAACGAGAGAGATTGGATTAGATCTTCATACCCTTGAAGATTCAAGAGCAATGAACGCTCGTTGAACGTGGGTGATGTAGTCGACTCGCCTCCTCCTCGCGATCCGATCCGATCTAACACCGCAAGTGGCGATGCCTCCAGAGATGCACATGTGCACCTCGACGCCTCCTCCTTCATTGGTCCAGCATGGTGGAGAGAGGGATTGGATCTACAACGACGCGGTGCAAGTGGTGGAGAGTTTCTGCAGCAGGCTTCGCCCACATGCACGGGAGGAGAGAGGAGAGGAGGCGGCTAGGGCTTGAGGAGGTGTGTGGGGTGCGCCCAAGCACTATATATATAGAGGGGTGGGCGGCCAGCCCTTGCCCCTCCCCCAAGCCCTAGGGCCGGCGGCCAAGTAGGGAGGAGTGGGGGCCAAGTTCCCCCCTTCTAGAAGCTCCCCTAGGGTTTGCCCTAGGTTTGGCCGGCTGGGCCCTATGGGGCCTTGTGCCCCTGGCCCAATGCGGCCAGGGCACTCCCTCATAGTCCCATGCCCCCTCCCGGCAGGTGGGGCCACGTTGGTCCCCTTCCGGAAGGTTCTAGAAGCTTCCGGTACAATACCGATTAACCCGAAGCAATTCCGAACTCCAAAAACTGCATTGCCTTATATGAATCTTATTCTCCGGACCATTCCGAACCTCTCATGATGTCCCGGATCCCATCCGAGACTCGAACAAAAACTCATAAACCAATTATCCAATCTATCCTAGCGTCGAGACACGTTATGTGTGACCCTTGAGTTCGAGAATATGCGTACATGATCTTATATCAATAATCAACAGTGGGTGCAGAAACCCATATTGACTCCCACATTCATCGATGATCATATCGGATGAACCACGATGCCGGATTCAATCAATCCCATATATATATTCCCTTCGTCTTGCGATATTTTACTTGCGAGATGTGATCGCTTGCATCGCCATACCTAGTTCAATCTCGCTCACAACAAGTACTTTACTCGTTCAGAATCCGATATCACGTTGTGATTAACTCCTTAACCACATGCTTTCAAGCGGTGTTGATATCGATTAAGTGGGCAAGTATCTCTCCGACTTGGGAGGGACAAATCCCATCTCGATACATACAACCCAATAGGTACTTTCCGATCACCTGAGAGACACCTTTATGATCACCCTCTCATAGGATGGCGTTTGATGACCTCAAAGCTTTCTTCCGATATCAGGGAGTTGTATTATCTCATGGTCTAAGGAATACAATATTTGACATAAGAAAAGCTTTGCAAAGATGAACACGATGACACGATCTAATTGCTCCGCTTAGTTTGGGTCTGTCCATCATATCATTCTCCCAATGATATGATCTCATTATTAATCGACAACTCATGTCTATGGTTAGGAAACCTTAACCATCATTAATCAATGAGCTAGTCCATAGAGGCATACTAGGGACACGGTGTTGTTCATAAACCACACAAGTATTAAAGTTTCCGCTTAATACAATTCTAGCATGGAATATAAACTTTATCATGAACAAGAATTATAATAATAACATCTTTATTATTGCCTCTAGGGCATAATTCCAACATTCTTTCACCATAAGTTTAATTTCACCCTATCCTAGAATTCCTTGTAAGATTTAACTGCCATTTGTCATGTAGATATGATATGCACCCTAGGCAGAGTTTCAGAGTGGATAGGTCCAAGACTATTCTAGAGAAAGCTATGAATCTGAAAAAGGTTACTAATCTGGAGGTTCCAAAGAGCATGAAAGGTATAATGTCTACAAACCCCTTCTCTGTGCTCTCTGTCACTGCTATAGAAAATTTAACTAATAGTATAGGAGTAGATATTCCTTTTGATGAGTCTGTTAGTTCTAATTCTGTTTTGCATAGTTCTCCCTTGTGCACCAGCTCTTCTACTGAAGAGGATGTGACAGAGGATGGATAGAAGTCTTAAATAAGTCTCGGGGCAAGCACCCTAGGAAAAAGAAATTATGATTAGTCTCTTTTGGAATAGTAGGAGTCTCAGTGCTCCTGGTAGAAAAAAATTTATTTCTGAGAATATCTCTCCTCTTAAGGTAGATTATATTGGTTTTCAGGAAACTAAGAAAGATAGTTTTAGTAATTCCTTTTTGAAGAATCTTCTGGGGAATAGGAATTTTGCTTGGAATTTCCTTCCCTCTCAGGGAACTGCTGGTGGCATCTTAGTTGGTGTCAATCTAGATCTTTTTGATGTTGTGTCTTGGGATATTAGATCCTTTTCAGTTAGTGTTATCCTTAAGAATAAAGTTACCGCTTTCACTTGTAGAATTACTACTGTCTATGGGTCTGGTTATGAGAAAAAAAACAAGAGTTTATTTCTGAACTTCATGATATTTTCATAGGTTGGGATGGCCCTGCTATGATTGGGGGTGATTTCAACCTTATTAGATCCCCCGATGATAAATCTTCTAGGAATGTAGATTATAAATGGGTTGATAAGTTTAATGTTTGGGTTGATCTCTAGGCCCTTATGGAGATTGGTTTATCTGGTAGATCTTATACTTGGGGTAATAATCAAGTTGAGCCTATTATGTGTAAGCTAGATATGATTTTCTGTACTACTGGTTTTGATAATCATTTTCCTTTAGCTAGTGCTAGAGCTTTGACTAGAATTGGGAGTGATCATACTCCAATTGTCTGGGATTTAGGAGAATTGTTTTTGCTGAAACCTTCTAGGTTTAAATTTGAGAAGTGGTGGCTTAGTAGGCCTGACTTTAGACAGATTGTCATTAAATCTTGGTCTCTAAAAGTAAATAGTGATGATCCAGTTGAGGTTTGGCAAAATAGAGTTAGGTTTTTTAGGAAATTGGCTAAAGGTTGGAATATTAATATAGAGGCGGCTGTTAGGAAAAATAGGAGAGAATATAGAGGCGGCTGGTTTTTTAGACATTAAGTCTGAAACTCAACCTTTGACTGATGAGGAAAGAGGTAGGTTAGATTTTGTTTATGCTGAGCTCCATAAGTACTGGATTTTAGAGGAGACTAAAGCTAGACAAAGATCTAGAGATAGAAATGTGCTAGAAGGGGATAGGAACACTGCCTACTTTCATGCAGTGGCCAACCAGCGCAGGAGGAAGAAATTAATCAATGTGTTAGATGGTCCTGATGGTCCTGTTACTGATATTAAGGATATGCTTAAAGTGGAAACTGGTTATTATAGAGATCTTTTTGCTTGAGAGCCTAGGCCCAATATTTAGTTGAAACAAGATTTTTTCTCTGAGGAGGAAAATGTGAGTGAGGCTGAGAATTTGAATCTAGGTGCTATTTTTTCTGAAGAAGAAATTAGAATAGCTATTTTTACTTCTTATGCTGATGGGGCCCCTGGTCCTGATGGTATTTCCTTTATGTTTTATCAGTCTTTTTGGGATATCATTAAGCATGATCTTATTGCTATGTTCCAGTCTTGGCATGAAGATCAACTAAGTATTTTTAGGCTTAATTTTGCTATGATCACTCTGATCCCTAAAGAAAATGATGCCAGGACAATGAAAAAGTTTAGGCCAATTAGCCTTTTGAACTGTTCCTTTAAGATATTTACTAAGGTTCTGACTAATAGGCTTGCTACTGTTATTGGAAGATTAATTTCTCCTAGTCAATCTGCATTTATTAGGGGTAGATTTATTCTTGAGAGTGTGGTCACTGCCCATGAGGTTGTTCATGAGGTACATAGGAGTAAGAAGTAGGGTTTAGTCCTTAAAATAGACTATGAGAAAGCTTATGATAGAGTTAACTTAGATTTCCTGTTTGAGATTTTAGAAAGTAGAGGTTTCTGTCCTATATTTATTAGATTTATTAAGAAGATTACTTTAGGAGGTTCTATAGCAGTTAAAATCAATGATTTTGAGAGTGACTTTTCCTTGTCTGGTAAAGTTCTTAGATAGGGGGATCCTATAGCCCCCCTGTTATTTAATCTTATGATTGATGTATTTTCTAGGATGTTAATTAAGGGTACTATCTGTGGAGCCATTAGAGGTCTCTGTCCTAATTTCATTCCAGGAGGAATTGTTTGTTTGCAATATGCAGATGACACACTTCTCTTCTTAGAACCTAATGAATCAATAGTTGTTAATCTGAAGTGGATTCTTACTTGTTTTGAGCAGATTTCTGGGATGCGCATTAACTACCATAAAAGTGAGCTTATTCCCATTAATACGACTGAGACAGATACTAGGCCCTTTCTAGACATTTTTGAATGCATCATGGGTAGTTTCCCTGTTAAATACCTGGTGATTCCCCTTCACTTTGAGAAGCTGAAGAGAGAGGACTTACAATCTTTGATAGAAAACCCGTTGAATAGGATTACAGGTTGGAGGGGTAAACTTCTTTCTTATGCTGCTAAAAGGGTTCTTATTCAAGCCTTCCTTTCTAGTATCCCTATTTATTTGTTGTCCTTCTTTAAATTTCCCAAGTGGGCTTTAAAACTTCTAGACTCCCATTTAGCTAACTTTTTCTGGAATGATGAAGAAGGTAATCATAAGTTGCATCTAGCTAATTGGTCTTCAGTGTGCATGAAGAAAGATTTTGGGGGCTTGGGAATCCCAAACCTTCATGATTTGAATTTATGCCTCCTTGGCTCCTAGGTGAAAAGATATATTCAAGGAGAGGGGGCTTTATGGAAAAAAGTGATATATGCCAAATATAAGACTAACTCTCCTAGTATCCTCTGCTGTCATGATGTTCACTCATCTACTTTTTGAAAAGGGATCATGTGAGATGGCATGTAGATAATGGCAAATCTATTATATTTTGTGAGGACATTTGGTTTGGCAACTCTACTTTGGCTACTCAATTCTGGGAAATTTATTTGATTTCCAACCAACAGACTAAGACAATAGTTGATCTATGGGATGGTACACATCTTAGATGTGACTTTAGGAGGAATTTTAATGAGCACTTGATGCTGCAATGGCATGGACTTTTAGGGATTGTTCAGTCAATTAGATTCTCTGAGGAGGATGATCAATTAATTTAGCAGTATGAAACTAAGGGTAGCTACTCTTCCAGTTCTATGTATTCTCTGGTCAATTTTAGAGGCATTACTCAGGTTTACCTCCCTGCTGTGTGGAAATTACTTATTCCACCCAGGGTCCAGATCTTTCTTTGGTTATTTTCTCAAACTAAGATTCTGACTAGAGATAATCTTAGAGCCAGAGGGATCCCAAAACCCTTGGAGTGTAATCTCTGCAAAGAAATAGAATCTGTTTATCATTTATTTTTTGAATGTGCAGTCTCTAGTTTACTATGGAAAGATGTTCAAGATATCTTTGATGTTCGTATTGTAGATTATGAATCTCTTGCTTCAAAATGGCTTGCTAATAAGAAACATCTTCAGTTAAATGTTGTTTCTTCTGATGTTCTTTGGAGCATTTGGAATAATAGAAATAGCATTGTCTTTAATAAGACATCTTTGATTAATATGAAACAGGTTTGGCGCCTGGTCCTCTCCTTCCTCAAAGTATGGAAGAAACCTTTCAAGGACCTGGAGGGGGGAAAGATCGCTCTCTTAATGGAGAAGATGATCGACAGACTGAAAAATCCTCTGACGCTCACGGTAATATGATCTGCGCTGGCTTCGAGTGGATCTCCACCTGAAAGACTACTGCATCATCGAGCTATGGGGGGAGGGCATCGCTAGAATACCTCCAAGATCACCCCGATGAGGAGGACAATATCCATGTGGTGTTTTAGTCTAGTCTTTTGTCTGCTCCAGGTTTATTTAGACTGTGCTCTCTGGAGTTGTAGTCTGTCAGCTGTGGTTTTGAGCTGAGTCGAAACTTTCTAGTTTTAGCTTCTGAGCGCTAGGCTCCTTACCGTCGTTTTTAATGCTTTTGCTGTTAGTTGAAACTGGCTTGTTTCATTCTCGTTAATGGAATAGGGGACAGAGTCCCTTTCGATAAAAAAAAATATGATATGCACCCTCCGACGATCTAATTATCTTTTTGTCTAAACCTGCGACAGTTTGGGTGGTTGTACAATTTTTTTAAACTGGAGGAAAAAATAATTAAAACGCTCGTACGTATGTATGTACGCGTCGTCATCATGTCTTAATGCATCGATCACGTAACATGCATGGGCATGCGTACGCATTGCATCTATGCCATGCATAGGCGACGCACTTGCATCTAGGCCGCCAGCCTAGCTAGAGCGAGCGATCGAGCATCCGGTTCTAGCTTTGCTTGCATCTCCGGCCAAAGCTAGAACAACCCGACCATACGCATGGCATCGATGCCATATACTATCTTTATTTTAAAATATAAAATATTTTAGGTTTGCGAAAAAAATGAATCTAGACAACCTTTTTTAGTGTATATGTTTATCCTAAAGTTGAGTGAACCTACATACTTAAAAAAAAAGTCTAGATACATTTGTTTTACAAAATTAAAACATCTTATATTTTAAAGCGGATATGAAGTATATATAGACGATCGATGGCCGACGCCACGTGCTGCATGCATCTATACGGAAGCAAAGAATCAACGTCGTAGTACTGCCCAAGCCCAAGTGAGTGTGGCCGGCTCTGTCTATAAATTGATGGTAGTTTATACTACATTATGCGGCGGCAAGAAACAGACCACAGTTTTCTATCTCCGTCTTTCTTAAACAGAAACCACCATCGATCTCGCTAGCTCAACATGAGGGTGCTGAGGGACCGTCAGAACTGCGCGTGCGCCGCCGTGCAGCAGGTGCATGGCCACACTTTCCCTCCCATGGCTCAGCCCAGCAGGTAATTCATCATATCATCATACAGCTAATTAATGCAACTACTACTTGACTCTCCGTCTCCAAGTGCATTTTCTCTAAACAAGGCACATAGATAATGTTTTTTTGGGTATATACGTATTCTAACATTAACAACATCACTTAGTAGTATTCAACACCGTGCTAAATTGCTTAGTAATGCATGTGTCTTAAAATTATAAATACATTATTGACATCTCTCTTTTTTGCGCTTTTGTAGTTTGCATCTCATCAGTATATATATTAATATCGTGATGATATCAATTTTCTTTCACACGTAATCTTCAAAACTACTATTCCATATATGTTTTATTTTGATGGAGAAATGAAATTCAGGACATTGCATATGATTTAGGAAACTATAATAAATAAAGATGATAACTTCTGAAGTGTGATCGACATTTCATATTAGATACAATACTACACCTACCAATTTGCAGGAAAAAAATCCCGATTTGTCTTCTATTCATATGATCAATAATTAACTCAGCGGAATGTCAAATTAAATTTTGGCAACTTTGACTCAAACATTCTGGCCTAAATTATTTGCTTTCTCTGCCTGTATCAGCTTGAATGTTGTGAAGGAGCTCTTGAATGATTTGGAGCTTCACTTGATGATACTTGTAAGCTTTGGCCTACAAGTATTCCTCTTGTTCACAGCAGGCCAACGAAGGCGTGGCGCACCACACTTCCTTAGGAGCCTCATATGGCTGGCCTACCTGTTGGCGGACTCCGTGGCCATTTTTGTCCTTGGACATCTCGCCGTGAAAGCAAGCGGGGCGCGTCACCAGCTACTTCTCTTCTGGGCACCGTTTGTGCTCCTCCACCTAGGTGGACAGCAGACCATCACTGCTTTCTCCATGCAGGACAATAAACTGTGGAAGCGCCACCTACTGGAATTTTTCTCCCATTTAGGCATGGCTTGCTACATCGTCTCCAGGTCATCTTGGCCGGACAAGGAGCTCCAGAGTGCCATGATGTTCATGATGATTGTTGGGTACTTCAAGTATGCTGAGCGAACGATGTGTGTTATATTTTCTAACCCAAACATGGTCAAGTTCAAGTCCGCCCTAGTTTACTTTGAGACATTAGGAGATGCCAGCGGCGATAGGGGTTCGAGGGCCATTGATCGTCATGAGATGGAGGCAAGACTGAATGAAATGTGTAAGCCGGTGGGTGACACGCAGCTGCTGCGTTCTTCGCGTTTTCCCTGGCAAATGGTCCTGTCAAGTACTCCATTGAATTATCCTGCTACGGTTGAATGTACGGATGCTCTACCGGTGTTGCTCCAAGAGTTCAAGCAGAAGAGTGAAGTTCTTCGAGGTAAAAAGAACAATACAGACCTCTGCCCGGCCTACAATTATGTTGGCGCAATGCTTTGTGCTATCTACGAAAATCTCTACACCAAGGCTTCGATTAATCATTCTATCCACACAATTTTTCCAATGCTCCCACTTCCTTCTTCAATGCTCCTACTCCTCACATCATTTTTTACAATCGCCTTCCTCTTCCTTCCACTTTTTACAATACTGATGGCGCTGGCATTGTTCAAGGGTGCCATGACGAATGACCACAACCAAATCTACAGTCTAGCAGATGTCATCGTGTCCTACATATTGCTCATTGGGGCCTTAATCCTAGAGGCAGCATCAATCTTTGCATGGCTCTCTTCCTACACCGTGCTGACCCAAGGACTTCAATGTGGATGTCTTACACCTCTAGTCTCCCGTGTAGTCAGGTATATTCACTCTGCTGCATGGCTGCGTAGAAAACAGTGGTCCGAAATGCTAGGGCAACACAGCAGGATCAAAGAATACACTAGACGAGAAGGCATTATGTATTTTGTGCCTGGGTGTATTGCTAGATGTCTATATAGCAAGACATTAACACATAAACCCCTCTCTGAAGATCTTAAGAAGCTTGTCCTCAACAAACTACTGGACTTTGGAATAGGGGGTCAGCAATACTGGAACTTTGCCAGCACCCGAGGCAAGTTAGCCCTTTTGAAACGGATAGATTTGGCAGGGCCAGGAACGCATCTACACAAGACCATCAATAATGTGGATTTCACAACAAGCCTGCTCATCTGGCACATTGCGACAGACATATGCTATTACCAGGAGGACACAAGCATCACCAATAATACCAAGAGGAAGAAGAAGATGTGCCAAGAGCTTTCATATTATATTATGTACCTTGTCTTCCATTGCGATGTCCTGCTTACTACCACAGCCAATATCATAGTTGCAATAGCTTATCAAGAGTTGGATCATATATTCAAGAAGCTACAAATAGATAATCTTAGTGTCAAGCAAGCCATCAAGTTTGTGTTTGAAGATGAACAAGAGGAGCGTCAACCTGCAGCAGATGATATGGCCTCCAGCAACAGCCAACCGGTATGTAACTACTCAGCTTTTGAAAAAGGCACTTGGAAGTTCCTAATTCCTAGGTGCTTCTTCGTGCATTATGAGATGGACTTTTTTTATCAACTTACAACACCCTAATATTTAAATAGGTTCATCAAGGTGTGAGGGAAGCCATCGAGAGTGAAATTATATCAGAAGCTAATGCTGAAGATGGTCATCAACCAACCAACACTGCCTCCAACAGAAACCAACCACTAAATCATGTGGAACATTTGAGAAGCACCATGGACACCATTAGATCACGAGTGTTGCCTCGCGCACGCGAGGTGGCCAAGGAGCTTATCAGCATCGACAAAGAAGTTGCTTGGGACCTCATCGCAGATGTATGGCTAGAGATGCTTTACTATGTGGCACCTCGCTGTGGGGGTGAATTCCATCACGACCATCTTAGCACCGGAGGGGAGTTCATCACGCATGTCCTCCTCCTCATGCATGAGCTAGGCCCTTTTCTGCCACCACCAGCTGACTTAGTTTATTGAGTATATGATTAAATAATATTTGCAGTAAGTTCTAAAATTCAATCAACACCATACTACTATGGAAAATAGACATAATATCCATTTGTACGTGTTATAAAAGGTTTGACCATGTGGGTGTGTGCGCGCAAGTGTGTGTGTTATGGTTTTCTATTGATAATGAAACATATCTATTTGTGTGAGCCACTCTGTTTATACATGGCATCGTGCTTTCCTGGATTCTACATTAAGATTTGGTGACGATGGAAATCGTCAGCCAGTAAAGTTGTGACCATGTCGGGTTGCAGTTCCCTTCATGTGACACCTTCGACATTGGAAAAAAGACGTGTCCCTTATTGCCCCTGCGTCTCGCCTTCTTCTCCCTCGGTTGACAGGTTCCTGGACCGTTGGGACGGCTGAGGTAGGGTAGGAGCCACCCCAGTGTCTCTTACTTGTACTTGTTCCCGGGTGATGACCCACAAGTATAGGGGGTGTATCGTAGTACTTTCGATAAATAGGAGTGTCGATGCCAACGAGGAGCATAAGGTGTTGACTAGTGGTATGGAGCAGGAAATCTCTGTAAATACTTAGCAAACGGATTTTTAGGGGTTTTCTGATAAAGCAAAAAAAATAAAGTGCAAGTAATAAAGACAACGAACAATTGCAGCAAGTGTCCCAATCTTTTCTTAGCAAAGGACAAGCCAGTGGAAATACTTATAAGGACCAAACGTTTTCGAGGACATATGAGAATTCTATCAAGTGGTTTCACTTCAAATAGTTGAGTACCCTTCTTTGGTGTTGTAAGTGTTGTGTGGGTAAACCTGTGCTAATGTGCCGACCTTACTTTGACCAATACATACTTGTGATTAAACCCCTGCAAGCATTCGCAACTACAGAAAAGCAATTAAGTATAAACCTAACCACAGTCTTAAACTCTATGATCCTACACTCCCTTGTGCAATGGTGTCCTAACGGGGGTTCAGGTTTCTGTACCTCCGGCAACTCCACAATTAGTAGCCAAATACACAATGCATTCCCCTATGCCCATAAATGGTGAATTATCATATAGTCGACGTTCACATGACACCACTAGAAGAATAGCACCATAACTTAAATACTAAACCATTGAATAATATCTCAACGCAAATCCGCTACTAACAACATGACTTCTCACATGTCCTCAAGAACTAAACGAACTACTCACGAGGCATCATATGGATCAAGATCAAAGATGATATGGTGATGGATAACAATCTGAACATAAACAATAATCAAATGGTTCCACTCACAAGCCTAGTTTTCCCTAAAAACTATGCAAGTATTCAACACAATTGTTACAGCGGGATGGAGTGGTGATGATGGTGCTGGTGGAGATGATGGTGTGGATGATGATGATGATCCCGATGAAGTCTAGCTTGACGATGGTGTTGATGGCGACGATCTCCCCTCTCCGGGAAGGAATTTCCCCGGCAGAAATCTGTCTGTCGGAGAGCTCTTTCTCTCTCGGTGTTTTCCGCCCCGCAGAGGCGGTGGAATCTTTCTATGGTCGCTCCCCCGTGTTTTAGGGTTTCCAGGAGAAGATTGATACGTCGGAAACGTATCTATAATTTTTTATGCTCCATGCTTATTTAGTATCTACTTTGCTTTGCTTTGTCTACACTTTGAGGTGCTTTTACATGTTTTCTGGTACTAACCTATTAACAAGTTGCCACAGTGCCAGATGCCTATTTTCTGATGTTTTTGGTTCCAGAAAATCTAGTAAGGAAATATTCTCGGAATTGGACAGGACAAACGTCAAAGTCAATAACTTTCTGTGGGGAACAAGAAGTTCAGAGGGGAGCCGGAGAGGCATGCCAGGGCGCCCAGACCCCCCCCTAGGCGTAGGTGGGCCCTGCCCTGCGCCTAGGCAGGGTGTAGGGCCCCTGGCCACCGCATCGGCCTCCCCCTTCGCCTATAATAAGCCCCCGATGCAGAAACCCTAAGTACCCGATCAATATTCCACGAAACCTTCTGTAGCCGCCGCCACCGTCGTCCCTAGATCGGGGGGATCTGAAGCTCTTCCTGGCACCTTGCCGAAGGGGAGATCATCCCGGAGGCCTTCTCTCTGGTATGATGCGTGAGTAGTTCCACCTTGGACTATGGGTCCATGTGGTAGCTAGATGGTTGTATCTCCTCCTTTGAGCTTTCATGTATAGATGTTGTGAGCTCCGTTCATGATCAAGATCTAATCTATTTGTAATCATGCATGTTGTGTTTACGGGGATCCGATGGATATTGAGATTATTATGTTGGTTTTATTAATGGTTTTGTCTTTATGATTCTATCATGTCTGTGTTGTTTGTGATCTTGCATGCTCTCCGTTGTTAGTAGCTATCTTGTCCAAGTAGTTGCTAGTGACTCCAAGAGGGGGTATTTATGCTCGATAGTGGGTTCTTGCCTCTAGTTTCCAAGGGAAGTGACAGAAATCTCTTCGGTTGTAGATGTGCTGTTGCTACTAGGGAGAAAACAACGGTCTCTTGTTCATAGAACATATGGACTATTTACCTTACACACTTTGCTTAAAGCAGTTGTCTATTGCTTGCAGCTTAATACTAGAGGGGGGTCGGATGATTATCTGAAGGTGGACTTCTAGTCATAGATGCAGTTGGATGGTGGTCTATGTATCTTGTTGTATTGCCCAATCGAATCTCATAGGATCTTTCTGATTAGTAATTGCATTGTTATGCCTTGCTCAGTTCCTGTCAATTGCCCTGCTGTAATTAGTTTACCCTTCATGTCATGTTGTTAATCTAAGGAGAGCACCTCTAGTGAACTATGGACCCCGGTCCAATCTTTACCATTGATACATCTTCCACTGTTACTTGTTAACTTGCTGCAAACCACCATTACCTTCCACACCATACTTTTAATCCTTTGTTACAGCAAACCAGTGAGCTTGACAACCTCACTGATTCATTGGGGCAAAGTTTTGAGTTTGTGTTGTGCAGGTCTCCGCGTTGCTTGCAACACCCGTGTGACGTTTCCTTCCTCCTACTGGTTCGATAACCTCAGTTTCTTACTGAGGGAAAACTTGCTGCTGTGCTGCTTCACACCTTGCTCTTGGGGTTCCCAACGAAGCGCTCCTACATCAACTCAGCGCTGCATCAAAGATATAGGCGAGAGGGTGGAGCCAGAGGTGGGCTAGGTGGGTCACACCCTTTGTAGGCGCGGCCTAGGGGTGGCCCATCTTCGCCTCCCCTTCTAGCTTTCTTCGTCTTCTGGGAAAATATGGTTTTCCGTAGTTTTTCTGGTATTTTTCTTATCTCCGCGAAATTGCATCAGAACACCTCTTTTTCCATCAGAAACCTAACTCCAACAGTTCATCGTCCAAGAATCATCCAACATGCAAAAATAGATGAAAATACATAAGTAACACCTCTTAATAAGAAATATATCAATGAATAGAGGCAAAGTATGATATAGAATGGTGATGCAAATTGGACGTATCACCGGGGAGGCAGATCGGGGGTTCCTCCAATGCGCCTAGCCTGGGAGGTCTCTCGTTGATACCTTCGATCCAGATTCACGGATGTAGTATAATAGCTTTTTTCCTAGAATACCTAGGTTTAATCGAACCTTGGAAAGCAATGCTCAAAGAAAATAAAAAGGACACGTCTACAAGACTTTGTTTCTTCGTTTTACCTTAGTTTACCAGACCAATCGAGTTTACTCTATAATGGGTTGAATCAATAGATGGAGATAGGCCAGGGTTGAAGATCCACCTGCAGCTGCACATCATATGGTATAAAGAATAATAATAAGCATAGTAATGTGTAATGTTTGAATGGAGATAATCTCTTGTGGGCAACACATCCTAATATACTAGATCCCCCGTGATGTAGCGGACATAGCAATAGTCTTTTAGTCCAACCGAGTGCACACGGAAGCAACGGGCTACAAACGATTATTAAGTGTAAAACACAGATCAAGCCATTAAGTGGTGATGTTGTTGTGATCCCGAATGGGTCGCTAAGTGAAGACCGTACTACTCTTTATGTCACAGAGGTTCCTATGAAATCGCCGCTAGCCAAGTATCTCACCTCAAGACTTTATCAATCTATGGGATCTTGGGTACCTACAAGTCCACATATCGAGACAAGAGACAAAGAAATAAAAGATAAAATTCTCAATTGCAAACAAAATAAAATACTCCCATGATTAGATGCACATAATTGCTGCAAAGTTTCTCCCCAACCCGCAGCCCTTGAGGACTACTCACTCATAACGAATAGATCTAGGGTATAAAACATTATGCAAAATACTTAGATTGAAATCGAATATTCTTACAATGGTCACCAAATCACAAGGAGATCTAAAGTAAAAAGTAGTGGCTATAGCTAATGGAGGGGATGGATGATGGATGTGATGACCAATGGATGAACGATAGCGTGGATCTCCTTTGGTGGTGTTGTGATGTAATCTGAGAATGGCGGCTCCACGGCTGGCAACTGGAGCCTCAAAATATATAGGCTTCTTCATGAAAGTTGTAGGGTTTAACGAGACAAAGCCATCGCCACCTGGTACGGGTGAATGGTACGGGCGGGCCCTGCCCATACCAGTGGCTGTTAAGCTTACTGACGCTTTGTTGGAAACCCCAAGAGCAAGGTATGAAGCAGCACAACAGCAAGTTTCCCTTAGTAAGAAATCGAAGTTATCTACCCAGTAGGAGGAAGGAAACGTCACACAGGTGTTGCAAGAAACGCGGAGACCTGCACAACACAAATTCAAGACTTTGCCCCAATGAATCAATGAGGTTGTCAAGCTCACCGGTTTGCTGTAACAAAGGGTTAAACATATGGTGTGGAAGGTAATGGTTTGGAGCAAGTAAACAAGTAACAGTGGAAGATGTATCAATGGTAAAGATTGGACCGGGGTCCATAGTTCACTAGAGGTGCTCTCCTTAGATAAACAACATGGCATGAAGGGTAAACAACTTACAGCAGGGCAATTGACAGGAACTGAGCAAGGCATAACAATGCAATTACTAGTTATAAAGATCCTATGAGATTAGATTGGGTAGTACAACAAGATACATAGACCGCCATCCAACTGCATCTATGACTAGAAGTCCACCTTCAGGTTATCATCTGAACCCCCTCTAGTATTAAGTTGCTAGCAACAGACAACCGCTTTAAGCAAAGTGTGTAAGGTAAACAGTCCACATGTTCCATGAACAAGAGACCGTTGTTTTCTCCCTAGTAGCAACAACACATCTACAACCGAATAGATTATTGTCACTTCCCTTGGAAACTAGAGGCATGAACCCACTATCGATCATAAATACTCCCTCTTGGAGTCACTAGCAACTACTTGGCCAAGATAGCTACTAACAACGGAGAGCATGCAAGATCACAAACAACACAAACATGATAGAATCATAAAGACAAAACCATTAATCAAACCAACATAATAATCTCAATCTCCATCGGATCCCCGCAAACACAACATGCATGATTACAAATAGATTAGATCTTGATCATGAACGGAGCTCACAAGATCTATACATGAAAGCACAAAGGAGGAGATACAACCATCTAGCTACTACATGGACCCATAGTCCAAGGTGGAACTACTCACGCATCATACCGGAAAGAAGGCCTCCGGGATGATCTCCCCTCCGGTAGGCTGCCGGGAAGAACTTCAGATCCCCTCGATCTAGGGACGATGGTGGCGGCGGCTATAGACAGTTTCGTGGAGATTTGATCGAGTACTTAGGGTTTCTGCATCGGGGGCTTCTTATAGGCAAAGGGGGAGGCCGAGGCGGTGGCCAGGGGCCCCACACCCTGCCTAGGCGCGGGACAGGGCCCACCCGCGCCTAGGGGGGTTTCGGCGCCCTAGCCCGCCTATGCGGCTCCCCTCTAGACTTCTTGTTCCCCACGAAAAGTTATTCACTTTGACGTTTGTCCCGTCCAATTCCGAGAATATTTCTTTACTAACTTTTCTGAAACCAAAAACAGCAGAAAACAGGCAACTAGCACTGTGGCAACTTGTTAATAGGTTAGTACCAGAAAACATGTGAAAAGCACCTCAAATTGTAGACAAGCAAACCAAGTAGATACTAAACAAGCATGGAGCGTCAAAAATTATAGATACGTTTCCGACGTATCAAGCATCCCCAAGCTTAACTCCTGCTCGTCCTCGAGTATGTAAGTGATAAAAAGAATAATTTTTGAGGTGACATGCACCCTCACAATAAAGATCCAACCATTTGCAAGCATTGAAAGCTGGGATCAAAGAACTCTAAACATGTGCATGAAAGATGGAGTTCTAACAATAGGAAATAGTAACTATGCATTCAACATGACAAGCTACAAACAAATATCATGAATAACATGCATTGAAAAACGTTTGTTTGTTTCACATACAGAAAACATAGCATAGTGGCAATTAGCTTGTCCCTCATAGAGTAGCAAATAGATGCATAGGACACCTTCAATGTTCAGAAGGGTGAATAGAAACAAATAGCACAAGAATAAGTAATATCACAATATGCATCAATCAATAAGCTTTGGAACACTGCACACAGAATGACAACTATGCTCTCTTAATGGTGCCTAAGAGCATCTCCAGCAAAGAATAAAACTTTGGCTATTGAAACCACTTTGTCGCTGACAGATCACGCTTGCAGCGACTTGGTTCGGCAAAAGACAGACGCTGTAAAAACAGGGTTTAGCGCGCGCGCAAAAAATAAGCGCAAAGACAAAGGCCAGAATGCAGCAGATGGCGCTAGAAAAATGAACACAAATATGATCAAAGAACAAAGATATATGATAAATCCACATAGTTCATCAAACAAGCAAGCACAAAGTTCAAAAGCATGCAAAATAAACATGTTCATCGATGTTCACAAACACATCGCCACCAAAATCTCACATAGCCATATGAAACATCAATCATGCTTCATCCTCCTCATCATCCATCTCCTTCTCTTCGCCATCCTCTTTGCCTTCATCAACTTGTCCTTGAGCATGTTCATCAACGTGAGCTTGAGCATCTCCCGTGACGCCCATGCCACCCATGCCACCCATGCCACCCATGTTCATCATAGTTGCCATGAAACCCCCGGGAGCGACATTCATGCCACCCATGCCTCCGTAGTCACTTGAAGTCGGTGGTGCACCATAGCCTCCCATGCCACCATAGCCTCCCATGCCACCCATGCCACCAAAGCCTCCCATGCCTCCCATGCCTCCCATGCCACCCATGCCACCCATGCCACCCATAGACATCCTCTTTTGAGCCAAGATTTGGTCACGCATCATGTTGATGTACTCCACTTGCCTTGCATCGAGGTTGGAGGTGTCCATGAACATGAACTTCTTCTCTTCGTCCATGAGACGTTGTTGCTCTTCCATGGCGACCTTCTTCTCCTCCAAAGCAAGTCGCATCTCTTCAACCGCCGCCTTGCGCGCCTCGGTCGCCAAGTCCATGGACCTCTCCTTCTTGCGCTCCTCCGCCGTTTCCCTTCTTGCATCCGCAATAGACATAACTGCCTTTGTCAAATCGTCCTCTCCTCCCGCCTTCTTTTTTGCTTCCTTGGCTTGCTTTCTTCCAATGGGGCGCTTGCCTTTGGGAATGTAGCATGGAGTGGCGCTTCTCTTGCCGTCTCAAACTGTGGCGTCCTCCTCATCCACCTTTTGAGCCTCATATGTTTCCTTGATAGCTTGATTTGGCACAAAAAAGACATCACGGTTCTTCCACTTCTCCTCGTTCTCAAGCTCGCGATAGCAATGGAACAAGGTGAATTCCTTCCCTTTGATCACATTGCCTCTCTTGCCTAGCTTCCCTTCTCCTCGATACATGTTCATAATGGAGGTCAACTACACGCAAGAAAGAGAGTAGAGATGAGATAAATTTCATGTGAGGCAAATACATGTGACAAGAGTACATATGACGAGAGGATGAGCTCAATTTTACATTTGTATGTTCGTCTTCGCCACTTTCCTCGGCCCTTTCATAGCTCGCCACGCATCCCGCCCACTTTTGACAATCGGTGCTAATTGACGACCACCTTGATCGAAGAGAACGATCAGTCCTTTCAATGCCACTCTTGTTGCGCTTGTCAAAGTACTCCTTCATGCGAGTCCAATAGGTATCTCTATTTTGGTCCGCGCCAACGGTCGCATCCATGCTCACATTGCACCATGTTTTGCAAAGAAAAACATCCTCGGCGACGGTGTAGTTCGCCGATCTTCCCTTGTATGGCTCAATCAACCCCTCTCCCTCATCATCAAATGGCTCTTCCTCCTCTTCTTCTTCCTCCACATAGTTGTTGGATGAGACATTCATTGTGTCCATGAATGTCTCAGTGTCGACACTACATTGTGATTGGTCACATCAAACACACCATCCAACATCAAAGACACAAAGACCTTGCGGTCGTTTCATCAAACACCTCGTGCGTGGCTTCGGGCGCGGCGAAATTGGCTTGGGGGAGCGCCGGCTGCAGCGCCGGGAAGTTGAACTGGGCCGCCGGCGCTTGGTGCAGCGGAGCTCGCGGGACTTTGGGTGGCACGATGGCCTTCCTCCCCTTCTTTTGCTGCGCGGCGGCGGAGGCGGCGACGGGGCGCTTGTTGGCCGCCTTCTTCTAGCGCCATGGAATCAGGCCGTGGCGCGGTTAGGCTACGCGGTCATCGGCCCGTGAAAAGCTCAGCCGAGTGGACCGCTAGGGTTCCGGCGGCGCGAAGAAGAAGATGCGAGAGGTGGCCGATCGATCCGCGCGCTTCCGGGCGCCAAGGTGTACGGGCGTCGGTGGGTGCCGAGTAGCCGCCCATCGTCGGCCGGCGAGGCGGAGGGACAGTAGCGGGATTCTTCAACACGGTTCCGATTTCAAGGCGTCAGGAGATGTAGATCTAGCGCTCGGGATAGCGCAAATAAGGCACGCTGAAAATTTATTTTCGGCGCGCGATATTTTTGCGCCGCTGCTGGCGCGCCGAAAACAAGGCGCCGCGCGCTAAAAAAGCGGTTTTTTGGGCATGCGCCATATTTTGCGCTGCTGCTGGAGATGCTCTAAAGGTAGAAGGTGGAGACTCAATAGTGGTGGAAGAAAGGATTTTTATAAAGGAAGCAGGGATCTCAAGTTTCAAAAAGAGCTTCCAAAAATTATGGTACTTGTTAGCTTTCAGCCCTCATTGCCCCTATCATAAGCATCTTGAAGTGGTTAAGGTTAAAGTGAACAAAGATGGAGTATATGCTTGACGAAGTATAAGTTGGCAATCTCAAGTCCCTTGAATACGAGGGCCACACCTCATGCTACTCAACTTTAGTCACCTTTAAGTTCTTGTCATTGTAAGTATTTGCATATCATTGAGAACCACCAACGGGGTACCCCTTGCACATGGTACAGGAGCTATCTGATACATCGGAAACATATCTATAATTTTTGATGCTCCATGCTTGTTTTGTATCTAGTTTTCTTTGCTTTGTCTATACTTTGAGGTGTTTTTATATCTTTTCTAGAACTAACCTATTAACAAGTTGCCACAGTGCCTGTTGACTGTTTTCTTCTGTTTTTGGTTCCAGAAAGGCATAAAATCAATATTCTCGGAATTGGACGGGACAAAAGCCTAAGTCAATACTTTCTGTGAGGGACACGAATCCAGAAGGAGGGACGGAGAGGCACCAGAGGGTGGCCAGACACCCCCTGGGCGCGGCCAAGCCTGTCCCGCGCCTGGGGAGTGTGTGGGCCCTCTGGACGCCTTCTCGGCCTCCCCCTTCGCCTATAAGAAGCCCCCTAGGGAGAAAACCCTAAATCATCTAGAATAAATCCACGAAAACCTCCGTAGCGCCGCCGCCACCGAAGGGGAGATTCGGGGGACAGAAAGTCTCTGTTCTAGCACCCTGTCGGGACGGGGAAGTGACCCCGGAGCCATCTCCATCGATATCCACCACCATCTCCATCACCGTTGCTGATTCCCATGATGAGGAGGGAGTAGTTCTTCCTCTAGGCTAAGGGCTCTACCGGTAGCTATGTGTTCATATCTATCTATCCATGATCTTGTGGTCATGAGCTTTGTAATCAAGTAGATCTACCTTGCTACTCAAGTGCTTCATTAGATCTCTGCTCTCCCCATGTGTGTGAAAGTGACAGCGTGCACGCCATGGTGGCACTTAGGTTTGAGTCTACATAAATACTCGTTGTGATTTAATAGATCTATGCTTTCCCCACGTGTGTGAAAGTGATAGCGTGCATACCGTGTGTGGCACTTTGGCTAGATTGAATAATTGTTATGAGTTATATTTAGAGTTGGATGTCTCTATGAAATTGTGGTGTTTATTGGAACCATCTAGAGCTCAAGGTGACAGTGTGGGGTTATCTAGATTGGGGAAGGCGGACTTTGAGGTGTGCTATTATAGCCCTACCTTGGATTAAAGTGTCCAACCGGAGAGTAGTTAAGAGTAGTATCATGAAGAGAGGATATTTATATGAGAGAGCGTTCACTAGTGAAAGTATGATCCCTAGGCCTTGTTTCTAAACATTGAAACACCGTTTGCATCTAGATCTCTTGCATGTTTGCTTGCTTTAGTCTTTACCTCACCGTCAAGATATTTTCTGGCACCGTTACCACTTGTATTTCACTATATCTTTGCCGAACTAGTGCACCTATATTGGGTGTGTTGGGGACATAAGAGACTTCTTGTATATTGATTGCAGGGTTGATTGAGAGGGAATACCTTTGACCACTTCCTCCCTGATTTCAATAAACCTTGGGTAATCCACTTAACGGAAACTTGTTGCTGTTCTACAAACCTCTGCACTTGGAGTCCCAACAACTGCCTACAAGAATAGAAGTGCGTAGACATCAAGCTCTTATCTGGCGCCGTTGCTGGGGAGGTAAGGTAAAAGGTACTCACATCTTCTTGGTGTGTGAGTGCTCGAAGTTATTTCCTTTAGATTCTGCAATTTTGTCTTTTTGTTTCTTGTTTTCACTAGTTAGGCTTAATGGAAAACAACAACAAAATTTGAGAGCTTTATAGTGTTTATCTTGAGTTAGGACATGAAGTGTTTGAAGAGAAAATTAAAAAACCTATGGAACTTTATTTGCATGCTAATAGCAATGTTATTAGTATGAACTTTTTGAACACCATTGTTACTAATGCTATGGAAACGTCTAAGCTTGGGGAAGCTAGTTTTTATGAAAATGATCTTTTTAGTCCCCATCTTTGGAAGATAGCTATTGTATTGCTTATGATGACACAAAACCTCCAATCTATGATGATTACAATGATGAATATGATATTTTCAGTCCACCTACTTTGTTGCTGCCTTCGATCTTAAAGCTTTTAATCTTTAAAATATAATGACAGTTTTATGAATTACACCTTTGATCTTACCATGTCAAACAAGGTTTCATTACATATCTCGAACACTCCAAACTCATATGGTGTTTCGGGAAACGCAAATCCATGGAATGATTCCTCAAATCTTAGGTGTTATGCTAAACTTGTAACTTAAATATCTTCCTTTATTATCCTATCATAAATTCTTTATTTTCTTGTTACGTTGATTTTGCACTTCATCTTGAAAGTCTTTGAACTTTTCAAATGTTTCACACTTCATCCTCATTAAGTAAATATTCATATATCACTCAATTTTTTTTGGAGAAAGCATATGAAGTTGAAATCCATCGCTTCTTGACTACACATAATGGACTTCATACAACAATATGTACAAGTTCCAATAAGCTAGTCATTCGTTCCCTTTGGCCCATGAACGGAGTTTTAATTATCTATAGGAAAGTTTCACAAGTGTCATTTGATCGTCATCGAAAGACTCCAAAATTCCATCAAGTATGGGGTTTCTTCATGTTTTCTTTCCACTATAATTTAAACGGCGATGTCACTTCCTAAGTGATCTTTATTTCAATTGTCTTTCGACATTTTTAGCAATAGATTTATCTAACAATATTTGTACATCATCCATCTTTTATGGATTTTGGCAATTATTTGAACAACCCTTTTGTTTTCATAATACCTGATAAAACAAATCTTGAAGGCAAGCTTTTATGTTAACGAGAAACACATCAACACTTTATTTGTTGTCGATGAACATCATCACATATTCTCTTGCTAGTTACTTAGGCCATTGTAGTTCATGAATTGTGTTGTTTCGTATGACGATTCACACCAACAAATTCAGTATTTAATACTTAAGAACCACATTATTTAACAAGCAAAGAATATAGCCATAACACGTATATCCTCTATATACCTAAGCTGAACAATTCTAGTCCTTCTTTTCTTCCATATATTTATGAGATTCTCTTTTAGTATTTCCTTTTCTGTTTTGAAAGAATCTATCAACATCAATAGTGGAGCCATACACATGACACATAGTCCAAAGCATGTATAGTTAAATACCATTGTCTTTGGACTTGCACTTTGAAGTGAATCACCATCATGAAATATTTGGTGTTCTCTAAAATTCCATTCTTTAGCAATCATTTAGTGTAGTAAACATTTTACCTACATCAAATATTTATCCTTATCATGGAACTATTCATGATCAAGCTACTTTAGCTTATAACGGTGAATTGCGAGTATAATGTTGCTCTCCAAAACCTTTTGGAGGATTAGGATAACCAACATCTCCAACCTTTTGCAAATTCTCATCAAATATGAGAACATAAACTTTGCCATATTATACTCTATCATGTTGTAAATAAAACATTGTTTCAGATATCGCAATATCTTCCACATATGATGGTTTCTGAAACAATTCTTTTAGCTCCTAGATAACCTTGATATTAAAACAATCTTTTGAATATCAAGAATCATGGAGATAAACATGATACTTATATACTAACACTGGAATTGTTACTCTTGATTTAATACCAATTATTAAACTTCACGGAGTAACCGGAACTTATGAAAATTTATAATTGGACTTTTAAACTTTAGATAAACACTTAAAAAACAATACATTACTAGTTCGTAAAGTAACTAACCAGAATTATATAGTTCTATTATCTCAATTATAACTAATCGCAAGGTGGTAAACGGATGCCAATGACTACAACAACTATGCAAATTCACTTTGATTTAGTTTATGATAAATAGTGTTCAACATTTAATCATATTGTTGTTGAACTCCCACTCAAAACAATATCGCTCACATTGTTTTAGTGATTACATGAACCAAATCCACTATACCAAGTCCGATCATCACGTGACATGATGTAGTTTCAAAGGCAAATAATCATCATGTTCATCATATCATCTATATGACTCATGCTTTACCTTTCGGTATTCCGTGTTCCGAGACCATGTCTGTACATGCTAGGCTCGTCAAGATTTAACCTTAGTTTCTGGATGAGCAAATCTGGCTTGCTCCCATTGTATACACTCATAGAATCTAACACACCCGATCATCACGTGGTGCTTCGAAATAACGAGCTTTGGCAATGGTTCCTACTAAGGATGAACACTTTATAACTTGATATTTTGTGAGAGGGATCATCTTATAATGCTACTGTTGCAATCTAAGCAATACAAGATGCATAAAAGGATTAACATCACATGCAATTCAAAATATGTGATATGATATGGCCTTTCTTCTTGTGCCTTCGATCTCTATCTTCAAGCTCGAACATGATCTCCATCATCACCGGCGTGGCGTCAAGGTCAATGGCACCGCTCCATGGTTATCGTCCACTAGCATCAACTATTACAACTACTTTGAATAATAGACATGCAGGTCTTAACGAAATTAAAAGACAACCATAAGGCTCCTGCCGGTTGCCGACTTACAATAAGGAACATTGCATACATCATATATAATCACAATCATGGCCATATCACATCACAGCACACCCCTGCAAAACAAAGTTAGACGCCTCTAATTTTGTTTGCATGTTTTACGTGGTTTGGGGCTTTCAATAAGTGTCGTTCTAACTTACGAACAAGAACCACAACATTGATAATAGTATTGTCAATCACCCGTTGTAAATTGAATCTTCACTATGTTGGGAGAAACAGGCACCCGCAAAGCCACTTATTCAATACAAGTTGCATGTTAAGCGTGGAGCAAGTCTCATGAACGATGTCATGTAAAGTTAGCTCGGGCCGCTTCATCCCACCATCCTGCAAGATGCAAAGTACACAAGAAGCAATCGACAACAAAAGCATCAACGCCCACAATGACCATTGTGTTCTACTCGTGCAACAGATCTACAAATAGACACGGCTCTGATACCACTGTTGGGGTTCGTAGCATGGAAAACAAAAAATTCTATCGCATGAACACACACATGCCAAGATCTATCTACTAGATTGTAGCAACGAGTCGATAGAGTACTAACCCTTGAAGATCCAAAGAGGTTAACGAGAGCAGATTCTCGTGGGTGATGTAGTCGTTCACTTGCCGATCTCAAGATCGCGTAGGCGATCCTTCCGGCGCCGCATTCCGGCAGCGCTCCCGCAGTCGATCACACGTACGGTACTCGATGAAGATCTTCCTCTCCCTTGTTCTAGCAGGCAGCGGAGGTTGTAGCTCTCTTCTCACGATTCCCAAGCAGACAACGTGGTGTCAAGTAGAGGGAGATCATGAGCTTCCCTAAGCCGGAGCGAGTATGGTGGATTATAGGGATCCCGGCGATCTAGGGTTTAGAGGGCCAAGGTTTAGAGGTAGCTAGCAACTAGAGTTTAGCTAGTTGGTAGCAGTTTAGAGGAGATCTAGATTGGTCGCAACTAGGGGGGGGGGCGGCCAACCTAGGGTTTCTTGGGCGCCTAGGGCAAGGGGGATTGCTTGGGGTGAGCCCCCACCCCTCCTTATATAGGTGGGGGGAGTCCAAGGGTGTTCCCAACCCAGTTGGAAACCCTCCCTAACTCATAAACCCTACCTAACTCGGAAACCATGTTGGGATTTGACTTTTTCAAACTGCCTTTTTGACTTTCAAATTAGAGTTTGATTTCTCTCTTCTAAGTGTCCAGCCAAGTGACCTAGGACATGATGCAAACATTACACTTTGTCATGACACATCCATGTACCCTTCCCCTTCCGGATCGGTGAACCTTCTAGACCCTTCTAGAACATTTCGGTGAAAACACCGGAATCATTCTCGAACTCCGAAATTGGACTTTCCTTATATGAATCTTATTCTTCGGACCATTCCAGATCTCCTCGTGATATCCCGGATCACATCCGAGACTCCAAACAACATTCGTTCTCTTTACTCACATTCCATATCTACTAAACAACATCGAATCCTTAAGTGTGTCTCCCTACGGTTCATGAATTATGCAGACATGATAGAGACTCTTCTTCGATCAATAACCAATAGAGGAATCTGGAAATTCATATGGCTCCCACATATTTCTACGATTACTTTGCGATCGAATGAACCATTTACATACGAAACCAATTTCCCTTTGTCTCGCGATATTTTACTTATCTAAGGTCTGATCGTCGGTATCTCTACATACCTAGTTCAACCTCGTTACCGATAAGTATTCTTTTCTTGTTCCCGTGATATGTGATCCCTTGTGAGCCAGTCACATGCTTGCAAGCTAATTGGATGACATTCCACCGAGAGGGCCCAGAATATATCTATCCGTCATATGGATGGACAAATCCCACTCTTGATCCATGTGCCTCAACACATACTTTCCGAACACTCAATGCCACATTTATAGCCACCCAGTTACAGTGTGGTGTTTGATGTCACCAAAGCATCCTTCCGGTGATGGTGATTAGCATGATCTCATGGTCGAAGGAATTAGGTTACTATGTATCAGAAAGATTATAGCAAGTGAACTATTTGAATGACTTGATCTTATGCTACGCTTAACTATAGGAGTATGTCCATCACATCATTCTCCTAATGATATGACCTTATTGTTAATAATATCTCAATGTTCATGATCAGGAAACCATGATCATATATTAACCAACAAGCTAGTTTAACAAGAGGATTTACTAGGGACTCTTTTATGTTTACAAACCACACAAGTATTAATGTTTCCGGTTAATACAATTATAGCATGGTATGTAAACATTTATCATAAGTACGAAGATATGATAATAACCACTTTATTATTGCTTCTTGGGCATATCTCCAACAAAGACGTCCTTAGCCTCCCCGACAACGGCGCCAGAAAATAGCTTGATGGCGCCTAGCACTTGTCGTGGAACGCTTCGTTGGAAACCGCAAGTTTCCCTCAGTTCCCTCAGAATGAGGCAACACAGCAGCAAGTTTCCCTCAGTAATAAACCGAGGTTATCGAACAAGTAGGAGGAAGGAAACGTCACACATGTGTTGTAAGCAACGCGGAGACCTGCACAACACAAACTCAAGACTTTGCCCCAACGAATCAGTGAGGTTGTCAAGCTCACCGGTTTGCTATAACAAAGGATTAAACGTATGATGTGGAAGGTAATGGTTTGCAGCAAGTAAACAAGTAATAGTGGAAGATGTATTAATGGTAAAGATTGGACCGGGGTACATAGTTCACTAGAAGTGCTCTCCTTAGATAAACAACATGGCATGAAGGGTAAACAAATTACAGCAGGGCAATTGACAGGAACTGAGCAAGGCATAACAATGCAATTACTAGTTATAAAGATCCTATGAGATTCGATTGGGTAATACAACAAGATACATAGACCGCCATCCAACTGCATCTATGACTAGAAGTCCACCTTCAGGTTATCATCTGAACCCCCTCTAGTATTAAGTTGCGAGCAACAGACAACCGCTTTAAGCAAAGTGTGTAAGATAAACAGTCCACATGTTCCATGAACAAGAGACCGTTGTTTTCTCCCTAGTAGCAACAACACATCTACAACCGAAGAGATTATTGTCACTTCCCTTGGAAACTAGAGGCATGAACCCACTATCGATCATAAATACTCCCTCTTGGACTCACTAGCAACTACTTGGCCAAGATAGCTACTAACAACGGAGAGCATGCAACATCACAAACAACACAAACATGATAGAATCATAAAGACAAAACCATTAATCAAACCAACATAATAATCTCAATCTCCATCGGATCCCCACAAACACAACATGCATGATTACAAATAGATTATATGTTGATCATGAACGGAGCTCACAAGATC
Organism: Avena longiglumis; assembly: GCA_030063025.1. NCBI lineage: Eukaryota > Viridiplantae > Streptophyta > Magnoliopsida > Poales > Poaceae > Avena > Avena longiglumis. The sequence continues at coordinate 464,609,743 of CP125978.1, forward strand.
TATACTTGAAAGCACAAAGGAGGAGATACAACCATCTAGCTACTGCATGAACCATCTAGCTACTACATGGACACAAGATCTATACATGAAAGCACAAAGGGCGAGGCTGTGGCTAGGGGCCCTACACCCTGCCTAGGCGCGGGGCAGGGCCCACCCACACCTAGGGGGGTCTGGGTGCCCTAGCCTGCCTCTCCGGCTCCCCTCTGGATTTCTTGTTCTCCACGGAAAGTTATTTACTTTGACGTTTGTCCCGTCCAATTCCGAGAATATTTCATTACTAACTTTTCTGAAACCAAAAACAACATAAAACAGGCAACTGACACTATGGCAAGTTGTTAATATGTTAGTACCAGAAAACATGTAAAAAGAACCTCAAAGTGTAGACAAGAAAAGCAGAGTAGATACTAAACAAGCATGGAGCATCAAAAACTATATATACGTTTCTGACGTATCAGTGCTTAGCACTTCAGTCATTTGCGAGGCTTATTAAAGTTAGAGAGATGAAAGGAGTACTATACAAGCTTTGGTAAGTCAAGACAATCAAAGTAAAGTTTAATATTAGTATAAATAACTAGAAGTGTAGCAATCAATCCAATTCTTCTAGTTAACTCTCAACTTGGAAAGGAACACTAGGATATTTAAATAGCATAATTAAGTAAGAAAGTTTCATGTCCTAACTAGTATAACAATGAAATGTCTTATTTACACCCACATCAATAAATCAAGTCTATAAAAAACTCTTCTAATCCAATCATTGTCTTTCAAGAGAAATCCGTAGAGTAGTAATGAGACCATGCCAAGTACTTGTTATGTGGATCCTTATAGATATATTCTTCTTTTTATTCTTTCAAGGATCGCTCGCTGTTTCGTTTGTAAGTGCTTGCATAACCTTTGAGAGTACCAATACTTTTTCCCATACATTGACATGTATGCCAATCATGTCATCAACTCATAGCCGAAATCCGGGGTTATACTATAGATCGTTCAAAAGCTAGCGGAGTTGTTGGCATCCCAAAGGTGTGCACTAGAAACATAAAACAAATTTTCTCTCTCTCTTTTTTATGACCTAGTACCACGGTTTGATCCACAAGGTTAGATTTGGCATGCATCACAATTACCACTAGACTTTATTCAATCAAACAACTCCTTTAATGAGTGTCGTGAGGACTATCAAAATATCTTTGGGGTTAAGTATCTTCAAGGGTATACTCTGAAGACAATCATTTATCAAACAAGTCATAAATTTCAGACTTTTTCTTATTGTACTTGTTTGACAATATTATTTCCAAGGCAATACTCGGTTAGATAAAAGAACTAGAGAAAGAGCTTTAATAACTAATCATCATACAAATAAAAAGCTTTACTCTAACCATATTAAATTACTCCCACAAGCATGACATCTTAGCAAATCAATCAACTAAGATAAACAAGTCAAACTTTAAAAGTGGGAGATATAGGACATACCTCTTATACGTGACTTCATAATTATGTTCCTTATAGGGATGTGTTCCTCCAAAAACTCAAACACGATTACTCTCATAATAATATTAAAGCATAGAGGCAAAGTGCGAATCCGCATTTACGAAAAAAGAAAAAAACAGAAAAACTTTTTTGTATTTTTGAGGATAGAGATTAAAGAATAGAAAAGATCTTGCGACCAAGTAAGTGTTTTAAGAAAAGAAAAACAAACTAAAAATAAAATCAAACTAAAAAGCAAAGTGTTGGAATGAGCCAACACGAATGTTTCGAAGCTCCCAAGGTGCTGGAGTACAACCTCATTTTTAGACAAATAAATTTGCTGGGGGAACACATACCCAAGCTCAGGCTTTTGTAAGCCCTTTTGTTTCTCATTGTGGTGGTGGTGGATAGTTTCCTAAGTTCCATTGGTTGTTCCAATCATGAAACTGGGTGGCGCGGCTTGCAGTAGCATCTCGAAGGTTGATGGAGAGGTTGTTCATGTTTTAAATATTTCCTTCGAGTGCATAGATGTCTTCATAGGTGGTGTAGTTGATTGGTGGCTGCTCATATTGTTTGGGTCCTTCTTGTTCTACTTTTTCATCTTATCCTCCTCTTTTCATGGATATTTCTTGTTGGGGTAGATTAGCCTCAACCTGCGCGTTAAAACACAAACGTCCATCCTCGATAGAGAATAGACCATTAGGCAAAGGAGCTAGGATCAAGTGATCCGCTCCAGGTATATCAAGGAAGTATCTACCATGAGTTTTAGAAACCATACCACATGCTCCTAGAGTGGGGAAACTGAGACGGTGACTTCCTGTCAAAGGTTGGATGTTACCTAGGTTGATGTGAAGTGCGCGTGCAAGAACGGTCACAACTCTCCCTCCACATATGGGTCCTCGAGATTGAAGAGCTTGATACTTAAGGTAAAACACAAGAAGAGCGCCCAAATTTGGCATTAAGTTATAATTAATAATAGCAGCCTTTGCGAGGATCAACATGTCCTCCTTATTAACTCTAGTAAACTCACCACGTGCCTGCAAGGTGTTAGCAATCCATAAAATAGATAGCGAATAGCAGCATGATCAATTTGGTTTCCCTTGGGTGTGTTTCCATGAATTATCATTAAATTAAAGTACTCACAAGGTGCATGATCTAAAACAAAAGTAGTTGTGCGCACATCGGTGGTGTTGTTGGCAAACTCAAAACATTGAACCCATTGGTCGAGTGTTAGGGCGTACTCACGGTTCATAAGGCGGAATTTGATGCGATCAACTTTGGGTCTTTGTTCCTTAGTACAATAGTAAGGGTCCACTATATGACGTCAAGGTGCTGAGGAACTCAAGTGTCAAGCGGCGATACGTGGCAACACCCTGAAAAACAAAGTCATACAAACCAACATTGTTATAAAGTAAATCTAAATCAGCACGAATGGCAAGTTGTTTTAGGATATAAGGACACGCCCACTTGGTGCACTTGATTTCTCGGAGCTTGAGACGATTGAAACGGTTCAGCTAAAACTTCTTGGTGAACTTGATACCAAGTGACTCGGGGGGGGGGGGGGGGGGGAACGTATCAACGGGTGGCGCGGAGGACTCCGCAGCTATCACACGTGTACGACTCTTCATGTTTATCTAAAAAAATAAGATAAAATAAATAAATAATAAAAATTACTAATGAAATTTTTATTCCAATAGAAACATAGCACATGTGATCCTCTAAACTAGTTATAAAATAAACTCCTCTAAAACAATACTAAGAATGCTCAACATCAAGATTGAATCAAGAACAAGACCTAAGTCTAGATTGACAATGGTGAAAGGTTGAGTAAAGCTTTTGTACAAATAAGTTGAGTATCGGAGGAGAATCATACCTTAGATCGTTTGAGTGCGAGGAATCGAAGAAAGATTGAGTAAATTTTAAGATCCAATGAAAGTGGTTTGGAGTTTGGAGGAAGAACAAAGAGATATTTTTTTGGGGATTTTAGGTTACCTCCTCGGGTTGATTATGATGGTCGCATATGTGGTACGGCCGGAGCCCGCCCGTACCGGGTGACATACCTTGGGAGCGACGACTTCCTTCTGGCGATACACTCGGTACGGGTGCCCGTACTGTTGGTCGTTATCCATACGGCATTATTTTCTTGAAATCTGATGGTTTGCTCGAGGGTACAGTACGGGCGCATCCGACCGTACCAGTGGTCGTGAAGAGCACTGTTTCCTACGGCAAAAATCAGAGTTTCCATCTTTTTGTGATTCGAGGTGGTACGGGCGCATGGTACGGGCCTTTCCGGCCGTACCACTGGTCGTTAAACGGCCTCTAAGATGTAGACTCAAAATTTTTATTAGTAGATACGTGCGCCTTTGCACATCTTATCACAAGAAAAAATAACAGCAAACATACTTCATAATTGTTTTAGCAATACTTCTTAGTCTATGTGTTAGTAAAATAAAAGATAGAGAATTAACTTATTTATTCTCCTCTTTCCAAATGTCTTCTTGAACACTTTTATTAAAAACAAAACTAAACTAAACTAACAAAACAAAAACAAAACTTTATTTAACATGGATTGTCTCCCATGAAGCGCTTCTAGTTACGGTCAATTAGCTTGACCCTAATAGGAATCATTTAGGTTTAAGGAGTGGGATGCCCACTCTAAATAGTTGGCTTTTAAAGTAATTATACCATCATCATCGTTAGGCTTGATCTTCTTTTTCTAGGGAAGTGGACCATAAAAGTATCTTTAGATGGTAGTCCTATTCTCACATTCCCTTTATGTAAATTAATCAAAGCTTTAATAGTTTTTAAGAATGGCCTACCTAAAATTATAGATGCTATGGAATCTTTAGGCATATACACAATGACAAGATCAATAAGAGCGGGACTACCTTTAATTTCAACAAACATATTTTATTTTATCCCAACAACTTGTTTATAAGTTGAATCTGCTAGATAGAGTCTCAATTCAGTAGTGACAAACGGCCCCAAGTTTAATACATCAAATAAGCTTTTGAAATTTTTTGAGACGCTCGCACCAAGACCACAAAGTGCGGATATGTTATTGAGTCCCAACTTAACTTTAATAGTGGGCTCAAATATATCATCTAGATTAGCAGGAAGATTATCAGTTAGTCTTTTATACTCCATCTCTAACTCGCGAACTTTAGCTGCTACTTGTTGTATAAATTGTTAGTACATAACATCATTACCTTGTTCTGTACCGGGATTCTTCACGGTGATCATCTTTAATAGATCTTCCACGGTATATTCTGGAGTTGGCGCGTTGCTATAATCCAGCTCTTTAGGTTTCTCTTTAGTGGTTACCACCCTCGTCATCTTGAGGTCTTCTACCGGATTTGGCTCGGGTTTTCCTGCAAAATTTGCTAGTATGAGAGCTTGGCTCTTAGCTACTTACCCATATGATCCTCCACGGTCTTTGTCCTTTCCTGTAGAGTCTGCAAATCACTTCTAATTGCAACGATTTGGTTAGATAATTTTCCTATACTACTCTCATGGTTCTCCAGGATTTTAATAAGCATATTGTTTTGCTTGGTTTGAGCTTGTATAAAGGTTCTAACATAATGTTCAAACGAGAGATTCCATGATTTGATCCATTATTATTATCATAATTATTGTAAGGAGCTCCCTCCAGGATTAGGATAATGTTTTTGAGCATTAGAAGCATAATGATTTTTCCATGCATGATTAAAAGGAGTGCGAGCTATAAAATTGGCATCATTGATATTGGTAGCGATAGCATTAACTTGGGTATCTTCTTTACCTTTTACTATACTAAGTAGCTCGTCTACCTTAGATGTAAGCTCTTCATTATTTACCTCGGTGATTGAACTTACTCTCTTTGAGGTTCTTTCCACATGCCATTGGGCATGATTATTTTTCATATAATCAAGTAATTTCTTTGCAACACTCACTTGCTTTCCCATGATTGTTCCTCCTGCTGCAGTATCTAACATAGACTTAGACATTGGATTAAGACCATTATAAAATAAATGTAATATAAGCCATTCTTCCATCCCATGACTATGACAGTTCATTACGGCTTCTTTCATCCTTTTCCACATGAGCGCTAGTGGCTCACGGTCTTCTTGTCTAAAACTTGTAATGTTGGATCTTAGCTGCATAGTTTTAGCTGGGGAAAAAATTTGGTCATAAACAAATTAGTATATTCCTCCCAAGATTTAATAGTGACCTTTGGTAGATCTAGCAACCAATCCTTAGCCTTTCCTCTAAGAAAGAAAGGGAACAACCTTACTTTAACAACATTTGGATCTACATCCTTAATACGCATCATGTCGCAAATTTCAGTGAAAGTGTATAAGTGCAAACCTGAATCCTGAGAAGGTGATCCCCCAAATTGGTTATGTTGAACCAAGATTAAAAGGTTAGGCTTAATTTCACAAGTTTCTGCATCAACATCAGGCTGAGTGATAGGTGACGAATAAAATCATCAGTGGGAGTAGCATACTCTCCAAGTATTTTTGAGCCATGGTTCTTATATTTTTGGTAATTTTTAAGTAATGAAAACAAATAACAAGTAACTAATTTTTTGGGGTTTTCAAATAGATAACAAGAAAGTAAACTAATAACAAGAAATAAACTACAAACTAATAATGAAAAATAAAAACAAGGTCTCTAGTGACTTCATCGGGATAGCGAAAATGCTACTCCGACAACGGTGCCAAAAAAGGGGTTGATAGCTTCGATCTGGATTCATGGATGTAGTATAATAGCTTTTTCCCTAGAAGACCTGGGTTTAATCGAACCTTGGAAAGCAATGCTAAAAGGAAATAAAAAGGACACGTATACAAGACTATGTTTCTTTGTTTTACCTTAGTTACCGGACCAATCTAGTTTACTTTATAATGGGTTGAATCAATAGATGGAGATAGGACAGGGTTAAAGATCCACCTGCAGCTGCATATCATATGGGATAAAAGATAATAATAACCATAGTCATGTGTAATGTTTGAATGGAGATAATCTCTTGTGGGCAACACATCCTAATATACTAGAGCCCCCGTGATGCAGCGGGCATAGCAATAGTCTTTTAATCCAACCGAGTGCACACCTAAACAACGAGCTACAAACATTTATTAAGTGTAAAACACAGATCAAAACATTAAGTGGTGATGTTTTATGACCCGAATGGGTCACTAAGCGAAGACCGTACTACCCTTTCTATCACCGAGGTTCCTATGAGATCGCCGCTAGCCAATTATCTCACCTCAAGCCTTTAAAAATCTATGGGATCTTGGTTACCTACAAGTCCACATATCGAGACAAGGAAACAAAAGATATAAATCTCAATTGCAAACAAAATACAACACTCCCATGATTAGATGCACATAATTTCTGCGAGTTTTCTCCCCAACCCGCAACCCGTGAGGACTACTCACTCATAACGAATAGATCTAGGATAGAAAACATTGTGCAAAATACTTAGATTGAAATCGAATATTCTTACAATGGTCGCCAAATTATAAGGAGATCTAAAGTACAAAGTAGTGGCTATGGCTAATGGAGGGGATGGATGATGGATGTGATGAAGAATGGATGAACGATGGCGTGGATCTTCTTTGGTGGTGGTGTGATGTAATCTGAGAATGGAGGCTCCCCGGCTGGCGGCTGGAGCCTCAAAATATATAGGTGTCTTGACAAAAGTTGTAGGGTTTGATAAGACGAAGCCGCCGCCACCTGATACGGGCGGACGATATGGGTGGGCCCTGCCCATACCAGTGGTCGTTAAGCTTACCGGCGCCTGGAAATTGCTTTCCAATTACTTGGCTTTGTGGACTTCCTCAAAATCCTTCATTATGACTCCTGATTCGCATTAAAAGCCGTGAGTTCCTACACAACACAATTCAAAGCAAGGTTTTGCATATATTTGCAATTATTAGTCAATAGTGGAAAGAATTGAGAGATTCTTGTCAAATGCTTGACTAAAAACAATGTGATGAACAAGGATGAACAATGGCGTGGATCTTCTTTGGTGGCGGTGTGATGTAATCTGAGAATGGAGGCTCCCCGGCTGGCGGCTGGAGCCTCAAAATATATAGGTGTCTTGACAAAAGTTGTATGGTTTGATAAGACGAAGCCGCCGCCACCTGGTACGGGCTGACGATACGGGTGGGCCCTGCCCATACCAGTAGTCGTTAAGCTTACTGACGCCTGGAAATTGCTTTCCAATTACTTGGCTTTGTGGACTTCCTCAAAATCCTTCATTATGACTCCTGATTCGCATTAAAAGCCGTGAGTTCCTGCACAACACAATTCAAAGCAAGGTTTTGCATATATTTGCAATTATTAGTCAATAGTGGAAAGAATTGAGAGATTCTTGTCAATTGCTTGACTAAAAAAATGTGATGAACAAGGATGAACGATGGCGTGGATCTTCTTTGGTGGTGGTGTGAATGGAGGCTCCCCGGCTGGCGGCTGGAGCCTCAAAATATATAGGTGTCTTGACAAAAGTTGTAGGGTTTGATAAGACGAAGCCGCCGCCACCTGGTACAGGCGGACGATACGGGTGGGCCCTGCCCATACCAGTGGTCGTTAAGCTTACTGACGCCTGGAAATTGCTTTCCAATTACTTGGCTTTGTGGACTTCCTCAAAATCCTTCATTATGGCTCCTGATTCGCATTAAAAACCGTGAGTTCCTGCACAACACAATTCAAAGCAAGGTTTTGCATATATTTGCAATTATTAGTCAATAGTGGAAAGAATTGAGAAATTCTTGTCAATTGCTTGACTAAAAACAATGTTTAAATGCGGTGGAAGATGGCCAAATTGTGGACCCATCACTCGCCGTTGACGGTATCCGGTAGGCGAGACGGCCTTGATGAGCCGTAGGGTGAGGATTCGGTTCGCTAGCTATATATGAGGGATGGGATGGGCACTGCAATGAGGTTTGTGTAGACACGGTAGGTTGTTCCCTCCTACCCCGATAGAGGATAGAGGGAATCTCGTAGACCCCAGCTCCCTGTTATACTGACTGTCAGAGAGGTTAGAGTAGACCGACAGCATCTAGCAAGCTCCGTCGGGTTTGATATGCGCTACGGAGGGGGAGCCGGTAGGTGGTAAGGGTGTAGCGAATCCTGTGGAGGGCATTCGGCACATGCCTCTCTACTCCAATGGGGCTTTTGTTCACAAGCGCTATCTCTGGTGAGGTTTCTGGTCGATGGTCTAGCGAGGCGGCCATGATCCAAGGAGGGTATGGGGTCGACCAAGGTGGTGGGGCTCCAGCATGTTACGGTACTGTAGGTGGGGTGATGTACCCGGAGCTACCGTAGGTCCGTAGTTTCTTTACCGTAAAGGGGTGACGGTATTGGGCTCGATACTATAAGTGGCAGTTAGATGATAGGGTGGGGAGGGGGATCTCTCCTCTCTTAAGGGGGAAGTGGGGTGAGGGGAATGTAACCCGTCCACCTTGGGGGTGGTTGGTCCTTATATGCTCCAACTATCCTAAAATAGGATGCATATAGTTTGTGGTCAATGTCAATTCTTTAAATATTTCACCAACTATATAGAAAAATGTGTTGATATTTATTATCCCTAATCAGTATTCTTAGAACCATAATGAAATATATCTTCATATAGTGTGCATTAGATATTGTAGATGTTGATAATTTTTCTACATAATTAGTCAACTTTAAATTTGTTGACTTTGACCAAAAACTATATGTGTCCTAATTTCTTCAGCACTCCCTCAAAGTATGTCTTTCGTGATAATCCTAATATACCTTTAGACCTATCCTGATGAAATCTGTATGTCAAGGACATACGAGCCTTCACCAAGATCTTTCGTATCAAAATTGGAAAATAAAAAAATCTTTGTCTCGTGTAACATACTGCAAGCCAAAAATATGCCATCCACATACATGATTAATATTGTGAACCTATTGCACTTAAAATTTACATACATACAGTTGTCCACAATATTTTGCGTAAAACCAAAAATTCTAATTATCGAACTTTAGGTACCACTGTCTCGAAGCTTGCTTCAAGCAATAGATGGATTTCGTTAAATGACAGGCCAAATATTTCTTTCATTCCATGAAAAAACCTTCCAGGTGAGCCATCTAAACTTTTTCTTTAGGTCACGATTTAGAAATGTCGTCTTAACATTCATTTGATGCAATTCTAAATCGAAATGAGATACTAGAACCATGAAAATCCTAAAGGAATCTTTAGATGACACAGGAAATAAGGTCTCGTTGTAATCAATTCCTTCTCTCTATGTGAAGCTTTTTGCCACAAGTCTAGCCTTAAACCTTTCAACATTCCCTTTGGAATCATACTTAGTTTTCAAGACCCATTTGCAACCTACTCTTCTAGACCCATTTGTAGTCTACTAAGTCCCAAACATCATTTGAGTGCATGGACTTCAACTCGTCTTCCGTGGCAACCTACCACTTGGACGAATTCATTCTTCTAATGGACTCCTTAGATGAGGTTGGATACTCCACCTTTCTTGTATCATTTACATCCTCACTCATGTAAGTGATATAATCATCTAAGATTGCTTTCTTCCTTGCTCACTGTGATTTTCTCATAGGAGGTGGTGGAGGACACTACTAGGAAAAATGTTATCAGTGGCGCACCAAAAATGAATTCTGTGGCGCATCTAGTGGTCGCCACTAAAATTATAATTATGTGGCGTTTTGAGAATTCTGTGGCGCATATGCACATGCGCCACAGAATTCTCAAAATTCTGTGGCGCATATGGCCATATGCGCCACATAATTCTGTCCCACATTCTGTGGCGCATATGGCCATATACGCCACAGAATTCGGTCCCAGATTCTATGGCGCATGTGGGCATATGTGCCACGGAATCCCTTTTTTCAGAATTTTGAAATTTTCAGAATCTGGTACAAATACAGGTATATAACAGGTATATTACATGAAATACACAAAAAATGATAGAAATACACAGAAAAGCTGCGCACAGCTGTACAAATGTTCCAATTCACATATAATACATCAACAAGCACGAATGTTCACAAGTGTTTATCAATCGCATCACATAGAACCGAATAAGTGTATAAGTACATTTCACAAGTGTTCATCTCACTCACATAACTTACAACCGACAATATTGTCATCGCCAACCTTAGGACAGAATGTGGTACACCGTAACCGCGATGCCGGTGAGGAAGAGCGGCACCAAGATCTTCGTACGGTTCTTCTTCCATACGTGTCTCCTCCACTTGGCCACCGCCTCCTCACTAGTCGCGTATCCCAAACCACACAAATATTGATGGGGATATGCCTACCGGGGTATACCCAGCAGGACGTTTTCGACTGGCCCAGGAACTGGCGAGTGGGCCTGCAAGACGGTGACTAGATCAAGGCCCGTTGTGGATCCAAGCGACTGGAAGCTGAAGGCCCAGGCGAGTAGATAGGCCCAGCCGGATTAGGTTAAACGAGTACCGAAGCCTTAACTGATTCGGCTGAGATATGTAAACCCTAGGGGAGGTAAGTCTATATAAACCTCCCTACAGGGCGTGTAGAGATAAGCTCCATCATACACCCAAGCGACTCGCCGCCTAGCCGCCGAGCTCGCCCATTGTACCACCATCATAATACAATCTAGCAGGAATAGGTCTTTACCCTCCGGGGGCGAACCAGGTAAAACCTGTGTCTCCGCCTCATCTCGCACCGCAGATGGCTGGCCGCCCTTTCCTCGTTCTACTACTGCCGATTGCAGATTCGCCGTGACCATTCCCACGGCGGTGGCGCCCACCGTGGGCCTGGCGGTTTGGCGGTGTTACGTGGCGAGATCCAATCTGCCCATCAACGAGACGGTGCGCCACCGCGCATGATAGCGTTCGGCGAGATGCTCCAGATCTTGCCGAGCAGCTACGTCCTGCACGACCCGTCACGCCTGGCGTGATCCCCGCCGGCCGCGATCGCCTCTTCGTCGGCCTCACCGACGTCATCGTCTCGGAGGATTCGGGTCGCATCCGTGAGTCGCCGCCACACGATCGGCTCTCCGAGAGCCAGGTCCGCACGATCCATCGCCTCGCCTCCGAGTACAACTCGTCCCACAGCAACGTGGCCGAGAACTCCACGGCCGCGGATGACGCGGCCCTCAACGACGACGCCGACTCGGTGACCCCGGCATCACTCGCCGGATCCATCACCGTGGCTTCGCCCGCTGGCTCCATCACCCAGGTCTCCAACTTGGGAGACTTCGAGGATCCCTCCATCCTTGGGATCTTCGACTTCGACTCCGGGTCGGAAAATTCCGCCGACCTCCGCGACGGGACCAGTCGCCACGCTGCGACCCACATAGCGACCGGCACCGATCCGCCGGAGGATCCCTTCTCCACCCCGATCCCTCCTAACGCCAGGGCAACGGAGGTCGAGGAACTCCGCCTAAAGCTGGCGCAGGCAGTCCGCAAGGAGCAAGCCGAGCGCGAAAAATTTCGCCTCGAGCAGGTGACAGCACAGGAGCTGTCACGTTACCACCAGCAGCGAATTAGGTCGCGCCTGAACCCCACCGTCCAGGGTCGCGCCCTGAACTTCGACGACGAGAATGACCTGGCCCGCGTGGCCGAGCGCGCGATCTGCGAACGCCGCCAGAGGAAGCGCCTACCAGGGTCGAAGGCAATGGGCGCCCCACCTCCACCCAACCGCACACCCCACCCAGGGATCAGCCGCGGATAGTAGTCTCCTCACGGGAGCGAGACGCAAACGGCCTCCCACTGTTCTCCACCCCGATGGACAACCTCGTGGCGGGCCGAGCAGCAGCTGACAACATCACGGCCATCGGCGACGGCGCCTACGATCCAAGATGTCGAGGCCCCGCCGCAAAGGCCGTCGAGCAGCAAACGCAGCGCCGACTCGCGGTCGAGTGTACTCGCGTTCTTCCGAAGCGAGCGGCCTCAGCGGCCGCCCAATGGCAAACACCCTCAACTGCCCGCCACCGAGCCACTTTAGCTCCAACACCGACCAGCAACGCGGCACTCTCCACCAACGACCCGGGCCGACCAACTTTGTCGCCACGGCGGTCAACCATCGACGCCTCCACCCACATCATCAACAACCAAAGCTGGCGCGACGCCAGCCCGGCGACTGCGACACCCTAACCAATCGCCGAACGGCGAGCCGATGGGGTCGCTAAGTCGACTGGCCTGTGTGCTTCGGACCAATGATCCGAGGCGAGAAATACCCAACGAACTTTAAGGCGCCGAAGGAGATAGAAAAGTACGACCCTTCGTACGACCCCTCCGTGTGGCTCGATACATACCTCATGGCGATGGGGATCGCGGGCCACACCGACCTGCTAGCCGCCCGTTACCTCCCTTTGATGGAGGGGACGTGCAGGCAGTGGATCAACACCCTCCCCCAGGATAGCATCGACTCCTGGGAGGAGATGCGCGACGCCTTCGTCAGACACTTCGAGTGCTCCTACACCCGCGCCACCACCATCGAGGACCTGGAGCGATGCGTCTAGGGACCCCGCGAGTCGACCCGCAACTGGGTCCAGCGGTGGCAACAACTATGGTACAACGCGGTCGGCATCCACCCGGACACCGCGATCCATTGCTTCAAGACCTCGTGCCGCTACGAGCCCTTGGTCGCCAAGCTCAAGCGACATTCCCGCACACTCGACAACATACCGGACCTCCTTGAGATCGCCAAACGGTACGCGAAGGAAGATCCAAACCAGGAAACCGACGACGAGTCGGGAGGCCAACGCCGCACGAGCAGCAACGACAACGGACGGTGGTCCGACCTACGCTACAGCAACACACGCCTCACCGGCAAGCGCCGCAGTGAAGGGCGAGTCGACTTCGTCGCCAACGCCGGGCACGCACAACGCGAGCCTAAGAGCTCCCGCCGCGACGGAGGACAACGCCGCGATGGCGGCAACTACAAGGCCAAGCCAAGGTTCGACCCCGCGGCCCTCCTTAACCAACCTTGTGCGTTCCATAGCAGGGAAGGGAAACCCGCAACGCACACGACCGCCGACTGCCACACTCTCAGGGAAATTGAGAAGGAAGGACGAGCACGGGAGGACCCCGACAACAACCCGCCAAACGGCGGAAAATTCGGCAACGTGGCCGGCTCGCTCCATACCTTCACAGGCTTCAACACGAAGCGCGAGAAAAAGGTCATCACCCGCGCCGTCGCCATCAACGCGGTGGCCCAGGTGGACGTTCCCCAGTTCCTCAACTGGTCGGAGCAGCCCATCACCTAGAGCCGCCAGGACCACTCGCCACGCATCGAGTACCCAGGCGAGTCGCCCTGGTGGTCAAGCCTAAGGTGGGCGACTACTGGATCCCCAAGACATTGATGGACGGCAGCATCTCCATCAACATCCTGTACCTGGACACCTTCAGGCGGCTGCGGCTCCCGCAGTCGATGATCGAGACGACCCACACCACGTTCCACGGCATCATCCCCGGTCGGAAGGCGTACCCGATCGGCAAGGTCACGCTGCCAGTCACCTTCGGCACACCAGCAAACTTCCGCACCGAGCGGATCGTCTTCGAGCCGGTACCCTTCGACAGCCCCTACCACTGCGTCCTGGGGCGCCAGGCGTTCGCCAAGTTCATGGAAGCGCCCCACTACGCGTACAATGCGATGAATCTCCCCGGGCCGTGCGGGGTCATCACCATCAACGGCGACCCCGACATGGCCGCCGAGTGCGAGGCCAAAGGAGCCGAGCTCGCCGACGCCGTCATCGCGGCAGAGGCCAACCACGCCGACGAGCTCGCCAAGTACGCGAGCGGGGTCAACAACGACGACCCCACCATACTCAAGAAGCCCAACTCGGAGGGCGCAAACACCTCAGCCTTCGAGGCAACGACGCACACCCGCACCGTCGAGCTGGTCCCAGGCGACTCCAGCCAGACGGTGACGATCGGGACGGGCATGAGCCCAGCCTAGGAAGGCGCGCTCATCGAGTTCCTCCGTGAGAACAGGGACATCTTCGCATGGAAGCCTCCCTCGACATGCCCGGTGTTCCTAGGGAGCTCGCGAGCACAAACTAAACGCCGACCCCAAAGTGCGACCCGTCAAGCGGCCGCGGCCCTTCAATGAAGAGCGCCGCCGAGCTATCGCCGAGGAGGTGCAGCGTCTACCGCTGCAGCTTCATCCGCCAATTAAATACTCCAAGTGGCGGCAAACCCAGTCTTGGTCGAGAAGAAGAACGGACACGGAGGATGTGTATCGACTACACAAACTTGAACAGCCTTTGCTCAAGGAGCGATTCCTCCCGTGGATCGACCAAATAATCGACTCCACCGCAGCTCGAGTCGCTATGTTTCTCGACGCCTACTCGTACAACCAGATCAAAATGGCTGTCGAGGACAAGGAGAAGACGTTCATCACGCCATTCGAGCCTTCGCTACACCGCCATGACCTTCGGCCTCAAGAACGCCGGGCGACCTACCGGCGGTGCATGCAAGAGTGCCTCGCGAGCCAAATTGGCGCAACATCCACGTCTACATCGACGACGTGGTCAGAAATCCGCCCGCCAGGTCATCTACTCCGACCTGGCGGAAACATTCGCCAACTGCGGAAATACAAGATAAAGCTTAACCCAGCAAATGCACCTTGGTGTACCAGCGAGAACAACTCTTTGCGTGCGTCTCCAAGCGGGATCGAGGCGAACCCCACCAAGATCGACACGATCGCCCAACTCGGCAAACCCGAGTGCTGCGCGGCGCCCGTGGCTGGCGGGCGAGTAGAGGATCTCGCTTCATCCGCCAGAGCGAAAGCGATGCCCTATACCGCCTGATGCAAGAACCCCACCTTCCGGGGACAAGGAGGCGGATGACGCGCCCACGAACTCAAGAAGGTGCTACTACGCACCGCTACTCGCCGCCGCCGACAAAGAACCCATGCTGGTCTCACGCGGCTTCCGAGCGCGTCGTCAACGCCGTCATGGTCGTCGAACGGCCGGAGGAAGGAAAGGAGCGACCAGTACAACGACCGGTGTACTACATCAGCGAGGTCCTCACCGAGTCGCGCCAGCGATACCCGCGGTACCATAAACTGGTATACGCGGTCTTTAGAGCACTGGCGCTGCCAGACTACTTCCGGAGCACCCAATCACGGTCGTCTCAAAGACCGTTGCAGGACATCATCCGAATCGCGAGGCGACGGCGAAATCGCCAAGTGGCCGTCGAGATCGGCGTCCACAACATCAAATACGAGCCACGAAAAGCGATCAAGTCGCAGTCTCTAGCGGACTTCATCGCCGACTGGGAAGAGGCCCAACAGCCAGAAAAACTTCCATACCTCCACTACTGGAGCCTGCACTTCGACGGCTCCAAGAACGCGGACGGCGCAGGAGCAGGGATCGTGCTGACTTCACCGAAGGGCGACAAGCTCCGCTACGTCCTCTGCCTCGACTTCACCCCCTGCACCAACAACATGGCCGAGTACGAGGCACTACTCCACGGCATGCGAGCTGCCAAGGAGATGAACATCAACCGCCTACGCTGCTACGGAGACTCCGACCTCGTCGCTGGGCAAGTCGCTGGCACCTGCGACGCCGTCTCTCCCACCATGGCGGCATACCGCCAAGCAGTGGACAAGCTGGGTGGACACTTCGCAGGCTACTCCGTCGAGTGGATTGACAGGCGGAAGAACGAGGAGGCCGACGCACTCTCTCGCATTGGGTCGGCTCGACTCGCACCACCCGCCGGCGTCTTCCTCGGCATGATCACCAAGCCATGCCTCTCCCCAAGGAGATCGACATCGAGTCCCTGCAGCGAGGCAGCCCTGGTCGCACTCGTCACCGAGCCAGACGACTGGACCAAGCCCTACGTCGCCTACCTGGAGGCTGGCACCTTGTCGGCAGACGAGACGGACGCCCGGATGATCGCACGCCGATGCAAATACTTCACCATCATCGACGGCGAGCTCCACAAGCACAGCGTCACCGGCATGTTCCAACGCTGCGTCCAACCCGCCGAAGGATGCAAGATCCTCCACGACATCCACTCCGGCGACTGCGGCCACCACGCCGGCGCCCGCTCTCTGGTCGCCAAGGCTATGCGGCATGGCTTCTACTGGCCCACCGCACACGCCGATGCCGTCGACATTGTCCAGCGGTGCGCCGGGTGCCAGAAGTACGCCAACCAGACGCACGTGTCGAGCTCAGCGCTCAAGACAATCCCCATCACCTGGCCATTCGCCGTGTGGGGTATGGACATGGTAGGCCCCTTTAAAAAGGCTCCCTCCGCTACACCCACCTCCGTCGCGGTCGACAAATTCACAAAGTGGGTGGAGGCCAAACCAGTCCGGAAATGCGACGGGAAGACCGCCACTAAATTCCTACGCGAGCTCATATATCGCTACGGGTTCCCAAACAGCATCATCACGGACAACGGCACTAACTTCGCCAAAGGAACCATGGCCAAGTTCTGCGAGGAACACCACATCCGGCTCAACCTCGCGACAGTCGCCCACCCGGAATCCACCGGCCAGGCGGAACGGGCTAACCAGAGCATCCTCCACAGCCTGAAGCCGCGGCTCAAGTACTCGGCGCACCGGCTGCTGGGTCGAGGAGCTACCCTCCGTCATCTGGGGCATCCGCACCTCGGTCAACAGGTCGACAGGGTTCACCCCCTTCTTCATGGTGTACGGTGCCGAGGCAGTCATGCCCACCGACCTCGAGCACGACTCGCCACGGGTCGTCCACTACACGGAGGCTGCGAACGAACTCGCCCGTCAGGATGGAGTCGATCAACTCGACGAGGCACGTGACCTCGCTCGGTCACGCACCGCCATCTACCAGCAAGGACTCCGCCGCTATCACAGCCGGCGGGTGAAAACTCGCACCTTCCAAGAAGGCGACCTGGTGCTGCGCCTCATCCAGGACAAGAAGGGCATGCACAAGCTTTCCCCTCCGTGGGAGGGACCATTCGCCATCGGGCGAGTACTCGGCAACGACGCCTACTACCTCTTCGACGTCCGCGGGGACGGCAAACTCGACGTCAAGCGACTGTGGAATGTAAACCTCCTACGGAAGTTCTACTCCTAAAACCCCACATATGTACCCTCCAGTCGCTATGAAATAAAAAATAATTGGTTACCGCAAATTGCGCCTACTCTCCGTGTCTTGTGCCACTCGCACTCGTAATAACAGCGTCAAGCTAACTGCAGAAGTCAACCTTTGGTACAGCGATCGGCACGGCCAAGTAGTGCGTTACAAGGGCACTGGGTCACCTCAGGTCTTGCAACGTCCACGAAAATCGCCTACCCGGAGCCACATTAGAGTCGCCTAGCCCGACTGGCTCTACGAGTCAAGACAACTGCCTTCGCTTCTCACAGCGACCATGATCCTCCGCATCCTCGACATAGCGACTCGAACGGCCAAGTACCACGCTATGCCGAGGGGGAGGGCTGTGCCGACGGCCACGAAGCTGTGCCGACGAGGACGTATGCGAGGGGGCTATGCCGACGGCCACCGTCGGCACGGCCTGTGCCGACGGCAGCCGGCCGTCGGCGTAACAAATTTTTCCTGTAGTGAATATTGTTGTTTTTACCTTACAAAAAATTAGATATTGTTTTTATGACTTAATTAGTTTCGCCCGCAGGGCATTAGCTTAAAAAATTATTCAGACATGAGCGAGCAGCCAGAAGAAACAGGCCTCCAGCTTCATCCTCATGAACAAAAGAAAAATATCATCAATTAAAGAATCATATGACCACGATTAAATTGGCAGCCATGCTAAGTTAAGTTCTACATGCAGACATGCATGAAACATCATAACGAGATGACACAAGTCTTGCATAACCTATCTACTGCTGCTACAGAAAATCTCCCTCCGTTTAGCACTAAAGAAAACAATATACAACACCATGCAACATTTGGCCTGGAACTCTTGACTCCTAATCTTTCTGACACAAAAACAGATGCCGCTGTTTCCATTTGGCGAAATGAATGATACCACATTTTGACAGACTTGCTAACAAACGCCTGCACTCACCCAGAGACAAACTAGACAGAGCCGGTCAGGGAACAACATCGATCTTCTCCTTAGTCTTATCGACCGTGCTCGTGACTTCCCACACTCCTTTTAATATGAGTATGCGTCCTTGTGTTCCCAAGCGTGGTTATCCCTCCTCTCTCTAGGTTTGAATTCTAGGATGTGACCTAGTATATTTAGTATCTGCAAAAAACTGACTTAGTTTTGTCTAGATTCGGATGCATTTAGACGCATTTTAGTGTATAAATACATTCGAATCTATACATACTCAAGTCATTTATTTCTAGACGGAGGAAGTATATGTTAGGTCGGATAGGGCATGTATCTACGTCAAGTGAGACCACGATGTCTCTTGTAATTTTCGACTTTGTGTAGTTGGCACATGCATGGTGGTATAAATGGTGTATGTGGGTTGTTGTGTTTTATCGTCTAGACATATAAATTAACAAGACGTCCGAAAATATATACGAACGACATTAAAAGAGGATCCAGACTTTTATTTTAGAAAATATCTTTGGAGTTAGTATATGTATTCCTGCATAACAACATGTATACCATTTGAGTTGGTGCAAATAATAAATATAGAAAAGCTTCATGTGCTTAGTATTGTGCTACTTGTAAATTGGAAGGCCTACAGCTACTAGCACCCCCTCATAACCATGAGAGGGAAGTGAACCATAGTAGGGACAGTACATAGTTTGAGAATTGAGAGACATATTTCAGAGTCAATCTTCATTGAGTGAAACATAGTATAACACAGTTAAATCCGCATTTTGCGCGTAGCAAGTATTACACTCGTATGATACTCCAGATGATGGCCGTCTGACATTTTGGGAGTGAGAGGGATCGGGATTCTGCATCCACTTTGGGAGTATAAGGATCACTCTCTGTGTCCTACTTTCATGCATAACTTGATGAACTCTGGCTAACAAGCTGGGCTTTCGTCCAGGGATATCATTGCTGTTCCTCTAAGTATCACAGTTGGTTACATCGTGACGCGTCCCAGCTGCTACGCTGGATTATTTCAGGACTGCAAAGCTCGCAGTGCAAACTGCAGCCTCATGAAGATCTTGGATTGGTCAGACGACCAACCGTGTGTCTACCTGTGTTGTGCACTTGTGCTTATGGTGTCTGTAGTTTTGCTGCTTGAGGCGGACGGGATAGGACGCTAGCTAGGGAAGATGAACGCAGCTGGATCGTAAGGACAAGCAGACACCTTCCGCCATTTTTCAAGGCTGCTATTTCGTGCTTCTTCATGATTTTAAAGCACAAGTTTAAACAAACAATTACCTTTTCTTATCAGGCTGATGAAGAGCACTTTTCAAAGTTGGCCTAGAAGTCATTCACACGGAAATATACGCTTTAGTTCACAACTGAGACACTGAGAGTACCCCCTTTAGTTGTCAAGAAATCTGTGAGGTCGAGATCAGCAGAAGAACTCACGACTCATGGTCGACAGGCACGCGGCTTCCGCACTATCACTGGCCGATCCAGATAATAGGCAAACAAGCCCTTCGAACACATCCTCCTGCACCTCGTTCACTACAGGACGCGCGATACAGCGTATGCCAAAAAACCGTCGGTATATGCTACGCCGATAGCTGTCCTCGGATAGCCTTCTTGGCAAAAATCTCCCTTGGTGGCTGTCGTCGTTGCGAGGCTGTCGGCGTACGCAACGACGACGGCTGCCTTCGGCTTAGCGGCCATCAAAATAGCCTACCGGCCGGTTGCAAAAATATATTTTTTGAATTTTTTATATATATTCTTAATTTTTTAATCTTTAAATTGTTTGACTCGGGTTAATCTCTTATTTTGAACATTTTTAACACTAATTTCACTTAATCTTTGATCAAATTACAGTCTTGGTCAAACTATCTGGTCGGTCATCAATCCTCACTACTTCACCTCTAGCACGCTTAACTTTCCCGTTCCTTCAGAATCTGTTTCCGCCAAACAATTTATATATTATTATCAATACTATGATATCAATTTTATTAACTCTTATATCATCATGTCACATGCTTGTATTTTTTGAAATTACAAACAATTATTTAAGTAAACAACAATGAATAAGTAAAAATATTATTGAATTCAAATAAAAAATATAATGATTTTATTTTTTATATTTTTCTATTTAATATGGAATAATTAATATCTTTAAATCCGTAAATCGGAATTCGACAAATAATATGTCTAAACTGATCCCAAAAATGAGAGGAATCAAAATATGATATCAATATCAACTTATCACAAACTATGTCGTGATTCTAGCCATAATTTCATTTGCACGTTTAAAAATGGAAAATGGCTTTTTGGCAACCTCACATGAGATATGTCATTTTGTGAAGGTTTCTTGATACATAATCAATATACCAAGTTTGATATTTTTCCTTCCAACTATGTCACACAATATGACAGCATGCGAAGGTTTCACATTTTTGGGTCGTATTTGGATTTCTTACGCACGTTTTAAACTATCGTCAAACTTTGTCGAACGACGGACATGAAGATTCTTAACTCGGGCTGAGCCTCGATAAACTTGAAGTGGATCTCTGATGAAATATCATATTTTGAACCTAAAAATGATATTTGTAAAACATCATGAGCATCGGATCATGTACCTATAGTTCATATCTAAACCACTTTCTACTGATTCGTTAGGAATTTGTCTTTTTCACCCGGATAGACGGAAAGGTTTGAGATCCCCCTATCAGGACATTGTCCATGTAAGGTGGTATAGTATTTTTTTAAAAAATATAATGGTAATATATTGAATTAGCCATTTGGTGGTTGCTTCACAAAACCACTCATTTTTGCACTCGGAAAATGGGAAATGGCTTTTTGGCGTGGCGAAAAGAAAAAATTCCTCCTGCAATATTGTTCGTCATCCCA
The DNA here is from genome assembly GCA_030063025.1 of Avena longiglumis. NCBI lineage: Eukaryota > Viridiplantae > Streptophyta > Magnoliopsida > Poales > Poaceae > Avena > Avena longiglumis. Next base: position 464,631,067 of record CP125978.1, read on the forward strand.
TGATGCACATGTATGCATAATATGGACATATTATCACAAATTATGCCTTGATTCTATCCATAAGATTGGTCATTTGACCCGAAAGTCAGGAAATCTCGAATGAGATATGTCATTTTATGAAGGTTTTTTGAGACATAATCAATATACCAAGTTTGATATTTTTTATTCTAACTATGTCACATAATATGACACCACGCGAAGGTTACGCATTATTTGGATCGTTTTTGAATTTCTTATGGTCATTTGAAACTATCGTCAAACTTTGTCGAACGGCAGGCATGGAGATTCTTAGCTCGGGGCTGAGCCTCGATAAACTTGAAGTGGATCTGTGATGAAATAGCATATTGTGAACCTAAAATGATTTTTGTAAAAAATCATGAGCATTAGATCATGTACATGTAGTTCATATCTTACCCACTTCCTTCCAATTCAGTAGGAATTTGTATTTTTCACCAGGGATACACTGAAAGGTTTGAGATCCGCTGTTAGGACATTGTCCATGTAAGGTCTAGTATTTTTGAAAAATATGGTGGTAGCATTTTGAATTAGCTATTTGGTGGTTGCTTCACAAAACCGTCTGTTTTTTGTACTTGGAAAAGGGAAAATGGCTTTTTGGTGCGAAGAAAAGAAAAACTTCCTGATATAACATTTTTCGGCATCCCATGATTCACATGTATGCACAATATGGACACATTATCACAAACTATGTCTTGATTTTAGCCATAACATTGGTCATTTGACCCAAAAGCCAAGAAACCTTGAATGAGATATGTCATTTTGTGAAGATTTTTTGAGACATAATCAATATACCAAGTTTGATATTCTTCCTTCTAACTATGTCACATAATATGACACCACGCGATGGTTTCACATTGTTTGGATCGTTTTTGAATTTCTTATGCCCGTTTTAAACTATCGCCAAACTTTGTCGAACGGTGGACATGAAGATTCTTAGCTCGGGCTGAGCCTCGATAAACATGAAGTGGATCTATGATGAAATAACATATTGTGAACCTAAAAATGATTTTTGTAAAAAATTATGAGCATCAGATCATGTACCTATAGTTCATATCTGATCCACTTCCTACCGATTTGGTAGGAATTTGTCTTTTTCATCAGGGATAGACGGAAAGGTTTGAGATCCCCCTATTAGGAACTTGTCCATGTAAGGTGGTCTAGTATTTTTGAAAAATATGGTGGTAGCATTTTGAGTTAGCCATTTGGTGGTTGCTTCACAAAACCGCCCGTTTTTTGCACTCAGAAAATGGAAAATGGTTTTTTGGCGCGATGAAAAGAAAAATTTTCTCCTGCAATATTGTTCGGCGTCCCATGATGCACATGTATGCACAATATGGACACATTATCACAAACTATGCCTTCATTCTAGGCATAATATTGGTAATTTGACCCGAAAGCCACGAAACCTCGAATGAGATAAGTCATTTTGTGAAAGTTTTTTAAGACATAATCAATATACCAAGTTTGATATTTTTCCTTCTAACTATGTCACATAATATGACACCATCTAAAGGTTTCGCATTGTTTGGATCGTTTTTTAATTTCTTACGCCTGTTTTAAACTATAAATAATGTTTTATATTTCACTTAATTTATATTTAGAAATGTGTAGTATTTGAATGTAGATAGATAGATCTTATTTTTATGCAAATTTTGATATATTATTTGTATTTTTCTGAATTAAAATGATTTAGTTATGATTTTTCTAATAAGGTAAAAAAGAAAACTAGCTATACCGAGAACAGCCGTCGGTGTCGGCATAGCTATTCTATGTCGACGGCTGCTTGGGGCTGGCCTGGTCACGGTATACGCCGACGGCCCCAACGTTTGGCCGTCGGCGTGACGCCGGCCGTTAGCGTCTCCGCCCAGTCCTGTAGTGGTTCGTTCCTAAAGAGGCGAGTGAGGACCGTAACATCGTGGGTTTTAACATAGATAAAGGCACCATTGATCAACATCCTATTTGTATTTTTTTAGTTTTAGGATTATCCTGGAAACAGCCTTTCGTCCCACTATATATACTAGTATATCAACCACCCGATACAACTATATGCGAACAATGTTGGGCGAAACAACATTGTCGGTACTGCTGATGTTTATTAATGAACCGTGCTATTGAGCGAACGTGAGGTTTTTAGCTCCACGGAGCATACACCCTATCCGGCCACAAGGTGAGCATCCAACAACACAACCAATTACAAAATAAAAAAACAAAAAGGAAATGCCATGTAAAAAAAGATGAAAAATGTCATGGCAACTTAGGTTCGCGTGTGCTCCGAGGGACTAGGGAGTGCACGCTTTTTTTTCTTAGATTTTGGGTTATTAATAGATTGATGATGGAATTTTACAAAAAGAATAGTAAATGGTTTGCCTAGCTAGATCGTGTTGTGATTTTTCAGAAGCAGCCCAAGCTTCGAAATTATACGGCCCTGGCCGGCCGGTCCACATTCACGTATCAGTACGCGCGCCTAGCTACGACATTCATTCTTGATCTGGGGCGAGATCTGGCTCTAGACTAGCTGATCTAGGATGCTTGTTCGAGCCGCGCAGATCGTACACATGGCAGAACTAGGTCGATTAATAGAGAGAGAGGAATCCGAGACAAGGAACGTTTGCCCAGTGTACTGATTCGATCTTAATATCTTGTGGGCAGTATCTGCAGATATGCTCCGATCCATAAAGGTTCTTCCTGCCATGGATGGGTCGATCTCTGCATGCCATCGCCTATTCAATTCCAATCACGCGCCGGCCACTGCGTTCCCGTGATGAGAGAGAGAGAGAGAGAGAGAGAGAGAGAGAGAGAGAGAGAGAGAGAGAGAGAGAGAGAGAGAGAGAGACGGGGCTGCCGCTTAAAGGCGACGCCGCAGGGCTTGCGTGTGCGCATGCAGGCTACATGCAGAGAGCATGCACGTAGGTAGCTAGGTCACGTACCCTGCCCGGCCGGGGGCCAAAAACTGTCCTCGCCGGAGACACGCACTGGCAATGGGGCAGAGTCGCATAGATCGGCGACCAAACGCATTGCCTGCGTAAATGCCTTCTAACGGGTGACGGCAGATCGACCCCTCATCGGGTGCTCCTGGATGCGCAGGCGGCGAAGAGCCTGCCACACAAGAGAAGATCCGAAGCAACGGTCGATCGATCAGAGCACAAGTAGCGAAACCGATCCTTGTCAGGGACAAATGCTTCCATTCCATGCATGGCCATCCTAGTCCTCCTCCTCCTGCTCAATGGTACACACGAATAATCTGAATTCTTCTTTCTTCTTCTTCGAGAACCACTCTTTCGTCCCGCTTTATAAATAAAACCGCAATCAAGTATAAGGTTCCACAGTTCCACGGGCACCCAAGTGGCTAAAAATAAAGGAAAAAAGGGTAGTCGATCCAAGGACACCGAGGCAACAACACAACACAGCAAACCCCAAAATGAAAAACGAAAAAAAGGAGGCACGGGAGAACGCCCCCTCTAGGGCTGCTCCTCAGGATCAGCAATCGCTAAGCGGCACGTCAACGCTATCAACACCTAAAGGATCCGTCCAGGTGCACTCGATCCCACTGCTAGATAGCGGGTACCACTGCTGAAGATAAATAAGAAAAGCAAAAACAGAGTCAGATGCCCGTCTCTGAAATAGCTTCTCCATCACCATTTTATTACGAAGCATGTTTCAAAGAGTTCAGGTAAGGGCCATAAACACTAGACATAAGAGGTGGCGCCTCCTTCCTGGCCGGTTTGCCTCCGTCTTTAGCACTGGCGGACCTTCTTGGAGGCGAAAAGGGCCGCCGCCCCCCTAGCCCATGAAGAAATGGGCTTTTATTTACAGATATTTGGCCCGTTTGTCTATTATAATCAGCCCGCAGCTCACATTTTCGCCCCCCAGCCCATTTGCCCCCCCAGAAATTCGGCCCAAGGTCCGCCAGTGGTCTTTAGGATCTCACCGAGATCCCGAGCCTGCTAGGCAGGGCCTAGGGTTTCCCGGACAAAGCTCCACATAAATTGAGCGACAAGACATGTAAACATTATGTCGGTATATGTCTCCGGTGTCCCACACAATAGACACAACCCATTGCCAGGGCCATTCGGCTTTGCCACATTTACAAATAATTTGAATTCCAGGCTTGCTACTTCTCACCGAGGATACGTTAGACCGAGCTCGATCAACTCCGTGGCCATTTGATTTGGATTATGATTCATGTTTGTTTGAGTTGTAAGTGCGTCGTGACCAAGTTTTCTTCGGTTGAAATTGCGGTTGCAACCAATAAGATATGATGACCGCTAGATTTACATTGTGATTCGTGCTGGAAAGGAGTTGCAAGTGTGTTTTAACTGATTGAGAATTATTCGGTCGACCGACAACTAGTCACCCCTTTAAACTTTTACTACAGGAAAATAGACAATCGAGAAGTAGCAAATTTGTAAGTATGTGGACACATCGTCTCCTATTCAACACACACATCTCAAATGTAACATAACCATCGAGGGCAAAAAACTCATGTGGTGGGAAACATACGTCTTTGCCTCCAAGAATGAAAACCCGTGACTGTCGATCGATACATGCCTCCCGTTGGTGTAGCCGCTGACTTGCTTCGTCTTGTGACCTTAAGGCCATGGAGACGTGGTGGATCCAGATATTTGTTGGCGGAAGGGCTTTGTTTTCTCATATTTTTTAATTTTATTTAGGGGTTCTCTTCTACTTAGTAAAGTGTGGTTGTGTCAGTGGCGGCTCCCTGAATACAGAATAAATTCCTCGCTGTGTAGCCCGTGTCCTGGCAGTGTGTATAGTGTTGTTGGAGGGCCTATGGAGGTGTGTCTTCGGTGTATCTTGCTAGTTTTGGTTAGTATTCCTTTTGATCTAAGTTTCTTCATTGGTGATAGTTGCTGCTCTCGTGTGCTGCTCCTTTGGCAGTTGGGATTTTAGCACGATGACTTTCAGTCTGTCTATTACAATAAACTCTACTAGGACAAGTTTTGTCCGTCTCCAAGGGCGAGGACGGCGGCGGGTCTTCGGTTCGCTAGACTGCTTGTAGTCTTCTGTGGCCTTAGGGATATTGATACGTGGTGGATCTAGGTCTTTGTCGGTGGAAGGGATTTGTTTTCTATTTTTATTTATTTTGGTTAGGGTTTGTGTCCTACTCAGTAAAGCGTGGTGTCTCCCTCAATATAGAATAAAGTCCTCCCCGTCTAGCCCATGTCCTGACGATGTGGATAGTGTCGTCAGAGGGCGTGTGGAGGTCTTTCGATGGTTTTGGTTAGTATTCCTTTTGATCCAATTTTTCTCTTCATCAGCGAAGGTTGTTGCTCTAGTGTGTTGCTCATTCGAGAGTTAGGACCTTAGCACGATGACTTTTAGTCTGCCTATTACGACAAGTTTTGTCCGGCTCCGAGAGCTAGGATGGCAGCAAGTCTTCGGTCGCTCAGGTGCTTTTTTTTTGGCAAATAGGACTTTGGCATTAAAAGAAATATCGAACATCACAAAACACCTCAACAAAACGAAAAATACATCGAAATCAATGAGATGCCCTTCATCTTCAACCTTCAGACCGTGTCGACGGCGCGCCGTTGTTGCCGCTCCTCCCAAGGTCGGACTGACGTTGTTGGTTGCGGATGGGAAGTCGCCGAACGGGCCTAGAAGGCCACATCTGTCCCGGATCCGAAGAAGGATGAACCGCCGATGAAACTCCTTGACGATTCGAAGATGCTCATAGCTAGAAGAAGTCCTTAAGGACCGTACCATTCCCACAACCTTCTCGACCTTGCCGTCGAGATGGGGCTGAAGCCGGGAAGACTTTATTTGAGAAGACGCTGCCGCCACCACCCGAGTGCCACCCCACCAAACCTTTATACTAAAAACAGGAAAACAAAGCCCTCCCGCCGACAGGGGCCGAGATCCACCCTGCGTCCATGGCACGAAGGCCACAGGAGCACGGCGGAACTCCGGTGGCGTCGGCGGGAGGCACGGGAACCCTAATCGCCTCCTCAGGCTCTTTGGAGAGGCGAAGGGGGTACGGGAGTCGGCCAAGACCGCTTCTATCTACGATCTTTGGTCACTCGAGTGCTGATAGTCTTCGCTAGATGGTTCAGACCTGTTTGTAATATTTATTACTCCATCCGTCCTAAAATAGATGTCTTAGGTTTTTTAAAATTTAGATGAATTAAATAGTGTCTAGATTCATCTAAATTTTGACAAATTTAAGACATTTATTTGGAGACCGAGGGAGTACTTTGATTCTTTGTTCTGTTCCTTGAGTATTACAAATGGATCAAATGACTTGAAAAAATACACCTCTCAGACTACTATGCACTCGCGGCTTGGACCGGCCAGGGTGGAAGTTGTCAGTACGATATGTTGCGCACCTAGAGGCTAGTTTATGAGCCATGACGACATGAACCAACTTTGGATGCCCACCACCGCCACCGGGTACGGTACACCTGACCCCCACCCGTTTGGCCGACGTACGCGCGAAACGGTCGAACCCACACCCGCGTAGGAGTATATACCAACGCGCGCGACCGACCGACCGATGGACCGATCGAGCGAGCAGTGCATGCGCCCACGTCGTCATCTCCCATTAATTCCCCTTGGCCGATCGAGCGAGTCGGACAAAATCAGGAAGAGAAGCTCAACACCACCAGAGGCCCAGGCCCCCCTCCCCGAGACCGCGACGTCCCGTAGTATCGCGCGTCTCCGGCACGCGCGCGGACATGACCACGGCGCCGCGCGACGGCGGCGAGGAGGGCGCCGCCGTGGACCTGTGGGCGATGGCCGCGGAGCTGGAGCGCCAGTTCGCGGGGTACAAGGAGCGGTTCGCCGAGAGGACGAGCAGCTGCGTCGTCGACGACATCGTCGTTGCCGCCGATGGCGACGACGACGCTGGTGGCGCTCTGCGCGTCGCCGACAGCCGTGACGCGAGCAGCGGCGAGGAGGAGGAGGATGAGGCGGGAGACGCCGGCGACCGTGGCGGAGGCGGAGGAGGCGTGCGGGGGAGGATGTACGAGGCGTACACGCGTCGCCGGGACGAGCGGCTGCGGTGCGTGTGGCGCGCGCGGATGGAGCGCAAGGAGGCCGAGGTGATGGCGCTGTGGGCGCAGCTCCGGGGCGGCGGGCCGACGGCGGCGGACTCCGACGGGTGCTGCATCGCCGGAGAGGTAGGTAATTCCGTTACCGATGGATGCATGATGGACCGACGACGACGACTTTCTTCTCTGCCGTGGCTATAGCTGGCTAGCTGTGTGTGCGGTCGCCGTCACGACACGTACGTTCTTCTTTTCTTGGACGGTTTAGTTAGACCTCTTCAAACGTACGTACACGGTACACGTCGACTTCGCGGTCGATCTCGTCTATACTATACGGAGTAGCTAGCCGAGCGAGTACCGTGGCTAGATGACACGACTAGTAGTACATACCCCGGTGCATTTCCATCTGAATTGATTGCCCCAAATCAATGCACGAAAGCCGAAAGGATGCATGTACATATGCGGTTTTGTCTTGGTGTGTTTATGCATGGGCGCGTGACGTTGATCCCTTCTTCGGATGCATGTTAGTATGAGCTAGAGATGATCCGTTCTGGCTAGCTCATCGGCCTGGAGCTTTCACCACGGTTTCACCAGCGACAGACGTGACGTCTTCCTCTTCTGCCCAAAAGTATGGGTGACGCCAGTGCAATTTAGCCTAGAGGTGAGATCGACACTAGCCGCAATAAAAATGGAAATGGTACACATATTATTCACGACCACAAAGCACCTCACACGACACGACACGACACGACTGTCGACATTAGGTTTTAAAATGTCACTGATATATATTACTATGTGTACTTGTATTATTCTCCTGAGCCGGCGGCCAATGCGTTATCAGCTCATGCCCAAAACTATATATATGAGCTGCAATTTAGCAAAACGGCGATTCTAGCGTGCATGGCCCCACACACTCTCTCTCCTCTGCTGCATGCAAACTTTACATAGATTAACCTATTTTCTTTTATATTGTGGTATAGTTTAAAACGCTTATAGATTTTTAATTACAAGTTTACTTTAAAAACCGTTTGCACATCTGGGTTTTTAACGGAGAGAGCTTCAAAATAAAACTAATATTAACTATATTTTGACAATATTTAAAAATCGATTTTTGAAATTGATAAAACAAAAAAAATTATATGAAACTTGGTGGTTTTTTATTGCTAATACAGTCTCTTTCTTTATGTTTCAAACTTTTTCCATCATAATAAGAAAATAGTTGACAAAATCCTTCGAGTTGAAAAAATAAAATATATTAAAGAAAAACAAGAAACCAATAATACAATATGTTTCATTGTGAATCATGACATTTCATTATGTTTCGAAATTTAAATTTGCAATTTTATTAATTTTGGGCTTGTTTAAAAGATTTAATAAAAATAAATACGCTGGTTCAAAAAGATTTTTAATTAGATAATTATTTCAAATTATATGACTCTTTTAAATCTAGTATTAAGAGTTAAAAGGAGTGGGAGAGAGAGTGTCATAGATTTGTCAGATGTTGTACTATGTGCATGCAAAAGATTTTTTTTTATACAAATCTCAAGACAAAAGGAGCAAATGGACGTCTCTAGCATGCACGGTACCTAGCGTGCATGCTAGAGTTGCATTTCTCTGCAATTTAGCCTAGCTAGTCTAACATGCACGGTGCTGAGATCAACACTAGCTCTAGCCGTAGATAGTTACTACTACCTGAGAAGGAAAAGATGCAGATTGACGACAAGAAGCTGCACTGCTCGCTCACACGAGACACGCACGTGGAAGAGAGATCGATGTGAGTTATTCGTCGGCAGCATCGCCAAGAAGCTGCCTGCCCGCACACACCGACCGACGTCGTGTGCCAACTGCCAATACAATATTATTCTTGTCTGGTTTTCAAATTTCACTGATATTACTATTTCTTTTTTTTGTCTCCTAAAATAATTGCTAAGGATCGGAGTAGACAATTAAAATAAATTGCATTTGAGTACTTAAACGCATCATTCCATTTCAAGAAGTGGAGGGGCATGTAGGAGAGTCAACAACATCGATCTTGTGTCGGCTGCCGAAAGTTCAGCAACAGGACGACGACAAAGCATTCGTGCTTGCTTGTCATGTAACATGCTCCATTTCCAAAAGAAAAAAAAACTATGAACATGCTGTCGGTGTCGTTCGGTCAACTCCTTAGCCTGTCGTGAAATTAATTGTCTTCACTGGTTTCAGTTAATTAAACTAGAGAGATGGCTCGTCTCATGCCATATATCACACGGCACAGGGTTGGCTTTCATCTAGTAAAAGAATTGAGTTTGTATTGTATTATACGTCACGAAAAGTTGCCCACTCATCTTATCTATAGAGAAAATATTCGGTGGAAGCCAAGTTATATTGAAAAAGTAAATATGTTTAAAAGTTAAGTTTTTGTGTTTTCTTTGGAAAAAACAAGTAGTATGTCAGGGGCATGATGTTCTACTCAGAAAAACTAAAGAACAAGGTCCATTTTTCACCCCTAAACCTTTCACTTGGCTTATACTTCCCCCCTAAACTTCACTTGACTCACTAAATCACCATAAAACTATATCACTAATGGTCCATTTAACCCCCACCGTATATTAGTAGTTTAGGGGGTTTATTGAGTCAAGTTAGGTTTAAGAGGAAACTATGAGCCAAGTGAATAGTTTAGTGGATGAAACATACTCTGTTCAAAACAAATTAAAGAGTTGCCAAATCTCAGTCTACTAAAAATTTGTTTAAGTCTAGGTTGACTTGGGATTTTCACTTCTTGTGGACACTATAGTTGGGCATGGGCAGCCCGGCCCAGCCTGGCCCGAAAAAATCCCGATGGGCTGGGTTTTTTAGGCTTGCGGGCCAGGCCTGCGCATCAGATTGCGGCCCGGTGGCTGCACGGGCCGGGCTCGGGCAGAGGAAAAGCCGAAAATAAGGAGAGGCCTGGCCCGCGGCCCGAAGAAAACTGCACTGCTCGGTCCGGGCTCGAGCCTAGATTTGAGGCCCGACAGCCAGGCCGTGCCGGGCTCGAGCCTAGGTATTGTGCGGGCGGGCTTTTTGCGGCCTGGTCCGGCCCGACAAATGCCCAGGTATAGTGACACCGAAACTTCTACAGAGCCTTGATTCTGGACTAACACACTCCCAAGCACTAAAAGTTCAAGATCAAAATCAAACTCATTTTAGAAGTTCTGAAAATGCCAAATTCAGAAATTAATAAGAAATAGTACACCATCATTGTTCCTATATATTATTTTTACTCCTAAAGAGATAGGCGTTTGAACTTCAAATTTTACAGGTTTATAGAATATCTCATTTCCAATCTAACATATTTTTTGAGAGGTTTGTTTTGTTTTTGACAGAGTTTTCGTTGTAATACTCTCTCCGTCTCAAAATAGATGTCGCAAATTTGTCAAAATCTAGACGAATGTGACGGGGAGTACTTAATTTAGTTTTCCACTTGTAAGTTTTTTTTACGTTCGTAAGCACAGCGGGTTTTGAAAGTTTCATGAACTATGCATCAGGAAGCCGAGGAGAACGGCGAGAAGAGGAGGAGCTCCGACGTGGCTGCCCCGGGCAGGGTTTCGGGCAAGAAGCACCCGCTCGCGAAGAGGAGCCTCTCGTCAGCCAACCTCACCAAAAGCAGCCGCCCCGACGTCGGGCTACGGCGCGCGCTGTCGCAAGAACCGCCGCCACCGAGCGAACCACGACCAGGTGCCGAAGGCGGAAGCAGGAAGCACGGCCACCGATCGCGAGCAGTAACCGGCGGCGCCGCGCCGAAGCGCAAGGCGTTGTCGGGGAGCAAGGGCTTGGTGAAAGAGCACGGCTCACTCAGGCAGACTGGCAAGAAGCCGCCGCGTGGCGGCTTGCCCCGGCAGTGCAGCTCCGGCGGCCTTGAGGCTGCTCGGCTGTCGAACACGGGCCTGGCTACACCGGCGCGGATCAGCGTTTCGAGCGACCAGGCTGCGGCTTCGGACCGTGATGATGAAGCTCGAGAGGCTTCTCCCCCAGGGCTGGAATCCGATTGCGGCGAGGTAGTGGACGGTGCATCTCCAGCAACAGAGTGCGGCGAGGCCGCTGAAGCGAAGATCGCGATGCAGTCTCCTGATACCGAGGCGAAGCTTGGCAACGGAGAGATCACCAGTGACTCGGAGACCGAGCCGAGCTACGTCTTCATCAAGAAGAAGGCCGTCGAGGAGGGCACCATTAGGCTTTCTGACGCTTTGGGCGCTGGATCAGATGCTGAATCACGCGGCGATGACAAGGATGGTAAGGGCGATGCAGACCAGGCCACGACGGCGGCCGACACCAGCATCGCCAAGACGAACGCGGAAGAAGCTGCGCCGGAGGGAGAAAGCTCTGACGGCCTGTCCTCCTTCTCCGACACCGGCAGGTCCGGCCGGGACTCGTCCGCTCCAAACAGAACCCCCTCCTACAGCTCCCGGTCTCGGTCCATCGAGAGGCAGCTCGAAGAGGACGCCGCGCTGCTGCGGAAGAAGCGGCAGCATCATCAGAGCGCCGGCGGCAGGAGGAGCGTCCAGGCGGTGTCGACGCCGCCAAGCGCACGGAGCAGGGGAGCCGCCAGCGCGACGCGGGCGACCTCGCCGAGAGGGACGGCCATGGGGTTCAAGAAGAGGTTCCTGAGCTTCGGCAAGAAGAACAGGGACGGATGTACCGTCATCGACTGCACGTCTCCGGCGTCTCTGCCGGCCTCGCCAGCTGACAGCGGCGGCGCGACACGACGCTGTCGGACCGCCGACCCGGTCAGGCGCAGGGTGCTAGGCTCCTCCTCGGACGACGACACGCGGGGTACATTTCATCTCAAGTTCCTTGCTTTAACTGCTTCCATGACGAATTCCAAATCTCCAATTCATAATCTGTACCGACGAACCACTGCAAAATCAATCAATCAATTAATTTCCACGCGATTTTCATTCTAACTCCTGACGCAACGTCTGAAAAATGTTCTGCAGCTTGTTCTCTGCAAAGCCTCGTAGCTGCCTCGCCCGCAAAATCTGAACTTGGCGAGATGGTTCCGCAGGAGAGATCCCCAAAATGTAAATACGCTTGTGCTGATAATTACTACAGTACATCCTGATGAACAACCGCCGTGTATTATCTGTTTCAGACAATTCCCCATTCTTTTTTACCATGCCGCTGAATTGTCTGATCTTGTTCGTGCAGCTCATCGTTCCTTCTTCTCGTTTCGATCGTTCAACTGTGGCAGGGGATGAACTCAAGAGTGAAGAGTTTGTAATAATATATAGAGTCGCCAACTGTAAAAAAAATTAGAAATGGAATTTGTAAAGGAATACTAGTAGAATTAGTAGCGGCTGGGTTGCTGCCTGAAATTGATCTTCTGAGTTTTCTGCTTCTGGCATTGATTCTTTGAGCCTGTGGAACATGTTATCCGGCTACTATTCATTGATGTAGTAGCTACTACCGTATCAGTCTATGCTAGGTTCGCTATGAAGGACATGGATGAAGAATTTCTGAACCTTATCATGTGTTGTATCTGATATGCTAATTTAGAATTGGTCAAACAGTTTTGTGTCCGCTTACTGTTCCATGACACCGAACACACCTCGTTATCTCACTGTCGTGTAATACTTTGTTAATGGAAAAGGAAAAAGTGTGTTTAACAACCTTCTGTCATATAAACACTCAGTGTTTTCATTTTGTGAAGGACATTTTTTTCTTAAGTGCCTCGGTTGTTTTGTGTAGGTCCGCTATGATGGACATAGATGGAGAATTTCCAAACCTTATCATGTTGTGTATACGCTGTTATAATCTATATATGATCGGTCAAACAGTATTCTATCTGCTTGCTATTCCACGAAAAGGAACACACCCGGTTATGTACAACATGATGTTCTGCTTTGTTAATGGAAAATGGCAAAGTGTGTTCAACAACCTTCTATCATATAGACCCTCATGTTTTTCATTTTGTGAAGGAGTATTTTTCTTAAGTGCCTCATTTTTTCTGTATAGGTCCGCTATGGAGGATACAGATGGGAATTTCTAAACTTTATCATGTTTTGTATCTGATATTCTAATTTAGAATTGGTCAAACAATTTTTTGTCTACTTACTGTTCCATGACACCAAACACATCCGATTATCTATGCCGTCATGTGCTGCATTGTTAATGGAAAAGGCAAAAGCGTGTTCGATAACCTTCTGTCATATAAACACTCATGTTTTCATTTTGTGAAGGACAATTTTTTTAACTGCCTCGGTTTTTCTGTGTAGGTCCGCTATGATGGACACGGATGAAGAATTTCCAAATCTTACAATGTTTTGTATACTCTGTTATAATCTATGATTGGTCAAACAGTATTCTGTCTGCTTACTGTTCCACGAAAAGGAACACATCCGGTTATGTACAACATGATATGCGGCTTTGTTAATGGAAAATGGCAAAGTGTGTTCAACAACCTTCTGTCATATAGACACTCGTGTTTTTCATTTTGTGAAGGAGTATTTTTCTTAAGTGCCTCGTTTTTTCTGTATAGGTCCGCTATGGAGGATACTGATGGAGAATATTTAAACCTTATCACGTTTTGTATCTCATATTATAATTTAGAATTGGTCAAGTAATTTTTTGTCTACTTATTGTTCCATGACACCGAACACATCCTATTATCTACGCCGTCGTGTGATGTATTGTTAATGGAAAAGGCAAAAGCACACTCATATTTTCATTTTGTGAAGGACATTTTTTCCTTAAATGCCTCGGTTTTCTGTGTAGGTCCGCTATGATGGACACGGATGGAGAATTTCCAAATCTTACAGTGTTTTGTATACTCTGTTATAATCTATGATTGGTCAAACAGTATTCTGTCTGCTTACTGTTCCACGAAAAGGAACACATCCGGTTATGTACAACATGATGTGCTGCTTTGTTAATGGAAAATGGCAAAGTGTGTTCAACAACCTTCTGTCATATAGACACTCGTGTTTTTCATTTTGTGAAGGAGTATTTTTGTTAAGTGCCCCGTTTTTTCTGAATAGGTCCACTATGAAGGATACGGATGGAGAATTTCTAAACCTTATCACGTTTTGTATCTGATATTCTAATTTAGAATTGGTCAAACAATTTTTGGTCTACTTACTGTTCCATGACACCGAACACATACGATTATCTACGCCGTCGTGTGCTGCATTTGTTAATAGAAAATGCAAAAGCGTGTTTGACAACCTTTTGTCATATAAACACTAAGGTGTTCATTTTGTGAAGGACATTTTTTCTTAACTGCCTCGGTTTTTCTGTGTAGGTCCGCTATGATGAACACGCATGAAGAATTTCCAAATCTTACAATATTTTGTATACTCTGTTATAATCTATGATTGGTCAAACAGTATTCTGTCTGCTTACTATTCCACGAAAAGGAACACACCCGGTTATGTACAACATGATGTGCTGCTTTGCTAATGGAAAATGGCAAAGTGTGTTCAACAACCTTCTGTCATATAGACACTTGTGTTTTAAACCTTCTGTCATATAGACACTTGTGTTTTTCATTTTGTGAAGGAGTATTTTTCTTAAGTGCCTCATTTTTGTATAGGTCCTCTATGGAGGATACGGATGGAAATTTCTAAACCTTATCACGTTTTATATCTGATATTCTAATTTAGAATTGGTCAAACAATTTTTTGTCTACTTATTGTTCCATGACACCGAACACATCAGATTATCTATGCCGTCGTGTGATGCACTGTTAATGGAAAAGGCTAAAGCGTGCTCGACAACCTTTTGTCATATAAACACTCATGTTTTCATTTTGTGAAGGACATTTTTTTCTTAAGTGCCTCGGTTTTTTTGTGTAGGTCCGCTATGATGGGCACGGATGGAGAATTTCCAACTTTTATCATGTTTTGTATACGATATTCTAATCTATGATCGGTCAAACAGTTCTCCGTCTGCTTACTATTCCATGACAACGAACACAAACGGTTATCTATAGCATGATGTGCTTCTTTGTTCATGGAGAATGACAAAGTGTGTTCAACAACCTTCTGTCATATAAACGCTCGTGTTTTTCATTTTGTGAAGGAGTTTTTTTCTTAAGTGCCTCATTTTTTGTATATTTAGGACACATATGGAGAATTTCTGAACCTTATCACGTTTTGTATCTGATATTCTAATTTAGAATCGGTCAAATGGTTTTCTGTCTTCTTACTGTTCCATGACAATCAAGACACCGGTTATCTACACCGTCGTGTGCTGCTTTGTTAATGGAAAAGTGTGTATAAAAACCCATCATATAAACATCCGTGTTTTTATTTTGTGAAGGATTTTTTTCTTAAGTGCCTCGGTTTTTCTGTTTAGGTCCACTATGATGGACACAGATGGAATTTCAAACCTTATCATGTTTTGTATACGGTGTTCTAATTTATGATCGGTCAAACAGTTTTCTATCGCTTCTTGTTCCACGACACCGAACACACCAGTTATCTACAACATGATGTGATGCTTTGTTCATGGAAAATGGCAAAGTGTGTTCAACAACCTTTTAACACTCGTGTTTTTCATTTTGTGAAGGATTTTTTTAAGTGCCTCATTTTTTCTATATAGGTCCGCTATGAAGGACATGGATGAAGAATTCTGAACCTTATCACATTTTGTATTTGATATTCTAATTTAGAATTGGTCAAACAGTTTTCTGTCTGCTTACTATTCCACGAACACACCCGGTTATCTACACCATTGTGTGCTTCTTTGTTAATGGAAAGGGGAAAAGTGTGTTCAATAACCTTCTGCCATATAAACACTCATGTTTTTTTTCTGAAGTAAAAACACTCACGTTTTTAATTTGTGAAGGAGTTTTTTTCTTGAGTGTCTCGGTTTTTTGGATAGGTTTGCTATGAACAGTAGCGGCCCTAGGTGTATTCACATGTCTTCATATGAATACCCAAAATTCTGAGACGGCCCATACAGACCAGCACCACACAACATTTTAGCCCATTAGCCCACTATGAATACCCACACCTGGGGCCGCCACTGGCTATGAAGGATATAGATGGAGAATTTCCAAACCTTATCAGGTTTTGTATACGGTGTTCTAATCTATGATCGATCAAACAGTTTTGTGTTTGCTTATCCCATGACACACAAAAATGATTATCTATGATGCGCTGCTTAATTATGGGAAAATGGCAATTATCGACAATCTTCCATCATAAAACACTCTTGATTTAACTTGGTGAAAGAAACTTCTTGAAAATCATATTGAAGCAATTATTGGAGCTACGGTTTCAAAACCACAAAAAATGTTTTTTTATCAAAACCAAAATAGATCGGTAATTTCATTTGACAATGTTTCTAACATCACGTCGACACGTGGAAAATACTGGTCCTAGCACAAGGCAAAATAAATGGTTCACTTCGTGTTTTTATTAATGGACTTAGGCTATAGTTTTTTTTATATTTTATTTGAATTTTTGAAACACAATTTGGTCAAAAGTTACAAATAACAGTAAAAACTTCGAAATGTTGGGTAAAATGCGCTACAAAAATTCTAGTTTACCCCCGTAAGGTATTTTGAATCTTTAAACTTTTTTTTGAAATGATTATTTTGTTGAAACTTGGCCAGAAGTCACAAAAACGGAAAAACTTTCAAACGACTAGGCAAAATTAGCTCAACTTTCATAGTTTACTCATGGAACATAGTTCGAATAACTAATTATTTTTTGGGTGTTCTGAATTTGTTATGGAGGCTAGGTCAAGGCCATGCTAGGTCTGGTTTGGTTCCTGAGAAAACCCTGGATCCAACCAACTTTTTTCACATGTAACATATGGTTGGTGTGTTCGGAGTATCGGGAACGATGTTGAATGACCTAAACTGTGGAAATTGTGTCATGTGAAATACCTCACCCAAATAAATTGGTTATTTTATAAAAAGAAACATTTAATCATGGTATTGTGAAACCGTAGCCACACACCATAGTTGTGATTTTGTAATATTTACTCCACATGTTTTCATATCATGGGTGCTTGGACAGAAGCTAAACCTAATGTCTGAAAAAAGTATCTAAAACATTGTCCATTTGTTCCCTTCTACTTGTACCCAATTAAAATCTTGACAAAACAATGTGGTCCAAAATCAGGTTTTGTAAATCGTCCATGGAGCTCAAGGTTTTTTTCTCAATAGCAATTTTTTATACGAGGGCACCAAGATTTCCGGTTTCTGATAAATACCAGAAATCTTAGTATTTCACTATTCGAGTTTACTCAAACAAAATTTAAACCTAGAAAACTTAATCTACCACAAAAATATGTTGCTACCCAACTACAAACAAGAAATGCGTGTAGGGCAGTGGCAGTCCTCGTGATTTTTGGAGCATAAAACAGAGAGCGACCAACAAAAAAGGATGACAACAGTCACAATAATTTGATTCCGCGGACTCAAGGCTTCTGTCAAAGACAAGGCCTATCGACGACAACTATCCTTAAGATGTTTTAGAGTCATCATACACATTTATTTGACGTGATCAGGTATTTGAAATTAAAATGTATCTGAAATATCTTAACCGGTAGAAACATTATATTTCTCGGAGGGTACCGAAATTTCTGGTTACCGAGCTGTTACCAGAGATCTCGTCGAGAATTAAAAAAAACGGTTGTGCTTCCGGTTGAATTTTGTGATATCTTGGATCCAATGAACAAAGGAATTGTTGCGCTACCGCTCAACTAAGCTTAATTCCCGATTGAATGGCTCATCCACGGTGCAAAATATTCAGTTGCAACTGTCAGCTGTCCGCGTCAACTCCAATGGCTCAAGACTTCTAACGAAAATTTAGCAAAACCGTAAAAGAATAACTTCCATTTATGGGAAACGTGGTGTATTACATAGGTGGTCAAGAAGAGATGATGGAGGGTAAACAGTTCGAATCGTGTCCAAAGTCTGAGCCTTTCAGCATGCAGACGGTTCAGCGCGCAAAAGAGTGAATAATCCAAATGTTGCAAAGATTTCCATGCTTGTTCCTGCCAGTTGCCACGACTTCCCAGCGGCAATCTAAAGCTCTCTCTTAGTCAAATCATTTAGTACGTACTCCCTCCCGGCCCTTGGCGCTGACTAATAGCGGCTGGGTTGCTGCCTGAAATTGATCTGCTGAGTTTTCTTCTTCTGGTATTGATTCTTTGAGAATGTGGAACATGTTATCCGGTCACTATTCATTGATGTAGCTAGTACCGTATTAGTGGCCGCCGATGGAGAACTTCTGAACCATATCATGTTTTGTATATATTCTAATTTAGAATTGGTCAAACAGTTTTCTATCTGCTTACTGTTCCACGACATCAAACACACCCGGTTATCTACAACATGGTGTGCTTCTTTGTTAAAGGAAAAGGGAAAAATGTATCCAACAATCTTCTGTCATATATACACTCGTGTTTTCATTTTGTGAAGGCCTTCTTTTTAAGTGTCTTGGTTTTTCTATGTAGGTCCGCTATAAAGGACACGGATGGAGAATTTCCAAATCTTATCATGTTTTGTATACAATGTTCTAATCTATGATCGGTCAAACAATTTTCTGTCTGCTTACTGTTTCACGACACAGAACGCGCCCGGTTATCTACAACGTGTTGTGCCGCTTTGTTAATGGAAAAGGGCAAAGTGTGTTCAACAACCTTCTGTCATATAGACACTCGTATATTTCATTTTGTGAAGGAGTTTTTTCTTAAGTGCCTCGGTTTTTTGTAGGTCCGCTATGAAGGAGACATATGCAGAATTTCGGAACGTATATCCGAGATAACAAAAATTTTCCTACGATGTGAACTATATACCAAGATCTATATACTAGATACATACAACGGGCGGATGTATATCCGTAGAGAACATACCCTTGAAGACCGACAAAGCTTAACGAGTTCAACTCGTGGTTGATGTAGACGATCTCTTGCCGATCTCAAGATCGAGAGAAAGTCCTAAGCGCAAATCAGGCGCATCCGTGCTTTCACACACATTCGAGGCACCGAGCAACCTCCGCCTCCTCGCTCCAGCGATGCGGAAGCACAACTCTTTCTTGCCGAATAGCCACCGGAACATGTATCTCGCTAGTCGAGACCATGGGGATAAATTCTAGAGGGAGAGAGATCCTTCAGAAGGTGTGAGAGACAAGTGAGGAGGGGCTCCTTTTATAGGAGGAGGGGGACCCCAAGGGGTGGCGGCGCATGGGGCTGCCCCTGCCTCCCTCTTCATGTGGGTGGACACTCCACTCACAAAACTCCTTTAAATTCCCTCACTCAAAAGTCCACTCAAAATTCCCATTAAATTTCCACCAAATTTAATGCAAACTCTCATTAAATAAAACTCTTTTATTTTATTCCGAATTTTGTCAATTACTTTAATGACAAACATTCACAAATAACCCCTTGCTAGAATTCTATTTCACATGCATAACCACTTTATGCAATTTCTACCGAAAACCTGTTTCGGTATCTAGTGAAATAAATTCCTGCGCTTGTTCATTCTTTCGGCATGAAACATTTGCTCCAATTGGATGTCGGTGTCTCTTAAGTGTGTCACCCTACGGTTCGTGAATAATGCGGACATGATCGAGACCCCTCGCGGATCAATAATCAGAAGCGGGATCTGAGACCCATCGACTCCCCCACATTCAACGATGACTTTCTTGTGATCGTCGGAACCTTTTACGCTAGTATCTTAATCCCTTTGTTTCACGATATATTACATGTCCGAGATTCGATCATCGGTATCTCCATACCTAGTTTGATCTCGTTACCGACATGCACTCTTTTCTCGTTCCTGTGATATAACATTCTAGTGATCAAATCACTTGCTTGCAAGCTAATCAATGTGATATCACCGAGAGGGCCCAGCTATCCGTCATCGGGATGAACAAATTCCACTCTCGATCCATGAGCCTCAACATAACACTTTATTAGTTCTGAATCCATCTTTATAATCACCCTGTTATGGTGTGACGTTTGATGTTATCAAGAAACTCTTCTGGTGTTAGTGATTGACATGATCTCATGGTCTAAGGATTAGGATCACTTCGTAAGTTGTTATAGCAATATAAACTCAATGACTTTGATCGTAATGCTATACTTGGATGAATGTTCATCACATCATTACACTAATGTTGTGATCCGTTATTAACAACATCCAATGTCCATGATCGAAACCTTGATCATCTTGTTAATCAACGAGCTAGTTTATGAGAGAGGCATAACTAGAAACTTTACATTTGTTTATTAAACACACATGTATTAACGTTTCCGTATTAATACAATTATAGCATGCAAAATAAACATCTATCATATACTTGGAATACACATAATAAACACTTTATTATTGCCTCTCGGGCATATTCCTTGATCTCCCACTTGCACTAGAGACAATAATCTAGTTACATAGTGATAAATCTAACACCCATTGAGTTCGTGTTGATCATGTTTTGCTCTAGGAGAGTTTTAGTCAACGGATCTGCTACATTGAGATCCGTATGTACTTCTAAATCTTTATATCTCCATCCTTGACATGCTCAAGGATGGAGTGAAACCGCGCTTAATATGCTTGGAATGCTTGTGAGACCTTGGCTCTTTGGCATTGGCAATGGCACCATTGTTGTCACAATAGATCACCATTGGGTCCAACGCGTTTGCCACAACTCCTAGTTCGGATATGAACTCCTTCATCCAAATCGCTTCTGAGCTTCAAGCGACAACATATTGGCCTCCGTTGTTGATCCCGCTACCACAGGTTGTTTGGAGCTCCTCCAACTAACGCTCCGCCATTCATGAGAAATACGTATCCGGATTGAGACTTAGAGTCATCCGGATCGATTGTCAAAGATAGCGTCGACATAACACTTAGCGACGAGCTCTTCTTCACCTCCGTATACAAGAAACATATCCTTAGTTCTTCGTAAGTACTTAAGGATATTCTTGACCGCTATCCGATGTTAGAACTGGATCCGATTGGTACCTACTAGTCAAACTAATAGCATGTGCCACATCGGTCTTGTACATAGCATGGCGTACATTATAGAGCCTATGGGTGAAGCATAGGGACTTTGTCCATTATCTCTCTTTCTTCCTTGAAGCCGGACTTTGAGTCTTACTCAATGTCTTGCCTTGCAACATAGGTAAGAACCCTTCTTACTTCCGTCCATTTTAAACTTCTTTAAAATCTTATCAAGGTATGTACTTTGCGATAGCCCTATTAGGCGCCTAGATCTATCTCTATAGATCTTTATGCCTAATATGTATGACGCTCACCTAGGTACTTCATTGAAAATTTCTTTGTTTAGATAACTTTTAACACTGTTTGAAAGTTCTATATCATTCGATCAATAATATGTCATCCACATATAATATCGTAAATGCCACATTGCTCCCCTCACTTTCTTGTAAATACAAGCTTCTCCATAAGTTTGGACAAATCCAAACTCTTTGATCACCTCATCAAAGCGGAGATTCCAACTTCATGATGCTTGCTTCAATCCATAGATGGATCGCTGAAGTTTGCACACCTTGTTAGCATCCTTAGGATCGACAAAACCCTTTGGTTGTATCATATACAACTCTTCTTCAATATTACCATTGAGAAACGCGGTTTTGACATCCATCTGCCATATCTCATAATCGAAATATGCAGCAATTGCTAACATAATCCTAACTGACTTTAGCATCGCTACGGGAGAGAATGTCTCATCGTAGTCAACTCCTTGAATTTGTGAAACCCCTTTGCGAAAAGTAGAGCTTTATAGATGGTCACATTACCATCGGCACAGTTTTCCTTTTGAAAATCCATTTTTCTCCACGGCCTTTCGGTTGAGGTAATTCCACCAAGTTCCAAACTTGATTTTCATACATGGATTCCATCTCGAATTTCATGGCTTCTAACCATTTGTTGGAATCCGGGCTCATCATCGCTTCTTCCTACGTCGAGGTCATCATTTTCATCAACCATGAAATTCATGACAGGATTTCCGTCAGCTCGGGAGCTGCAGCGTCATGTTTGACTGCGAGGTTGGTAGTACTCTCTTCGGAGTTTCATGATCATTATCATTAGTTCCCTCTTCAACAGGTGGAGCCAACTCGAACAACTTCCTATTGCGCTACTCGTCATACTTTGAAGAGAAGGTTCCACAACCTCTTGAGTTCTACCTTCCGACTACTCACACCTTTCATGAGAAACTCTTTCTCTAGAAAGGATCCATTCTTGACAACAAAAACCTTGCCCTCGGATCTGTGATAGAAGGAATACCCAATAGTTTCTTTAGGGTATCCTATGAAGACGCATTTTTCCGCTTTGGGTTCGAGTTTATCCGGTTGAAGTTTCTTCACATAAACATCGCATCCCCAAACTTTAAGAAATGACAGCTTAGGTTTGTTTCCAAACCACAATTCATACGGTGTCTTTTCAACGGATTTAGATGGTGCCCGATTTAAAGTGAATGCAGCAGTTTCTAGTGCATAACCCCAAAATGACAACGGCAAGTCCGTCAGAGACATCATAGATCGAACCATATCTAATAAAGTACGATTACGACGTTCCGACACACCATTTCGCTGTGGTGTTCCGGCAGGTGTGAGTTGTGAAACAATTCCACACTCTTTCATGTGAGTGCTAAACTCGTAACTTAGATACTCACCTCCACGGTCGGACCGTAGAAATTTGATCTTTCTATTACGATGATTTTCCACTTCATTCTGAAATTCCTTGAACTTTTCAAAGGTTTCAGACTTGTGTTTCATCAAGTAGATATAACCGTATCTACTCAAATCATCCGTGAAAGTAACAAAATAACGATATCCACCTCGCGCCGACACACTCATTGGACCACATACATCAGAATGTATGATTTCCAATAAATCTGTCGCCCGTTCCATTGAACCGGAAAACGGCGTTCTAGTCATCTTGCCCATAAGGCATGGCTCACATGTATCAAATGATTCATAATCAAGTGATTCCAAAAGTCCATGGAGCTTCTTCATGCGTTTAACGCCAATATGACCTGAGCAGCGTTGCCACATATGCGGATATATCATCATTAAGTTTAATCCTTTTAGCATCAACATTATGAATATGTGTAACATTATCATCGAGATCTAATAGAAATAAACCATTCATCATCGGTGCATGACCATAAAAGATTTCATTCATATAAATGGAACAACCATTGTTATCGGATTTAAATGAATAACCACTTCGCATCAAACACGATCCAGATACAATGTTCATGCTCGGTCACGGGCACCGGATAACATTTATTCAAGTTTATAACTAATCCGACGGTAAGTGGAGAGGCAGCGTTCGACGGCGATCACATCAACGTTTGATCCATTGCCGACACGCATATTGACCTCACCCTTGCTAGCGGTCGCTTGTTCCATGACCCACGATTCGAGTTACAAATATTAGCAACTGAACCGGTATCAAATACCCAGGTGCTACTGCGAGCACTAGTCAAGTACACATCAATAACATGTATATCATATATACCTTTGTTTGCCTTGCCGGCCTTCTTGTCTTCCAGATACTTGGGGCAGTTGCGCTTCCAGTGGCCAGTCCCCTTAC
This sequence comes from Avena longiglumis, assembly GCA_030063025.1. NCBI lineage: Eukaryota > Viridiplantae > Streptophyta > Magnoliopsida > Poales > Poaceae > Avena > Avena longiglumis. The sequence continues at coordinate 464,654,623 of CP125978.1, forward strand.
AATAGTAGCACTCGGAATCAGACTTAGATCCAAATCGGGGTTTCTTTTCAGGCGCGGCAACAGGCTTGCCGCCCTTACTTCCCTTCCGTTTTCCCTTCTTGTCTTTCTTGAAACCAGTGTTCCTTTTGATCATCAACACTTGATGTTCCTTTTTGATCTCCACTTCTGCAGTTTTAAGTATTGATGAGCTCGGGAGACTTCTCCATGCCTTGCATATTATAGTTCATCACGAAGCTCTTATAGCTAGGTGGCAGAGACTGCAGAACACGATGGATGCCTAAGTCAATGGGAATCGATATTCCCAAGGACATAAGCTTATCGGCGTAACCCGACATCTTGAGTACATGCTCACTAACGGAGCTGTGCTCTTCCATCATGCAGCTAAAGAACTTTTACAAGCATTGTAGCTCTCTACAGCAAGATGTGTGTAAAATCATTTTCAACTCACCCATTGTATCAAATGCATTGTCGTTTGAAGCGCTTTGAAGTTCGGCTCTAGCCCATACAATATGCCGCAATGAACTAAGTTGTGGTCCTCTGGAGTCGATAGACATTCTTCTCCTCGTCAGGCATCATCAAAGGTGGGGGCCTAACGGCGCTTCTAGCACATATTGCTTTTGTGCAGTGAGAGGAGAATCCTCAAATTCATGGCCCATTCATAAAGTTGCTACCGTTAGTTGCTAGTTTCTCTTTCTCCATGAACACATTGAAATTAAAAGCGGTGGTGCCATCTACAACAGAATTTGTAAAGTTTAGACTAAGTGTATGATAGATTGAGTTCAACTAATCTATATTACGAATGAACTCCCACTCAAAAGCGACATCCCTCGTGCCTTTTGGTGATTACATGAACCAAATCCACTACACCAAGTCCGATCATCACGTGAGTCGGTATAGCTTCAAAGGCGAGCATCAAATGGGCATCATATCAACTATATGACTCATGCTTAACCTTTCGGTCGTGTTCGAGGCCATGTCATACATGCTAGGCTCGCCAAGTTAGAACCTTAGTATTCGCGTGTGTAACTGTTTTACACCCGAAATATGGTCGTGGATCCAAGAACACCCGATCATCACGTGATGTCTTGGAGCGACGAAAACATAATCGGTGCATACTAAAGGAAGAACACATACTTATCTTGATATTTAAATGAGGGATCATCATATTATGCTAACAAAGCGCTAAACAAGCAATATAAGATGCAATCAAAACATCATATGTTTATTAGTGAAATGATATGGTTCCCGCAGATGATCTCTATCATGTGCATCGTGGTATGATCACTATCATACCTATATGTGTAAATCCAAGGTCTATGGATTTTACACGCTATTTGTGTTGTAAGAGTATCAACTCATACTTCTACTTACAACACTACCATATCATAACACTAGCCCAGCAACAATCTAAACTAGACGCCTCTAATTTATCCATTGCAAGTTTTACGTGGCTTAGGGCTTTCGAGATAGAACCGTTCTTACCTACGAACATGAACCACAACGAGGATAATCAAATTGTTGACAACTCGCTTGCAAAATAGATATTGACTATAGTAGGAGAGACAGACACCCGCTAGCCACTTATGCAAACTAGTTGCATGTCAAGCGTGGAACAGGTCTCATGTGCGAGGACATGTAAAGTTTGTCCGGGCCGCTTCATCCCACTATGCCACCAATATCCAAAATCACAACAAAGGAGCAACAACATGATCATCATCGCCCACATACTCATATGTGTACTACCCGTGTAAAGTATCTACGCATAGATCCGGCTCTGATACCACTGTAGAGTTCGCAGCATAGAAAACAAAAATTTTCCTATGATGTGAACTATATACCAAGATCTATATACTAGATACAAACAACGGGCGGATGTATATCCATAGAGAACATACCCTTGAAGACCGACAAAGCTTAACGAGTTCAACTCGTGGTTGATGTAGACGATCTCTTGCCGATCTCAAGATCGAGAGGAAGTCCTAGCGCCGCAAATCAGCAGCGCATCCGTGCTCGCACACACGTTCGAGGCACCGAGCAACCTCCGCCTCCTCGCTCCAGCGATGCAGCGGAAGCACAACTCTTTCTTGCCGAATAGCCACCGGGAACATGTATCTCGCTAGTCCGAGACCATGGGGGATAAATTCTAGAGGGGATAGAGATCCTTCACGAGGAGGTGTGAGAGACAAGTGAGGAGGGGGCTCCTTTTATAGGAGGAGGGGGGAACCCCAAGGGGGTGGCCGGCGCATGGGGGCTGCCCCCTTGCCCTCCCCTCTTCATGTGGGTGGACACTCCACTCACAAAACTCCTTTAAATTCCCTCCACTCAAAAGTCCACTCAAAATTCCCATTAAATTTTCACCAAATTTAATGCAAACTCTCATTAAATAAAACTCTTTTATTTTATTCAGAATTTTGTCAATTACTTTAATGACAAACATTCACAAATAACCCCTTGCTAGAATTCTATTTCACATGCATAACCACTTTATGCAATTTCACCCGAAAAACTTTGTTTGGTATCTAGTGAAATAAATTCCTCGCTTGTTCATTCTTTCGGCATGAAACATTTGCTCCAATTGGATGTCGGTGTCTCTTAAGTGTGTCACCCTACGGTTTGTGAATAATGCGGACATGATCGAGACCCTCTCGGATCAATAATCGAGCGGATCTGGAGACCCATCACTCCCATACATTCAACGATGACTTTCTTGTGATCGTGGAACCTTTTACGCTAGTATCTTAATCCCTTTGTTTCACGATATATTACATGTCGAGATTTGATCATCGGTATCTCCATACCTAGTTTGATCTCGTTCGACATGCACTCTTTTCGTTCTGTGATATAACATTCTAGTGATCAAATCACTTGCTTGCAAGCTAATCAATGTGATATCACCGAGAGGGCCCAGTATATCTATCCGTCATCGGGATGAACAAATTCCACTCTCGATCCATGAGCCTCAACATAACACTTTATTAGTTCTGAATCCATCTTTATAATCACCCTGTTACGGTGTGACGTTTGATGTTATCAAGAAACTCTTCCGGTGTTAGTGATTGATATGATCTCATGGTCTAAGGATTAGGATCACTTCGTAAGTTGTTATAGCAATATAAACTCAATGACTTTGATCGTAATGCTATACTTCGGATGAATGTTCATCACATCATTACACTAATGTTGTGATCCCGTTATTAACAACATCCAATGTCCATGATCAGGAAACCTTGATCATCTTGTTAATCAACGAGCTAGTTTATGAGAGAGGCATAACTAGGAACTTTCTGTTTGTTTATTAAACACACATGTATTAACGTTTCCGTATTAATACAATTATAGCATGCAAAATAAACATCTATCATATACTTGGAGTACACATAATAAACACTTTATTATTGCCTCTCAGGGCATATTCCCTTCAATATTGAAGCAACTATTGGAGCTAGGTTTCAAAACCACAAGAAATGTTTTTTAGCCTGTGGAACATGCTATCCGGCTATTATTCATTGATGTAGCTAGTATGTACAATTTCTGAACCTTATCATGTTTTATATGTGATATTATGTATTATTTAGAATCGGTCAAACAATTTTCTATATGCTTACTGTTTCACGACGCCGAACACACCCGGTTATCTACAACATAGTGTGCTGCTTTGTTAATGGAAAAGGGCAAAATGTATTCAACAACCTTCTATCATATAAACACGTGTTTGCATTTTGCGGATGAGTTTTTCCTTAAGTGCCTCGGTTTTTCTGTGTAGGTCCTCTATGAAGAACACAGATGGAGAATTTCCAAACCTTATCATGTTTTGTATACGATGTTCTAATATATCTCGGTCAAACAGTTTTGTGTTTGCTTATTCCATGGCACAAAAAAACAATTATCTACCATATGCTGCTTAATTACGGGAAAAGGGCAATTCTCGACAACCTCCCATCATAAAACACTCTTGTTTTAACTTGGTGAAAGAAACTGTTTGAAAATTATATTGAAGCAACTATTGAAGCTAGGTTTCAAAACTACAAGAAATGTTTTTTTATCAAAAAAAAAAACAATAGATCGGTAATTTGTTTCACATAATACAAATTCCATGTTTCAAGTCATTTGACATTGTTTCCAACATCCCGTCGACACGTGGGAAATACTGGTCCCAACACGTAGCAAAGCATAAATGGGTCACTTTGTGTTTTTCTTATTGGACCCTGGCTAGAGTGTTTTTTATTTGAATTTTTTAACACGGTTTGGTTAGAAGTTACAAATAACGGCAAAAACTACTAAATGTTAGGTAAAATGCGCTAGAAAAATTCAAGTTTACCCCCGTAAGGTATTTTGAATCTTCAAACTTTTTCTGAAACGATTATTTTGCTGAAACTTGGCCAGAAGTCACAAAAATGACAAAACTATCAAACGACCAAGCAGAATTTGCTCAATTTTCATAGCTTACTCACGGAACATAGTTTGAATAACTAATTATTTTTCGGGTGTTTTGAATTTGTTATCGAGGATAGGTCGAGGCGGCCATGTAGGTCTGGTTTTGGTCCGTGAGAAAACCCTGGATCCAGAACACTTCTCTCACATATAACTTATGGTGTAGCGAAAATGTTGTGGAATGGCCTAAACTATGGGACTTGGGTCATGTGAAATACCGTAACTTACCCAGATAATTTGGTTCTTTTATAAAAAGAAACATTTAGTCATGGTTTTGTGAAACCGTAGCCACACACCATAGTTGTGATTTTGTGATATTTACTCCACATGTTTTAAATATTGGTGCTTGGAGAGAAGCTGAACCTAATGTGTATGTGATTATCTGAAAAAGTATCTAAAACATTTTTTATTTGTTCCCTTCCACTTGTACCCAATTAAAAGCATTTAGCAAATCCGTAAAAGAATAATTTCTTTTTGCGGTAAATCGTAGTGTGTACTACATAGGTTGTCAGGAAAGAGATGATGGAGGATAAACAGTTTGAAACGTGCCCGAAGTCTGAGCCTTTCCTGGAAACATAGCATGCAAACGGTTCAACGCAAAAAAGGGTGAATCCAAAATTTTGCAAAGATTTCCATGCAATTTCGTACGACTTATCAGCGGCAAATTAATTAAAGCTCTCTCTTATAGTCAAACCATTTAGTACTAGTACCTGCTCCCGGCCCTTGTCGTCGCTGACTATCTAAACTGCACAGGCTAGCTGCTCCTGCTGCCTAATCAAGAAACAGAACCGCGCGCAGAAGTAAAGCAAACAAACATAGTAGTTGTGGAGAAGCGCCTTACCGATGATGATGTGCATCCACCGCTGTAAGTGCGCGGCGGCGCGGCGACGAACGGCGGCCGACCGATCGACCAACGGGGCGAGAAGCCATGCTGGAGAAGGAGCGCACATGCTGCAAAAACCCTGGACGGGCAGGCTTGCCGCCTGCGACAAAATCCATGGATCGAGCACGTGCCCTGCTTCTCCAGCGCGGCTTGCTCGCCCCCTCCCCGGCCGCATGCGCCATCCTCGATCGATCGGCTACCCCTCTGCTTGCGACATGGTGATCAGCCGGAGAGAGGAGCGATGGCAGGGGGCAACCGACGACGCAAGCAGGAGAAATCAACGGTGAGGGAGATAGCAGCATATATATATATAGCCGCGGCGCAACCAGAAGGCGGTGGTAGGAAATTCATCCATGCTTGATCCATCTAATCTACTAGAAGCTATAGAAAGGAGCTATAGCTTTTGGCGAAAGGGGGGAGCTGCGCTGCGCCACACCTGCCCTCGCCGCGCCTCTCTCTCTCGGTCGATCATCAGATGGCCAAACCCCAGGACCCTCCCTCTCCAGCTCCAACCCCTATCTGCGCCGAGCTAATTAAATACAAGCAAGTTCGCTCGGGGCTTGAGTTGGTCACTGTCTCGGTCGTCTAATTAACTACTAACTAGGAGATGACGACGGCGACAGGGCGTCTGGATTAATTCTTAATGGCGAGACCACAAGTTTAATACACTAACCCGCTTAGTTTATCTCGGTGGCCCGCTAGATTGCGATTACCTGTAACCCTTATATTGCTGCAGCACGCTGGCCTGATGCCCGGCCGGACGAGACGAGAGGGCCGGCGGCACCGCGGCTGAGTTCACGCAACGCGACGCGACGGCGCTGCGTGTGTCCAGGTGTTCGTCTCTCGTTTTCTCAAGCTTTAGTAGAAGTAGTAATTAAGATAGTGAAATCATATGCGTGCATGCCGAGAGATGACGAGGTGGGATGGTTAATAAGTAATTCCGGCGGCCAAATTAGAAGTCCGGCCTGCCGGAGCCTCAACAACAGAGGCTACCGGCTACCTGCTAACGCCGCCGACGGCCGACTAAACAAGTGCGCGCGACGACGCTGACGGCGTGCGTAAAGGTTATTAATTAATCGACGACCACGCGAGTGAGTGCCTTTAGATGCAGACAGTGCGGCAGACGACAGAGATTCAGAAAACAAGTGCACGCTCGGCCGGTTGTTGTAAGATGGATGGCCACGCGTACGTGCGCGTGCCCGGCCGTCAGGTTGATGTCATGCGGCGCGCTACGATTGCTGGTGGTGTGGTACTGTGTGGTCCTGCTAGCTAGTTTAAAAGTGAGGGCGGGAAGATGACGAGATAAAAGCATCCCAAAATCTGGACTTTTTTTTGCCGGACGAAACTCGGTTTCGGTCTAGGGTGTAGACCCGCTTTAAACTGAATGTGGAAAGACGAGGAGATAATATGTCCGGCCGGAGCGCCTTATTTTCTCTCTTGGATGGATGCTTGGGCAAGTACCCAACCCACCTGAGAACTAGATTGTTGCCTCCTAAGATGGGTACGTAGTGGAGTAGCTGCGATTCTGGGCTTATAGCTCCTATGCGACGTCTTTACGTGGAATTGGAAGGAAATCGACATCGTCGCAAACAATAGCTCGCATGCGACACTTCTGAAGCGGCAAATAGCTCCCGCGCGACACTTCTACTTAACCCCACGAGACCGTCAACGAATGCGAATCAGCTGAGCACAGTAGGACCCACAGCCTCTCCACCTCACGGCGGAACTCACCTGATGTCCACCTCATATCGTGGGACCCACCCTGTGGTCGAAGAGAGCCGTTGGCCCCGATCCGTCCCCGCACCCGAGCACTCCCGCCACCGTTCCAGCATCTCATCCCCTTCCGTTTTCTTCTCCGGCGAGCAAGTGCGGCAACGCCGGCGAGGGATGTCGAGCTCGCTTCGCCACCGCTCATGGCCTCGGTATGGTGCGGTGCCGATGAGGTGCCCGGTGCCCCGTGCGCGCCCCAAGCGTCTTGTCACATCCACCGACAAGAACGGCAACATTGGCGGGAATTTATGAAGTGTGAGAGCAAGCCCGAGCCGAAAAGGTGAGATCTGAGTGTTTCGGGCGCCAATTTCGCTTTTCTTTCGAAATTTCATGCATTTCATCGAATTTGGGATTTAGGGTTCATCTCTGCGATTTCAGAACTACCAAAATGTGGGCATTTTGGTGGCTTGATGAGTACATCGGCGAATTGGGAGGGAGGTAGCATCCGGAGCTCGAAAACCCGTCCGTGGTGGAGCAATTGGGATGTGGCAACCCCATTTCCTGGTACTACGGTGGATGCGGAAGTGAAGGCGAGCTAAAGAAGATGAACAAGCAGCTAAGGCAAATCATTGAATTGAAGAAGCGTGACAATCGATGGCGGTTTTTTATTTTTGTGTAATTTCTCTCGGATTAGTTTATCTCCTCATCGTTAGTCATTAGGCAGTGTGATCGTGTTCGAGTGATGCTTTGTAATGGATGTAATGGTCTATGTCTTTGGCTTGAATAAAATGCAACAAAAATCCGGGCTAATTTTGAGCTGCTCTGTTTTCGAAATCAGTGTTCCTTCAGTTTCGTCAGTGTTCCTTTTATCAGTGTGCAGGGGCGCCCATGTGCAGGGGAGGGGGAGGGGTTGAAAAGTAAAAAAACAATTGACCAGGATTGAAAAAGACCAGACCCAAATAGAACTTAGCCAGGCCAAAATGGACGTATCCAGGCCCAATAGTAACTATATGTTGATTGGGCAAAAAAAATGGTACTCACGTTACGATCTAAATAGGGACGTGTGGATCTACAGATACTCGTGCTCAGGTCGCAATCTTTTTTTTGCGAAAGTAAATATATAAATGAAGTCCAAGGACATCCATTTAACTAACATAACTTGGGCGCTCCTTTAACTTATGTAAATATGTAAATGTATTATTTGAAAATGAACCATGTGTTGTATGAACTTGTTTTTGTGTCTTTTGTTTTATACACTTGTAAATATATAAATATTGCACGAGTATTATATGAACTTGTTTTTGTGTATTTTGTTTTATACACTTGTTGTTTTGGGTGTTTTGACAAATGACAATACAATAAAACACAGATTACAATAAAACAAGGGGATAGATAATATTGGGATAACATTACTTATATTAGATAGGGGGGTCGATAAAATTACAATAAAAGGAAAAAATACAATAATATATAAGGGAATATGTGCCCCGCCTAAACCTTGGGCTAGCCCCTAAACCCTAACCCTGGCTACCCTACTCCATCGGCGGTGGAGGCGGTGCCGTCAAGCCAGCGGCATTCCAGGCCGACCTCTCCCGGGTCCCCTGCTGCCTCTTCCGGAAGGCCCAGCCATTGGCCTCCCGTTGCTCCTCCTCCTCCCGTCAGCGCCTTTTCTTCAAGGCGCACTGGGCCTGCTTCTCCTCCCACCTGGCGGTAGCAGCCTCCTGCTTTGCCTCGTCCTTCGCCGCCTTAGCCCAAGAGGGCTTGGAGGAAGGTCGCCGCCGCCGGGAGGTTGGGGACTGTTGGTGACGATGGGGCCTGCTCCCCAGTAAGGCGGGACTTCTTCTTCTTCTTGCCACTCTTGGGCGCGTGGGCGCCTCCTGCTCCCACCACTGCTTGTGGTCCGGGTGGTTGTCCTCGTCGTTTACTTCGGTGTCGGAAGGGAAGCGGAAGGGGGAGGTCGCCATGGTCGCCGGAGTGTTTGGGGGCTGGGAGGAGGCAAAGGGACGGGCTCGAGGTTGAAGATGAGGGGCAAGATGAGATGAGGAGGCAAAGACGTTTTGCCTATTTAATAAGGGCGGGGCGTGAAGGGCAGCGTGGGAATCCAGCGTCGCGTTGGCGCAGACGCCGAGACGCGTGCGCTGCGTTGCGTGTGGGAAGCGGGCGTGATCAATGCGAAAGAGAGAGAAAAATAGCTAGGATGCGATGTACTGTAACCCCTGCACCGCCGCCACCGCCCCTGCATGCATGCATGCATTAATGCGAAAGAGAGAAAAAAATCTCCAAGGTAGTTGTTCATTGGCAATGAAAAATAAAAGAGAAAATATAATTTGGCCTTAATTTACTTCGGTAATAAATGTAGGAATCTAGTACCAAGTTACTCGTTCGTTTTTACACACCGCATGCAACAAACTCGTTCGTTTTTACACACGCAAGAAAAATCGGTGGGAGTAATATTGACTTTTTGTATGGCGCATGAACCAGATGGGAGTAAGTTTGACTGAAGAAAGTTGTTCGACGTACACTTATTTAATGGGGCAGCGCTGTTGCACGCAAAATAGCTAGACTGCGACGCTAGGGGTAGCTGCATGCATGGTGCAGCCCCCTCCGCTCAGCGCCCTCGCATGCCACGCTCGGTCCAAGGTCAATGGAGTGTGCCACGATGTACGTTATATTTATTACATATTTTAGATTTTGATATTTTTTCTTAGGCTGGTCATAGTGACATGCATACTCCCTCTGTCCACAAATAAGTGTATGTTTGGCTTCAAAATTTGTCCATAAAAAGTGTACTTCTACCTTTCCAATGCACTTAGATGTGGTATCATGCATATGTTACTAGTCTAAGTTACTACTCCATAGTGCAAAATAACATAGATGTGGTATCATGCAAAGTCTCATTTATTACAATGAATCTGAGGGGAGTAAGTTTGACTGAAAAAAGTTGTTACACGTACACTTATTTAATGCGACGGAGGGAGTAAATACGCTGCAGCGTTGTTGCACGTAAAATAGCTAGACTGCGACGCTAGGGGCAGCTGCATGCATGGTGCAGCCCGCCCCGCCTAGCGCCCTCGCATGCCACGCTCGGTCCAACGGTCAATGGAGTGTGTCACGCTCGCATGCCATGCTGTTGCACGTAAAAACGATGAAGCCAATCAGATTCCAGAATCATCCATCCCACGGATCGGCAAGAGCTAGCCATGAAATCCTTCTAAGAGACGCCAACCAATCAGGTTGCAGAACAAGTCCTTCCACGGATCGCCCAGAGCCACCCGCGGAATCCTTCTAGAAGACGCGATCGGACGTCCACAGTGTCGCGCTAGGGTTAGATCTACGTTCCTCATTCGGCCTCAGGGTTAGCGGGGTTTAGGATGCAGTCAACGGGGTTTCACAAGTTTGACCAGACATTCAAATGTGCATAACTAATTCAAAAAAATCAAAAAAATACAAAACCTTCGCATGGTGTCATGTTATGTGACATAGTTGTGAGGAAAAATATCAAACTTGGTCTATTGATCATATTTCAAAAAAAAACCTTGACAAAATGACCTATCTCCTCCGAGGTTTTCTGGCTTTCGGGTCAAATGACCAATGATATGGCTAGAATCAAGGCATAGTTTGTGATAATGTGCCCATATTTGGCATGCATGTCTATAATGGGATGACTAACAATGTTGTAGCATAAAGTTTTCCTTTTCGACGTAGAGAAAATCCATTTTCTATTTTCTGAGTGCCGAAAGAGGGGGGATTTGTGAAGCAACCACCAAATTGAAGTTTCAAAATGGTAACATACTATTTTTATAAAATACTAGACCACCTAGAATGTACAATTTCCCAACTTGAGTATCTCAAACCTTTTATTCCATCCCTGGTGAAAAATACAAATCCCGCCGAATCGACTGGAAGTGGGTAAGATAGGAACTATAGGTACATGATTTCATGCTGATGATTTTTTGTAAAAATCATTTTTAGGTTCACAACATGCTATTTCATCAGAGATCCAATGCTAGTTTTGTGAGCCTCAGCCCCTAGCTAAGAATATTTATGAAAACCCTTCAAGTTTGACCAGACATTCAAATGTGCATAACTAATTCAAAAAAAATACAAAACCTCCGTATGGTGTCATGTTATGTAACATAGTTCTGAGGAAAAATATCAAACTTGGTTTTAGAAATGGTCGAAAAAAAACTTGCTTAGAAATGGGGTGGTTTACCCTAGCTTTGGAGCCCATTTCTACCCTATTTTGGGTGAGGGTGAGTTGTACTTCACAAAAGGGATCAGGGTGAGGATGAGTTGTATTGTACATATGATAAAAACATTGGAAGCTCATACAAACATAGAAAAGTGACATAGCTACATTTGTTGAAATTCAAATTTACCATCATATTTGAGTTTTGTCCAAATTATCAACAAGTGACAAATTATTATAATAACAAATGTTTACAACAACAAGTGCCAAATTATTATAATAAAAAATGTTTACAACAATAACAAATGTTTACAATAACAAATGTCTATTTCTTTTGGCTCTTCTTACCCCTCGTTTTCTTCTCCTTCACAAGTTTCACACCACACAACAGGTTTATGCTCTTCTTTTTCTTACCATTACCATCTGGCCTCCCCACATCACTTCCAAGAGTCTCCTTCACCTCCTGCACCTCCTCAACAACCTCATGATCATGATCCAGAGCCTCATCAACATGGTCACTTTGCACCAGAGCCTCAACAACATGCTCATTTTGCACCAGAGCCTCAACAACAGGCTCATTTTGCACTAGAGCCTCAACAACAGGCCCCTCATTTTGCACCATAGCTTCCAAATCAGAAACGGTGTGCCCTAAAGCCTCAACAGTTTGCACATCATCCTCCAAAACAAGTTCAGATTGCACCTCAGCAGCACAAAACATGATCTGGTTAGTTCTCTTCTTTCTTTGGCCATTGATTCTTGCCCTTTTCACTGGCCAGCATTCGTCAACAACAAGAGGTGGGCCTTTTTCTCCACGCTTCCTCCTGAAAAGAAGCAAGTTAGCTGGGGGAGAAAAATCATCAACAAGAAATGGGATAGATTTTGGATGAACATACTTTGGATTTTCAGCAGTGTATCTACACTTGGTAGAGCCAGCTCGGTGTCCAAGTTCTTCACAGAGTTTGCATCTATTCTTGTTACCTTTTTGGGACCTTTTTGGCTTGGCATCTTTCTTTTCATCTTTCTTTCCCTTCTTGCTGCTCCCACCTTTCTCAAACCAAGCCTTGAATCTACGCTTGGGCTCGCCAAATTTCTTTTCATCAAAGGAGGACACAAGGAGAACTGAATGTCCACTTCAGGCCACTGAGACTGATCGTAAGTGCTGGAATTGGTGTTCCATATGCAGCCTTGAATTTTGCTACAGAATAATACTCATGCAAATATGGGTGCATATTTAGCTTGTGTTTGGAGGCCAAGAAAAGTATGGCATGCTCACAAGGCTTCCTAGTGTGTTGCCACTCAAGGCATGTGCATTCATGCAATTGAGTGTCAACAACATGCCCCTGCCAGTCTTTGTATTCTGACTTCAACACCCCACAATGAGGATTTCTCAACACGCAAATGTGCAAGATTTCTGCTCCTGTTGACCACCTGCTGCACAACATCAGGAAGCTTATCTCCTTGAAGAACATCACCAAGCCTTCTTCTCAATTCCCACAACCTCATGATCATGATCCTGATCTGGTCAACCATGTCATGGACAGGCAAGTCTTTTAACTCCTTCACTTTGTTGTTGAAACTTTCTACCAAATTATTGTTGATATGATCACATTTGATGGCAGTGTTAAAACCAGACCTGTACCATAAAAGAGAATGGTAGGTTTCCAACCATGTACAAAACTTGACCCTATCCTCCTCAGAGCATGCCGCCTTAATCTTCTCAAGGTGATATGAATGTGTGCACTGGTGTAAGATCTTGCTGCCACATGCCCAAAATCATCTCCTCAATTTTTGATCAAATTCATCCACATATGGCCGAAGCACTCCCTCTGCTCAACATGAGGAAAAACAATCTTCACTGCATTTTCTAAACCTTTACATGCATCTGTGTGCACTGCCAATGGAGAGACTGGCCCTATGCATCTTTTCAACTGCATCATGAACCATGTCCATGATGCCTCATCTCGATCGAAACATGCCAATAGCTGTGGAACATCCAATTGTGTCCATCTAAAGCATTGCATGCTGCTAGTTGACCATTCCACTTTCTAGTCAAGAAAGATGAGTCTATACTCAAATATGGATGGCACCCTGCTTTGAAGCCATCGATGCAAGGCTTTAAAGCCATGAAGAATTTAGAGAAGAAGACTTTCCCATCAGCTGTTACCTCAGTATCTATCTCCACAACACTGCCAGGTGACCTCTTCTCTACTTCTGCTTTGAAGTTATAAAGCATTCAAAAGGTATTTGCCCAATCACCATATAGCTCTTTCATTGCCCTTTGCTTTGCCTTCCACACTGTAGTATAATTCAGCTTAATGGGGTACTGCTTTTCCAAGTCTATTTTCAGTCTCTTTGCAGTGTTGTTTGGTGTTGTGGCTAAAATGGTCTTGATCTTTTCTGCAACCCATAATTGTGATGTCATCTTTGTAACTGTTTGAGAACTTGTAATGCAAGTATGAGGTTTTGGAATTTGATTCACTCTTATTGTCCTTCCATCAGGTTGGCGTCTAGCAGATATATACCACTTGCAAGGCTTGGCACCACCATCATAACCTATGCATTTTGCATAGAACTTCTTTTTATCAGTCCACATAGTCTTGGTAGCAAACTCACGTTTGACTGCATATGTCCTGAAACACATCCTGAATTCATCCATTCTTGTAAAAAATCTCCCAACTTCAATAACTGGGTCCTCTTTGTCATAAACTGTTACTAGCTCATCCTCATGTGCATCATCTACATGAACTGCAGCATTTTCCAACAACTCTAGATCTATATCTGCCTCTTCATCTCTTAAATGGTTGTCACCATCATTTGCAGCTTCATCCCTCTTATTCTCCTTGTCTCTGTCATCTATAGGAATGCCAAAAAGCTTTGCCATTTCAATGTCATCTATTGGTGCAATGACCAAATCAGTCCGGTCATGTATCTCAACTGAATTCCAATCAACAGTTACAATCCTTTGTGCATTACCATCTGCAGCCTTCCCTTGTGCATTAGTGTTGGAATTATGCCCTAGAGGCAATAATAAAGATGTTATTATTATAATTCTTGTTCATGATAAAGTTTATATTCCATGCTGGAATTGTATTAAGCGGAAACTTTAATACTTGTGTGGTTTGTGAACAACACCGTGTCCCTAGTACGCCTCTATGGACTAGCTCATTGATCAATGATGGTTAAGGTTTCCTAACCATAGACATGAGTTGTCAATTGATAATGAGATCATATCATTGGGAGAATGATATGATGGACATACCAAACTAAGCGAAGCAATTAGATCGTTCATCGTGTTCATCTTTGCGCTTTTCCTATGTCAAATATTGTATTCCTTAGACCATGAGATAATGCAACTCCACGACCGAAGAAAGCTTTGAGGTCATCAAACGTCATCCTATGAGAGGGTGATCATAAAGGTGTCTCTCTCGGTGATCGGAAAGTATCTGTTGGGTTGTATGTATCGAGATGGAATTTGTCCCTCCCAAGTCGGAGAGATATACTTGGGCCCACTCGGTGTCGATATCAACACCGCTTGCAAGCATGTGGTTAAGGAGTTAATCACAAAGTGATATCGGATTACGGAATGAGTAAAGTACTTGCGTGAACGAGATTGAACTAGGTATGACGGTACCGACGATCGAATCTCGGGCAAGTAAAATATCGCGAGACGAAGGAATATATATATGGGATTGATTGAATCTGGCATCGTGGTTCATCCGATATGATCATCGATGAATGTGTGGGAGTCAATATGGGTGCCTGACCCGCTGTTGATTATTGATAGAAGATCATGTGCATATTCTCGAACCCGCAGGTCACACACTTAACGATCTCGACGCTAGGATAGATTGGATAATTGGTTTATGAATTTTGTTCGAGTCTTGGATGGGATCCGGGATATCACGAGAGGTTCGGAATGGTCCGAGAATAAGATTCATATAAGCGGTGCAGTTTTGGAGTTCGAATTGTTCCGGGTTAATCGGTATTGTAGGAAGCTTCTAGAACCTTCCGGAAGGGGACCAACGTGGCCCCACCTTCCCGGAGGGGCATGGGCCTATGAGGAGTGTCTGGCGCATTGGGCCAGGGCACAAGGCCCATAGGGCCCAGCCGATTCTAGAGAGATTTGACTCGTTTAAATCTCGGGATAGAATTTCTAGATAAGGAGAGTTTAAATCGTTTAAACTAGAGATAGGATTTCTAGATAAGGAGAGTTTAAATTGTTTAAACTAGAGATAGGCTTGGAGGAGGGTCAAGGCTGGCCGCCTCTATATATAGAGGTGGTGCGCCCTCTCACACACACCTTCCTCCAAGCCCTAGCAGCAGCCTTGCCTTCCTCTCTCCTCCCGATTGCTTGTAGGCCTCAAGCAGAAATTCTCCACCATATACACCACGTCGTCGTGTTGTAGATCCAATCTATCTCTCCACCATACTCGCTGGTCCGAGAAAAGAGGAGACGTCGAGGTGCTGCACGTGTGCATCTCACGGAGGCACCGCCACTTGTGGTGCTAGATCGGATCGGATCGCGAGGAGGAAGCGAATGCGACTACATCACCCACGCGTTTGACGAACGTTCATGTCGCGAATCTTCAAGGGTATGAAGATCTAATCCAATCTCTCGTTCATTGCATCTCCTAGATTAGACCTTGGCTTTCCCTCTGTTGCATCCGTAGAAAATTTTGATTTACTGCCGTGAATCCCATCAGTGGTATCAGAGCTAGATCTATGCGTAGATGTGTTTCACGAGTAGAACGCAACATGGTTGTTGCGGGTGTTGATGTTTTCTGTGCAAACCTCTTGTTTGTGTTCTTCTTATGACGGGATAGTGAGATTGAAGCGGTCCAGGCCAACCTTACGCGACGTCGTTTGAGACCGCTCCGCTTGACGTGTGGCTTGTTCCACACATGCGGCTGGTGGATGTCAGTTTCTCTCACTATAGTTGTCATGGGATTAACACCGGAGTTTGGCAACCATAATATCACCATTGTGGCTTTCCGTAGGTAAGAATCGTTCTTAGCATCTACTCCCACAAGCCACGTAAAACATGCAACAACAAAGTAGAGGCGTCTAACTGTTGGAGATATGCCCAAGAGGCAATAATAAAGTGGTTATTATCATATCTTCACACTTATGATAAATGTTTACATACCATGCTATAATTGTATTAATCGGAAACATTAATACTTGTGTGATTTGTAAACTAAAATAAGAGTCCCTAGTAAAGCCTCTTGTTAAACTAGCTTGTTGGTTAATATATGATCATGGTTTCCTGATCATGAACATAGAGATGTTATTAACAACATGATCATATCATTAGGAGAATGATGTGATGGACATACTCCTATAGATAAGCGTAGCATAAAGATCAAGTCATTTCAATAAGTTCAATTGCTATATTCTTTCTGATACATAGTAACCTAATTCCTTCGACCATGAGATCATGCATATCACCTTGCCGGATGGATGCTTTGATGACATCAAACACCACCGTAATCGGGTGGCTATAAAGGTGGCATTGAGTGTTCGGAAAGTATTGGTTGAAACACATGGATCAAGAGGGATTTGTCCATCCATATGACGGATAGATATACTGGGCCCTCGGTGGAATGTCATCCAATTAGCTTGCAAGCATGTGACTGGGTCACAAGGGATCACATATCACAGCGAGAAAAGAGTACTTATCGGTAACAAGGTTGAACTAGGTATGCGCAGATACCGACGATCATAACCTCGGATAAGTAAACTATCGTGAGACAAAGGGAAATTGGTATCGTATGTAAGTGGTTCATTCGATCGCAAAGTAATCGAGAAATATGTAGCCATATAAATTTCCAGATTCCTCTATTGGTTATTGTTCGAGAAGTGTCTCGATCATGTCCGCATAATTCACGAACGAGGGAGACACACTTAAGGATTCGACGTTGTTTGAGTAGTTATGGTATTATGAGAAAGAGACCGAATGTTGTTGAGTCTCGGATGGGATCCGGATATCACGAGGTGATCCGGAATGGTCCGGAGAATAAGATTCATATAAGGAAAGTCCGTTTCGGAGTTCGGGAATGATTCCGTGTTTTCATCGGGAATGTTCTAGAAGGTTCGGATTGTCCAAGACTCGGGAGGGTACATGAATGTGTCATTGAATGATTGCATCATGTACTAAGTGTTCTGCTGTTCCAAAACTGAAAGTCAAACTGCCAGTTTGAAAGTCAAACGGCTAAAACAGAAACTGTGGAAAGCAGAAACTGTGGGAAACAGAAGCTGTGGGAAACAAGCAAGAGGAGGTTGAAACCAACTTGGAGGAGTCCTCTCCTCCAAGCGGCCAGCCTAGGCCGAGTTGGGGAGGACTCCCTCCCTTCCACTGGCCAGCCCTCCACCTATAAAAGGAGGCAGGGCCTCCTCTACACATAAGTTCCTATCCTCTAATCTTCGGTTTAGAGCCGTTTCGGTTTAGAGCTTCTAATTGCTCTAGCCTGCGGTTTAGAGCCTTCTAATTGGTGTGTCTAATATCTAGACCACTAATAGCTCTCTCTCATACTCCACCATACTCGCTCCGGCTTAAGGCAAAGCCTCAAGGATCTCCCTCTACTTCCGGTACCACAGTTGTCTTTGCGAGGAGAGTGCTACAACCTCCATTTCTTTGGAACAAGGGAGAGGAAGGTCTTCGTCGAGTACCGAACGTGTGACCGACTGCGGGAGCGCTGCCGGAACGCAGCGCCGGAAGGATAGTCTACGCGATCTTGAGATCGGAAAGAGTACGACTACATCACCCACGAGAATCCGCTCTCGTTAAACACTTTGGAATCTTCGAGGGTAAGTTATTCCATCGACTCGTTGCTACAATCTTATAGATAGATCTTGGCTTGTTTCTTTGTATGCGATAGAAAATTTTTGTTTTCCATGCTACGAACCCCTACACTAACTTGTTTTTGCAGGGAGTGTTTTCTGTGATATGGTATGGCCCAAGATGTGATGTGTATATTGTATGCGATGATCATGTTTTGTAATCACGACTTGCATGTCGATGAGTACACAACCGGCAGGAGCCATATGTTTGTCTTTATAATTGTGTATGACCTGTGAGTCAACTTCTTATACGCCATGTAATAGCTTTACTTTATCGCTAAGTAGTTAGCAATAGTTGTAGTTGCTATTCGTGGTGGAGGCAATCATGGTGGAGTGATGGAGATCATGCTTAACGCACAAGATGGAGATCATTCTTGCGAAGATTGGCTATACCATGTCACATAAAGTTATATGCATGTGATGTTTATCCCTTTATGTATCTTATTATGCTTAGATCGCGACGGTAGCATTATAAGATGATTCCTCACTTAAAGATCAAGATAAAACTTCCCAAGTATGCACCGCTTCGAAAGTTCGTCATTTCCAAGCATCACGTGATGATCGGGTGCTATAGACTCTACGTTCACATACAACGGGTGCAAGCCAGTTTGCACGCCGAAATACTTGGGTCTAACTTGACGAGCCTAGCATGTACGCATATGGCCTCGGAACACAAGAACCGAAAGGTTAAGCATGAGTCATATGAATGATATGATCGACACTTTGTTGTCCACCATTGAAACCACATATCTTCTCGTGATGATCGGATTAGGTGTGGTGAATTTGGATCGTGTTCACTAAACAACTTGAGGGATGTTGAATTTAGTGGGAGTTCATCTAGTAATTTGATTAAGTTGAACTATTTATCATGAACATAGTCTAAATTGTACTTGCCAACATCAGATCACATGGCCAAGTCCAACTTCAACTTCAACGTTTTTCTTTGAGAAGGAAAAGCTTAGAAACAATGGGTCTAACTTCACCAATTGGTTCTGCAATCTAAGAATCATTACATGCGGACAAAAGGACTATGTCCTTGGGAAAGCGTTAGGTGACCCTACTTGCAAGCTACCGGTGATGAGAAAGCTGCATCATCGATCGGCGCAAGATGATTATGGTGTGATTAAGAGCACCATGTTGTTTGCTATGGAACCGAGCTTCAAAATCGTTTTGAAGAGTATCCGGGCCCTTCGATATTCTCGAGGAGCTGTAAACCATGTTTTGACTCAGCCCGTTCGAGAGATATGAGATCTCCGAGAAGTTCTTTAAGCGCAAGATGGAGGAAGGAGTTCCGTTAGTGAGCACGCCATAAAGATGTCGGGCTACACTCAGCCTTGAGCAACCGGAATGCACGATTCGGAGGAGCTCAAGATTGACAGGTTCTCGCAATCACTCCTCCCAGCTACAAAAGTTTTGTAGTGACTCATAATCAGATTGGTTCCATCGATCGATCACCGAGCTCTTCGCAAAGTCAAGGCTGCGGAAGTGGACATCAAGAAGGATAATCATGTGTTGATGGTCAACAAGCCCTCCTTTAAGAAAGGTAAGGGCAAATAAGCCCTTCAAGAAGGGGCGGCAGCATAATGCCCTGGCGAGAAGAAGCTCATGTCTGGTCCCAAGCGGACCTTTGAGTGCTTATATTGCAAGGACAAGGGTCATGGAAGCATCGTCCGAAATACTTAGCGGACAAGAAGGCTGGCACCATCAAAGGTATATTTGATATACATGTTATTGATTTTTCCTTACTAGCCCTCGTTGTAGTGCCGGGTATTTGATACGGTTCGGTTGCTAATATTTGTAACTCGAAGCAGAGCTACGGAATAGACGGCGGCTTGCGAGGATGAGGTGACGATGCTGCGTTGGCAACGGATCAAGAGTTGATGTGATGGCCGTCGACGCTCTCCTTAGTTTTACCTTTGGGATTAGTTTTAAACCTTAATAAATGTTATTATGTACTGCGTTGAGCATGAACATCATTTCCGGATCGTGTTTATTGCAAGAAGGTTATTCATTTAAATCGGAGAATAATGGTTGTTCTATTTATATGAGTAACATCTTTTATGGTCATGCACCTCTTGTGAATGGTTTATTTCTTCTAAATCTCGAAAGGGATGAAACACATCCATAACATTGAGGCTAAGAGATGCAAAGTAGATAGTGATAATACTACTTATTTGTGGCACTGTCGTCTAGGTCATATTGGTGTAAAGCGCATGAAGAAACTCCATTCTAATGGACTTTTGGAGTCTCTTGATTTTGAATCATTTGACACATGCGAACCATGCCTCATGGGCAAGATGATCAAAACCCCGTTCTCTGGTATGATGGAGCAACGGACTTGTTGGAAATCATACATACCGATGTATGCGGACCGATGAGTGTTTTGACGCGGTGGATATCGCTATTTTCTCACTTTTACCGATGACTTAAGTAGATATGGGTATATCTATTTAATGAAACATAAATGAAACATTTGAAAAGTTCAAGGAATTTCAGAATGAAGTGGAGAACCATCGTATGAAGATTAAGTTTCTATGATCCGATCGTGGGGCGAATATTTGAGTTATGATTTTCTCACGCATCTTAAAGCAAGTGGAATCGTTTCACAACTCACGCCACCGGAACACCACAGCAATGGTGTGTCGAGCCAGGAATCGAACCCTATTAGATATGGTCCGATCAATGATGTCTCTTCTTGATTTGCCGTTATCATTTTGGGGTTATGCATTAGAAACCGCTGCATTCACTTTAAATAGGGCTCCATCTAAATCCGTTGAGACGACACCGTATGAGCGTGGTTTGGTGCTAAACCTAAGTTGTCGTTTCTTAAAGTTTGGGGATCTGAAGCTTCGTCAAGAAGTTGATGCGGACAAGCTCGAACCCAAAGCGGAGAAATGCGTCTTCATAGGATACCCTAAAGGAAACTATTGGGTATACCTTCTTTCACAGAACCGAAGGCAAAGTGTTTGTTGCAAGAACGGTTCCTTTCTTGAAGGAGTTTCTCTCGAAAGAAGTCATTGGGAGGAAAGTAGAGCTAGACGAGGTTATTGAACCTTCTCTTGAATTGGAGAGTAGCGCAGCACCTGAAATTGTTCGATCGCTTTGCACCAACAATAGAGGAAGCTAATGACAAGGATCATGAAGCTTGGACGATCTTGCTCTTGAGCGTCGCAGTCGACAAGGTCGCGTGCCCCTCCCGAGTGGTACGGCAACCCTGTCTTGGTCTTGTTGGTAGAAGACGGTGAACCTACGAACTATGAGGAAGCGATGATGAGCCCGGACTAGAAATGGCTGGAAGCCATGAAATCCAATTGGGATCCATGAGCGAAAACCAAGTATGGACTTTGGTGGACCCTCCTAGCGAGAAAGGCCGTTGAGTGCAAATGGATTTTCAAGAAGAAAGCGGACGGATGGTAATGTTACCGTCTATAAAGCACGGCTTGTCGCAAAAGGTTTTCGACAAGTTCAAGGTGTTGACTACGAGACTTTCTCTCCCGTAGCGATGTTTAAGTCCATTCGGATTTTATTAGCAATTGCCGCGTTTCATGATTATGAAATATGGCAGATGGATGTCAAGACTGCATTCCTCAATGGCAACATTGATGAAGAGTTGTATATGATGCAACCAAGGTTTGTCGATCCTAAGGATGCTAGTAAAGTATGCAAACTTGCGTTCCATTTATGGATCAAGCAAGCATCTCGGAGTTGGAACCTTCGTTTTGATCAAGTGATCAAGAGCTTTGGATTTGTTCCAAATTGCTGAAGCTTGCATCTACAAGAAAGTGAGTGGGAGCTCGGTGGCGTTTACGATCTTGTATGTGGATGACATATTGATTATCGGAAATGACATCAACATGCTTAACGATGTGAAGAGTTATTTGAACAAGTGTTTTTCAATGAAAGACCTAGGTGAAGCTGCTTACATATTGGGCATCAAAATCTAATGAGATAGACAAAGGCGCCGATAGCTTTAAGCGGTACATACCTAGACAAAGTTCGAAAAGGTTCGAATGGATAAGGCAAAGAAAGGTTAGGTGCCTATGTTGTCGTAAGATATTGAGCAAGGCTCGGTGTCCATTCTGAAATGATAGGGAAGCTATGAGCAAAGTGCCTTATGCCTCGGCCATAGGTTCCATCATGTATGCCATGTTGTGTACTAGACCGGATGTGTCCAATGCTCTTAGTTTGACGAGAAGATATCAAAGTGATCCAGGAGTGGAACACTGGACAGCTGTGAAGAACATCCTAAAGTACCTAAATAGAACTAAAGAAATGTTCTTAGTCTATGGGGGTGATGAACAGCTTGTCGTAAAAGGTTACGTCGATGCTAGTTTCGACACCGACAAGGATGATTCCAAATCTCAGACATGATACGTTTATATTTTGAATGGAGGAGCTGTGAGCTGGAGAAGCTGCAAGCAAAGCGTGATCGCGGGATCTACAGTGGAAGCGGAATACATGGCTGCTGCAGAAGTGTCAAGTGAATGAGTTTGGATCAGAAACTTTATCACTGAGCTTGGCGTGGTTCCAAGTGCATTGGACCCACTGGAGATATTGTGTGAAAACACTGGCGCCATAGCACTCGCTAAGGAACCAAGATATCATCCAAAGACCAAGCATATCAACCGCAAGTTTCATATAATCCGAGATTATATAGCAGATGGAGATCTGAAGAGTAGCAAAGTACATACGGATCTGAATGTCGCAGATCCATTGACTAAACCTCTTCCACGTGTAAAACATGATCAACACCTCAGTGCCATGGGTGTGAGATTGTTGCCAAATGTAAACTAGATTATTGACTCTAGTGCAAGTGGGAGACTGTTGGAATTATGCCCTAGAGGCAATAATAAAGATGTTATTATTATAATTCTTGTTCATGATAAAGTTTATATTCCATGCTGGAATTGTATTAAGCGAAAACTTTAATACTTGTGTGGTTTGTGAACAACACGTGTCCCTAATGCGCCTCTATGGACTAGCTCATTGATCAATGATGGTTAAGGTTTCTAACCATAGACATGAGTTGTCAATTGATAATGAGATCATATCATTGGGAGAATGATATGATGGATGGACCAAACTAAGCGAAGCAATTATATCGCTTCATCGTGTTCATCTTTGCGAAGCTTTTCCTATGTCAAATATTGTATTCCTTAGACCATGAGATAATGCAAATCCACGGTATGAAGAAAGCTTTGAGGTCATCAAACGTCATCCTATGAGAGGGTGATCATAAAGGTGTCTCTCGGTGATCGAAAGTATCTGTTGGGTTGTATGTATCGAGATGGAATTTGTCCCTCCCAAGTCGGAGAGATATACTTGGGCCCACTTTCGATCGATATCAACACCGCTTGCAAGCATGTGGTTAAGGAGTTAATCACAAAGTGATATCGGATTACGCGAGTAAAGTACTTGCTGTGAACGAGATTGAACTAGGTATGACGGTACCGACGATCGAATCTCGGGCAAGTAAAATATCGCGAGACGAAGGGAGTATATATATGGGATTGATTGAATCCTGGCATCGTGGTTCATCCGATATGATCATCGATGAATGTGTGGGAGTCAATATGGGTGCCCAGACCCTGCTGTTGATTATTGATAGAAGATCATGTGCGCATATTCTCGAACCCAGCGGTCACACACTTAACGATCTTGGCTAGGATAGATTGGATAATTGGTTTATGATTTTTGTTGAGTCTCGGATGGGATCCAGGATATCACGAGAGGTTCGAATGGTCGAGAATAAGATTCATATAAAGGCGGTGCAGTTTTGGAGTTCGAATTGTTAGGGTTAATCGGTATTGTACCGAAGCTTCTAGAACCTTCGGAAGGGACCAACGTGGCCCCACCTTCCGGGAGGAGGCATGGGTCTATGAGGGAGTGTCCTGGCGCATTGGGCCGGGGCACAAGGCCCCATAGGGCCTAGCCGATTCTAGAGATTTGACTCGTTTAAATCTCGGGATAGAATTTCTAGATAAGGGAGAGTTTAAATCGTTTAAACTAGAGATAGGATTTCTAGATAAGGGAGAGGTTAAATTGTTTAAACTAGAGATAGGCTTGGAGGAGGGGCAAGGGCTGGCCGCCCCCCCTCTATATATAGAGGGGTGGTGCGCCCCCTCCCCACACACACCTTCCTCCAAGCCCTAGCAGCCTTGCTACCTTCCTCTCTCCCTCCCGACTGTTTGTAGGCGAAGCCCTGCAGAAATTCTCCACCATATACACCACGTCGTGTTGTAGATCCAATCTATCTCTCCACCATACTCTGGTCCGAGAAAGGAGGAGGCGCCGAGTCTTGCTGCGTGTGCATCTCACGGAGGCACCGCCACTTGTGGTGCTAGATCGGATCGGATCGCGAGGAGGAGAAGCGATGCGACTACATCACCCATGTTCCGACGAACGTTCACTGTGCGAATCTTCAAGGGTATGAAGATCAAATCCAATCTCTCTCGTTGATTGCATCTCCTAGATTAGATCTTGGCTTTCCCTCTGTTCGCATCCGTAGAAAATTTTGATTTACTATGCCGCGAAACCCATCAATTAGCATCATCATCCTCCACTGTTAACACTTCCAACTCAGTAAGTATAGGCATTACTTGCCTTTATGCAGCCCAATCATCCTCGACCATCTGAGCAGCCAGCTTCGAGGCCACATATCCAACCCTCGAATCAGGTTTCGGATCAATGAGCTCTGCTAAAATGAACAGTTTTGCTTGTCCAACTTTCGCTCATCGATTTCATCAACTATATGTTCCCCTGTCTCAACCCTAACATAGTCACATTTGCAATCATCAAATCGTAACAAAGAAACTTCTTGCTCGGCCCCAAACCACACTATCCCCAATTTTTTCCACCATTTTCCTCACCTCCTCTCCCATGTTTATTAGCTCTTGGGGATCAACATGTTCTAATTCCAACTCCCATTTAACAACCGTGTCTCTCTCAATGATCTGCATGCCATCAACTAAAACAGCCCTAGAGGGAAAGAAATTGATGCGAAATTCGAAGGTTTGGCGCGCAACATCGTCTCCCCTGTTTTTGGCGGGCACTGTGCGCTAGCGGAACCGAACAAAGAGCTCAACCTTAGAGAAATTAAGTGCAGAGATACGGGATATACCGATTAGAAGTCCCCTCTCCATGCTCCATATCGTTTCCCCTGCCTGCTCAGACACCCTCGCCTCCACAATCTAGCATCAATGGGCACTCGGATCTCGAATTGAGAAGAATGGGAGAGAATTAGCTTTCAAATGGCACTCACCACCTTCGCTTCAACGAGCAGCGCCGCCTAAATTAATTGCCGTGCCGCCCGCCGCCGAAACGATGGTGAGGTCCGCCGCGCCGGGAAGCTAAGATCGGTGTGGACGCTCTCGGTCGTAAGCGGTTGGTTTGACTGGCTTGACTGGCTGTCCCAACCAACCGGTTTGGCTTAACCCTAATCTTGGAACAAAGTTAAATGTGTCCTTACGACCGTTTTAAGGCCCGTGTGGCCCTGGGATATTAGCTGCCTCACAACCGTCGCATGCGAGCTATTCTTTTCAACGATGTCGCTTTCCTTTCAATTCCATGTAAAGACGTCTCATAGGAGCTATAAGCCCCTGCGTTTCTTTACATGCATGTTTTCGTTGTTCTAAGTTTTGGCAGGCGTTATTCCGTTCGTAGGATTTTAAACACACAAGAATGTGGAAAACATATACTCCCTCCGTTTTAAAATATAAGATGTTTTAGATTTGTGAATAGAATGTATCTAGACTACTTTTAGTATGTAGATTCACTACGATTTAGAGTGAATCTAGACACTAAAACAAGTCTTGATACATTTTCTTCACAAATCTAAAACATCTTATATTTTGAAATGGAGGGAGTAAGATTGAAACATGTTCAGTTCTATAGGAATCGACACGTGGAATTTTTCGATCAAGCTGTTTGGTTTCACCTTAGACCTAATAGAAGTTTTCATATATAAAGTTGCATGCACGGTAGCTCATACGAAAAAACCCATCAAGGTTTCTAACCTTACAAATCAAACCAAAACACACATCTACACCAAAACATTCCTAAGGAATAGAATCCTCCAAAAATCCAATGTACCAAATAGACCCTTAGATTTGGCACCCCTGTGTATTACAGTGACAGAATAATTTCTCGGTCATTAACGGGAAACCCTTCACTACCTGGTGAGATGTTTTCGGTGATTTTGATAAGTTTTAAGCTCGCCAGATTTAGTATCCAATTTCACCTATCTTTTGTTCTAAATGGTACACATGTGTATGTAGTTCCATTGTCGGCTCTAGGTGGAGTTTTCTTCTAAAATGAAGTGTCTAATTAGTAGTTGACTTTTTTCTAATAGCCACCAATCACATTTTTAAGATTGTTCGGCCTTAATCCAGCACTTCGGATTTCATCCATCTGATTTTTTTGATGATTTTGTAGAGGATGAACTGGTCATGAAAAATGAAGAATTGGAATCGAACCATGATTGTAATTCGAATGATCTTTGGATGTGTTGGAATTGCATTCTTTTGGCAACCGTTAAAACTAACTACAAGCTAGTCCCTCCCAATTAATCTATATTTAGTGAACCCACCAACCACTTTGATTGCTTAGAAAAACACAAACCTTTGTCGACGGAGTTCCCACCGGTGAGGGTTGTTATCATGATCTCGTTTAACCTTCATCGTCTATAGTTTAGTACCCTCAGGCACCTACGAGTTTAAACTTTCTAACTCAACCACTTCCTCCAACAACTTCTTTATCCTCACATAACCTTTAAACATATTTAGAATCACAGTTCAAATTTCAGCGGTATCAACCTCAAATTTCACATCCAAACAGGACACAGTTGAACAAAATATATTTTTCCCAAAGAACTCGTGTCGACAAAAAAATTGATACATATACTGGCTTCACAAATGGAGTTTATTAACACTAATCACACGCTAGGGACATGGATGCTCAAAATCAAGCTTAGCAAAAGACGATCCAACTTCATTATTGTGCATAAGGTCTTCGATTTCTCATGTGATAATGTTTAACATCATGGCTTAATTGGCACCTATGAATTCAAGGTTACATGCCAATAGTAAATAATGTGAAAATAATATGACCACCTTTAAGTTGTGAACTATATGGATATTGGTATATAATTGTCCCTTCAACATAGTGCAACTAAGATTGAATGTGTCGAAAAAATTAATGTACAATATATGTAATGGAAGCTTGAATTATTTTGGGATTGCACATAAATCAACCAAATCTTATTTCACAAGAACTTTAACATATCAAAACTCTCCCAAAAGTCCTTCAAAAGTTCAAATGATTATACCGTCACCTAAATAAATACGAATTACATGTGTGTTGATTGTTGCTCCCATCTGACATTCTTTTACCATAAATATTCTTTGCTTCTTCGTATATTTTCTCAATATCTTACACAAAACCATATGGTAGTAGTAAGATGATATTTTCCCTTCATCTAAGTGAAAATGGATATAATAATGTTGCCTGCACGACTTTGAGAACTACTATGCTAGTTGCACCTAAAGTCGATGTAATTATTATCCAGCTAGTCTAAATGCTGGTTATTAAGATAATTCTAGTACTCATACATTTTGAACCATATGATGAGATATTTTTCCAAAGAATAACCATTGAATCTTGCTATAAAATAAAGTATGGACACATCTAAAGAAATTGATTGAGATACAGAGGAACAAAACCCTATGGTATGATTTGCTTAGATTAACCTTCAATCTATGAAATGATATTGCACAAACAATAAGCATGATAAACATGAGAAATTGTGAGTTGGGTTTAAAAATATATATTCTCAACAATAAGTCTTAGAGTTTTAGTTGAAATTACAAATGTATTGTAAAATTATAGTATAAAACTACTAGGACAGCCTACAAATTTAATAGAAAAGGACCATGAATATTCGGTTATTGGAGCCGACGAGCATAATCCCAACTGTTCCAAATGTAAAATTCGTCGCTAGAAATATCTTTTAAATTTTATGGTACAACAAAATTAAACATATTTGCCATGGCCCAAATATCTGTTGAATAAAGATGTTTACAACGAATTCAATATTGTAGAAAAGATGAAATAAAAAATAGCATGGCATGATTCTATTGTGTGCTTGAGCGAAAATCTCATTTCCCTTTCTAATGGCATCAAATCATGAGCAGAGGTAAATAAATGTGTTTTTGAAATTTAGAGTTTTTCTTAATTTTTTGTTGAATTCATGCAAACTATGTCTATAACTTGGTTATCACTTCATACTCTAGCGATTAAGTGATAACAATTTAGCAATTACTGGCTTTTTTTAAAAAAAATGAACTTAACTCTTAGTTTTTAACATCTCATCATGACTAACAAAAGGTGAAAGCATATCATTATATGAGAGTGGAAGTTATCAAATTTAACAATAAAAAACCAATAGAACGGCTTGGTGGAAGAAAGTTATTTTTTTCCTAAAGTGGAGCTTTGCCCGGCCTCTGCATCAAGTGATGTACATAGCCTCTTTTATTGCATAGTTCATCGAGAAGTTTTACATTCACGGATCGGTTAAATTGATACATGTATCAACCATCTAAAAATAAGAAGCAACATGAAGATGTCCATTTTGAATCCTACTAATATGTGGCCACCGGGTAGTCTGGAAAAAGAAGTCATGTGCAACCGTCAACAGGTGATTGCATCCAGTATTCATAGGCTTCTGGTGATTTCCTGGGAGGAGGCGAAACCAAAGTTGTATCTAGTATGCCGCCAGTTGAGTAAATTGTAGAAAATTAGTACCGTTTGTTTATTAAAGACAAGATTATTTCTAAACATCCAAATGGACCAACATAAAGCTAACACTTCAACGCGTATTCTAGATTTTTTTATCAACCCTATTTAGTCGATTTATAAATATATTAGTAATATTGGACGGCGGGTGTGTTATATGCAAAATAAAACATACACCCAAATGATAGTGTAAAAGGCAAGTAAGAAAGAAATGTTCAATCTAAGGTACAGTTTGAAAGTTGCCTAGTGTCTGAACCTCTCCTAGGGGTTCCTTCCTTTTCCTCAACAGCTTCCCAGTGACAGTTTCTTATGAGTCAAATCACAATGCGCACCAAGTAATTAACTATAGATGAGATACCTGCGGCTCGTACTACATTAGTCATGCCTAATCAAGGAAACTGAATAAGAACAACACCTTGCTGGATGATCAGCATCGGTCTCACCACGCAGTGGTCTGTGTCCATGCTTCTAGATCTAGCGAAGGACATCGACCAGATCGATGGGGCGAGAAGCCATGCTGGAGATGGATGCTACAACCTCTTGGATCGATCTATGGATGATTATGGATCATCGAGCACGTGCCCTGCTTCTCCAGCATGGCTTTCTCACCCCCTCAACCGCACGCCTACATTGATCCATCCGTCGATTACTACTCTGTTGATCAACCAGAGAGCTAGAGAAACGAGGGCATGAGCAACCGGTCGGCAGTATATATATAGGCTGCGGGCAACCAAAAAGGCGTTGGTAGGAAATCCTTCGATGGTTGATCCATCTATCAATCTAAAAAGGAGCTATAGCTTTTGGTTAAAGGGGAATCTGCGCCACCACCTGCCCTCGCCACCTCTCTCTCTCTCTCATGAGATGGATGACAGACCACCAAAACCCAGGTACATCTCCAACTCCAACTCTATCTGCACCGAGCTAATTAAGTAAACTCTCTCGAGGCTTGAGTTTGTCACTGTCTTGGTCAGCTAATTAACTAGGAGATGATGACGTCAACGCCATTTACTTTAACCGCTCGCCGGTGGGGGTGTGGGACGGCGACCGCACGCTTAACCCGCTTTATTTATCTTGGTGACTCGGTAGATTGCGCTTACATGTAACTCTTATATTGCTCTAGCATGCTGGCGAGACGGCCGGTCAGATGAGATGAGAGGGCCAGCGGCACCACGGCTGAGTTCACCCAACGCAAAGCGTTGCATCCACATGTTTGCCTCTCGTTTTCTCAGGCTTCTAAGAAGTGAAATCATGCATGATGAGAGATAACTGAAGTGTCAAATAAATAATATAACTGAATTCTTAATTACATAATCAATGATTTCTACAATACATAAAGGCAATCCTATTGTTATTCTTTACAAGATTAGATGACAACATATATAGAGCCCTCGTTCATATATATCTTCGATTTCTCATGTACAGAATTCTTAACATCATGACTTAGTTAGCACCTACCAATCCAATGGTACATACCAATAGTAGACATTGTGAAAAGTAATATAATCATTTTTAAGTTGTGAACTATGGAAAGTCAGATATATATAATTATCAGTGCAACTACGGTTGAATTTGTTGACAAAATTAAGGTACAATATATGTAACAGAGGCTTGACTTATTTTGGGATTGCGCATAAATCAACAAAAAATCCTATTTCATAAGAACTTTAACACATCAAAACTCTCCCAGAAGTCCTTCAAAAGTTCAAATGATTATACCATCACCTAACAAATAAACATTACCCGTATGTTGATGGTTGGTCACATCTAACAATTTTTAAAAATCGTTTTCCTTGCTCTATGTGTATTTTATCAATGTCTTTCACAAGATCATATTGTAGTAGTAAGATGATATTTTCCTTCATCTAAGTGAGAATAGATATAACAATGTTGCTTGCATTACTTTGAGAGCTACTATGCTAGTTGCATCTAAAGTAGATACTAATTATTATCCAGCTAGTCTAAAATAGTTATTAAGATATTTCTGACACTCATACATTCTGAACCATCTACTGAGATATTTTCCAAAGAATAACCATTGAATATTGCTATAAAATAAAGTATGGACACATCTATAGAAATCAATTGAGATATAGAGGAACACAACCATATCATATTATTTGCTTGGATTAACATTCAAAAGATGAAATGACATTGCACAAATAATAAACATGATAAAGAATACAAAGTGTGAGTTATTTTTAAAACTATATATTGTAAACAATAAATCTCAGAATTTTAGTTCAAATTACAAATGTATTGTGATACTATACTACAAAATTACTAGGACATCACACGAATTTAATAGGAAAAGGACCATGAATATGTGGTTCTTCGAGCGAACGAGCA
Source organism: Avena longiglumis (assembly GCA_030063025.1). NCBI lineage: Eukaryota > Viridiplantae > Streptophyta > Magnoliopsida > Poales > Poaceae > Avena > Avena longiglumis. The sequence goes on from CP125978.1 coordinate 464,685,813, forward strand.
CAATTCAGCTGTTCCAAAAGCAACATTCGCCACTAGAAATATCACTTTAATTTTGTGGTACAACAAACTAAGCATAGTTGGAATGACCACAATATCTGTTGAATAAAAAGTTGTTTACAACGACTTCAATATTATAGAAAAAATGAAATAAAAAATAGTTTGACAATCTTAGTAGTCTTCTAGATGGCATGACAACATGGCCAGAGGTAAATAAAACTCAATTGTGTTTGCTGGTGGTATATCTTATTGGCATCTTTTTGCAAATATAATAATTAAAATTATATAAGATATAGGTGTAATCTAAATGTGTCCTCTTGTATAATAAAAAAAGAATAGTTTAATCTTTTATATCAAGATATTAACTCTTATGCCCCTACAAAAAAAGATATTAGCTCTTATGAAAAACTAGTTAAAACCATGTTTTTTATTAAGAAGGATATCACCAGGATACAAGTCATAATATTTACCGAAATAATTCAAATGCCTTTTTTTAATTTGGATTTTTTTCTAAAGTTTTTGTTCAATTAATGCAAGCTATGTCTATGACTCGGTCATAATTTAGTTATTCAATTATAATAACTAGGTTATAATTTATACTTTAGCAATAAAGTGGTGAAAATTTAGCACTTATTGACAAGACAATTGTTGAAAATGTCAACTTGTATCCTATTTATAAAGACCCTATCGCGACTAACAAAACGATGAAAACACACAAAAAATGTTTATGAGTATTTTTTTTTTTGGTAATGTCATCCTATATATGCGTGTATGACATAGAGAGAGAGACGGGAGGTGGTGGGGCGTTGTGTGTGCGCTTCAAATTTAGTGAAGTATTGGATCAACCATCAAAGAACAGCTTGGCGGGAAAAAGTTGTTGATCCCTCTATATGTTGTCGATCTAACGTACAGTTGCAAAGTCGCCCAGTGTCTGAACCTCTCCTTCCTTTTTCTTCAACAGCTTTCCAGCGACAGGTTCTTACGACTCAAATCACAATGCGCACGACTATAGACGAGCTACCTGCAGCTTCTAGTACTACATCGCCTAATCAAAGAAGCTGAACAAGAACAACGCCTTACCAGATCAGTACTCCCGGCTGTCATTCATCGCGGTTAGTCCGTGCAGCTAGAGCTGGCGAGACGGACGCCGGCAGATCGACTGACGGGGCGAGAAGCCATGGTGGAGAAGGAGCGCACATGCTGCAACCTCTTGGATGAATGAACCGACTGATGGATGCATGGATCGAGCACGTGCCCTGCTTCTCCAGCACGGCTTTGCTCGCCCCCTCTAGGTGCGCACGCCCCTGGATCGATCCATCCGTCGATTGCTCGTCCGCTGATCAACCGGAGAGCTAGATGAGAGCTAGATGAACGCGAGGGCGCAGGAGCAAAAGCGACGAAGCAAGAAGAGATAGGCATAGCTACCGCCGAAGGAGCCAAGGATAAATATAGGCAAGCAAAAGGCGGTGGTAGGAAATCCTTCCATGGTTGATCCATCTACTAGAAAACTTTTGGCGAAAGCTGGAAGCAGGCCGGACCGGCACCACCTGCCCTCGCCGCCTCTATCTCTCTCGGTCGATCATCAGATGGCTGACGGACCACCAAACCTCAGGTCCATCTGCAGCTCCAACCTCTATATCTGCGCCGAGCTAATTAAGTAAGTTAGCTCGGTCGGAGGCTTGATTTGGTCACTGTCTCGATCAGCAAATTAACTAGGAGATGACGACGGCAGCGCAAGCTACTTTAACCGGCCGCCGGTACCGCGTCGCAAGCGGCCAGGCGTCTTGATTTTTAATGGCGATTGGCGAGACCACACGTTTAACCTGCTTAATTTATCTCTCGGCGGCTCACTGCTAGATTGCGTTTACCTGTAAGTAACTCTTATCTTGCTGCAGGAGCAGCACGATCGACGCACAGACGCATGCACGCCTGCCGGCCGGCCAGAGGGGCGACGCCGCTGCATCCACGTGTTGGTCTCCCGTTTTTTCAGACTTGTAAGAAGTGAAATTATTTCCGACCAAATAACAAGTCCAGATCCTATAAACAACAGCGGCTACCTGCTAACGCCGCCGCTGACTAAACAAGCGCACGCGCGACACCGATCGCGTGCCATGGCGTCGTCGATCGTGCCAGCGTCTAGCTAACCACGCGCGGGTGAGTGCCGCGCCGGACGCGGACAGCGCGGCAGACGACAGAGATTCGGAAAAACAGGTTGCTGTCTGTGGGGTGGAGATGCATGGACGGCCACGCGTGCCCGTGCCCTCGGCCGTGTCAGGTCAGGTTGATGTCGCGCCGCTCGCAAGCTCGATGGGCTCGGTGGGTGGAGGCGTCATGTCCTGGGTTCTGCTGCAGATAGCCGGCCGGTCCCCTGCTTAAAAGTGACCGAGAGGGGGAGACGAGCGAGGAGATAAATGTGGCCGGAAGAGTCTTGTTTTCTCTCTTGGCTGGATGGGCATGGGCGGGCAAGCGGCCAACCCACCAGAGAAATGAGTCGCTGCTTTGCTTTCTCAAATGGGTATAGTGGAGCAGTTGCGCCTCATTCCATTTTTTCGTTGTTCCACCTTTTCACAGTGCTTCTTTGGATTTTGAACACACGAGAATGTGGAAAACGTAGGGTTGAAACATGTTTTTTTTTGCGAATTGAACCCTGGCATTAAAAGAAACAACGAATTGTACAAAGCACTTCAAAAAAAACGAAAATTACATCAAAATCCTTGAAAATCCCTTCATTTTCAAGAGAAAATTCCTTATTTGACATTACTCTTCCGTATGATTCCTTATTTGACATGAAAACTTTTCACTTCCTTTCTTATATGACCACTTTTAAAATTTCTTAATAACTGGCTGCATGCCCTGCATGTCCTAGACTCGTAGTATAACTGAAACACGACGGTATAAGTTAGGTAGCAGCAGCTGAGATGCAGGATTATGCGGATTTATGTGGGTGCTGCATAGATGACTTTCGTGCTTGGCGGGCTACCGTGTATATCCACTTTCTACATGCGGGATTATGCGGCAATATGAGTTACCGGCATTTTCCTTTTCTTAGGATGTGCGGGCCTTTATATCAATGCCATACGATTATATTAGCCATGTGCAAATACTTGTCAAACTGTCATATTATGTATCAGGGGCAAAAACATCTTTGTACGTAGATCCCTAGTTAACTCTGTTAGCTCTCAAAATACACTGAAGTGTCATATAAGGCAAAAAAAATTATGCAAATGGTCAAATAAGGAAGTGAAAAGTTTTTGGTGTCAAATAAGAAATCATATTTGGAAGTAGTGTGAATTTTCTCCATTTCCAACCTCAAGACCATGTCGTCGGCGCGCCGCCGCTGCCGCTCCTCCTAGAATCGAAGTGACACTGATGGTTTCGGACGGATAGTCGCCGAACGGGTCAACAAGATCACATCCGTCCCGAAGACAAAGAAGAAGGATGAACTGCCGATGAAGCTCCTTGACGATCCAAAGATCCCCAGAGCCAGAAAAAATTCTCTAAGACCACACCACTCCCACAAGCTTCTCGATATAGCCGACCTTATTGGAAGAGACGCCACCGCCACCAACTAAACGCCGCCCCACCAAACTTGAACCCTAAAAATAGGAAAACAGATCCCTCCCGTCGACGGGGGCCGAGATCCACCCGTCTTCCATGGCCCAAAGTGGAGCCAGAGGTGGGCTAGGTGGGCCACACCCCCTGTAGAGGCGGCCTAGGGTGGCCCGCGCCTAGGGGGTGTGGGCCCCCTGTGGCCCATATCCGCCTCCCTTCTGGCATTCCTCGTCTTCCGGGCAAATAGGATTTTTCGTAGTTTTTCTGGTATTTTTCTGATCTTCGCGAAATTGCATCAAAACACTGCTTCTTCCATCAGAATCCTGACTCCGGCAGTTCATCCTCCAAGAATCATCCAATCATGTAAAAACAGATGAAAAGACATAAGTATCACCTCTTAATATGAAATATATCAATGAATAGAGGCAAATTATAATATAGAATGGTGCTGCAAATTGGACTTATCACTCCATGTTGTCTAGGATTACCTAAAACAAGTTCCCAAGTTTTTTAAGGATGTTCCCAGCTATTCCTTCTTGTTTGTGTTCCAGGATGTTCACTCCTTTCTTAACTACTATTTTTCTCCTATTCTACTTTTGCACTGAATGTTACAACTTCTGCTTGTTTAACTAACTGGATGTTACAACTACTACTAGGTTGTTAACCATGCTAGGATGTTACCATGGATCACTGCTTTTTTCCTATCTACTTATTGCACTGTGATGACCCACAGGTATAGGGGATCATAACAGTCTTCACGGGTAGTATTAACCAATTTATTGATTCAACACAAGGGGAACCAAAGAACACTTGCAAACCTTAACAACTGAGTTGTCAATTCAGTTACACCTGGAAATAGTTCTTGCTCACAGAAGTTTATCAGTAGCAACAGTTTGTAGTAGTAACAGCAAAGCAACAGCAGCAGTAGAACAACACCAATAGTAACAATAACGGTAAACAGTCGGATTCGAGTGCGGTAGGCATAGGGATGGATGGATGGGCGTTGCACGAACAAGTCTAAACATGTAACTTCAAGATCTAGGGCATTGCAGATAAATAAGAATAAGCATCCAATTACTAACAATCCTAGGCACGTGTCTCGACGCTAGGATAGATTGGATAATTGGTTTATAATTTTTTGTTCGGAGTCTCGAATGGGATCCAGGACATCACAAGAGGTTCCGGAATGGTCTGGAGAATAAGATTCATATAAGAAAAAGCAGTTTTTGGAGTTCGGAATTGTTTCGGATTGTTTAGTATTGTACCGGAAGCTTCTAGAACCTTCCAGAGTGGGACCAACGCGGCCCCACTTGTCGGGAGGGGGCGTGGGCCTACGAGGGAGTGCCCTGGCCGCATTGGGCCAGGGGCACAAGGCCCCATAGGCCTAGCCGGCCAAGCCCTAGGGGAAACCCTAGGGAGAGTTTCTAGAAGGAGGGGGGAACTTGCCCCCCACTCCTCCCTCTTGGCCGCCGGCCCTAGGCTTGGATGAGGGGCAAGGGGCAGCCGCCCACCCCTCTATATAAAGAGGGCTGGGGGAGCACCCTTCCCCCACACCTCCTCAAGCCCTACCCGCCCTGCTGCCCTCCTCTCTCTATCTCCCTCCCGACTGCGCGTAGGCGAAGCCCTGCCGCAGAAACTCTCCACCGTTTGCACCACGCCGTCGTGTTGTAGATCCAACCTATCTCTCCACCCCACTTGCTGGATCGAGGAAGGAGGATACGTCGAGGTGTCGTACATGTGCATCTCTCTGAGGCATCGCCACTTGCGGTGTTGGATCGGATCGGATCGCGAGGAGGAGACGCGAGTACGACTACATCAACCATGTTCTGTCGAACGTTCCGCTGTGCGAATCTTCAAGGGTATGAAGATCTCATCTATCCCCCCTCGTTGTTTGCATATCCTAGATTAGATCTTGGCTTCCCCGTTCGCATCCGTAGAAATTTTTTGATTTACTATGCTGCAAAACCCTTCAGTGGTATCAGAGCTAGATCTATGCGTAGATGTGTTTCACGAGTAGAACGCAACATGCTTGTTGTGGGCATTCATGTTTTCTGTTGCAAGCCTCTTGTTTGTGTACTTCTTATGACGCGGGATAGTGAGATCGAAGCGGTCCAGGCCAACTTTACGCAACCTCGTTCGCGAGACCGGCTCCGCACTTGACGTGTGGCTTGTTCCACACATGCGGCTGGTGGATGCCAGTTTCTCTCACTATAGTTGTCATGGGATTTACACCGGATGTTGGCAACCCTAATATCATCGTTGTGGCTTTTCGTAGGTAAGAATCGTTCTTAGCTTGTTACTCCCATAAGCCACGTAAAACATGCAACAACAAAGTAGAGGCGTCTAACTTGTTTTTGTAGGGAGTGTTTTGTGATATGGTATGGCCCAAGATGTGATGTGTATGTTGTATACAATGATCATGTTTTGTAATGTTTCACGACTTGCATGTCGATGAGTACACAACCGGCAGGAGCCATATGGTTGTGTTTATAATTGTGTATGACCTGTGTGTCAACTTCTTATACGCCATGTAATAGCTTTACTTTATCGCTAAGTAGTTAGCAATATTGTAGTTGCTATTCGTGGTGGAGGCAATCATGGTGGGGTGATGGAGATCATGCTGGCACGCACAAGATGGAGATCATTGCGTGAAGATTGGCTATACCATGTCACATAAAATTATATGCATGTGATGTTTATCCTTTTATGTATCTTATTATGCTTAGATCGCGACGATAGCATTATAAGATGATTCCTCACTTAAAGATCAAGATAAAACTATGTTCTCCCCATGTATGCACCGTTGCGAAATTTCGTCGTGTTCAAGCACAACGTGATGATCGGGTGCTATAAACTCTACGTTCACATACAACGGGTGCACGCCAGTTTTGCACACGCGGAAATACTTGGGTTTGACTTGACGAGCCTAGCATGTACAGACATGGCCTCGGAACACACGAACCGAAAGGTTAAGCATGAGTCATATGAATGATATGATCGACACTTTGTTGTCCACCATTGAAACCACATCTCTTCTCGTGAAGATCGGATTAGGTGTGGTGAATTTGTATCGTGTTCACTAAAAAACTTGAGGGATGTTGAATTTAGTGGGAGTTCATCTAGTAATTTGATTAAGTTGAACTAGTTATCATGAACATAGTCTAAATTGTACTTGCAAATTTTATAGATCAAATGGCTAAGTCCAACTTCAACTTCAATGTTTTTGCTGATAAAGAAAAGCTTAAGAACAATGGGTCTAACTTCACCAACTGGTTCCGCAATTTAAGAATCATTCTCTCTGGCGAACAAAAGGACTATGTCCTTGAGAAAGCGCTAGGTGACGCCCCTGCTGTAGATGCGTCGGCCGATGAGAAAGCTGTTTATCAGTCGCGCAAGGATGATTATGGTGTGATTAAGAGCACCATGTTGTTTGGTATGGAATCGGACATTCAAAACCGTTTCGAGGAGTTCCCCGGGCCCTTTGAGATTTTTGAGAAACTGAAAACTATGTTTCAGACTCAGGCCCGTTCTGAGAGATATGAGATCTCTGAGAAATTCTTTAACTGCAAGATTTAGGAAGGGAATTCCGTTAGTGAGCACGCCATTAAGATGCCGGGCTACACTCAACGCCTTGAGCAACTGGACTGCAAGATTCCAGAGGAGCTCAAGATTGACAGAGTTCTGCAATCACTCCCTCCTAGCTACAAAGGTTTTGTAGTTACTCATAATCAGATTGGTTCCACTGATACGATCACCGAGCTCTTCGCTAAGGTGAAAGCTGCGGAGGTGGATATCAAGAAAGATAAACATGTGTTGATGGTCAACAAGCCCCCCAGCTTTAAGAAAGGTAAGGGTGTAAAGAAGACTTCAAGAAGGGCAGCGGCAAGCGCGTTGCCCCTGCATAGAAGAAGCTCAAGTCTGGACCTAAGCCGGACACTGAGTGCTTCTATTGCAAGGACAAGGGTCACAAGAAGCGCAACTGTCCGAAGTACTTAGCGAACAAGAAGGATGGCACCATCAAAGGTATATTTGATATACATGTTATTGATGTTTTCCTTACTAGCCCTTGTTGTAGTGCCTGGGTATTTGATACTGGTTCAGTTGCTAATATTTGTAACTCGAAACAGGAGTTACGGAATAGACGGTGGCTAGCAAGGGATGAGGTGACGATGCGCGTTGGCAACGGATCAATAGTTGATGTGATGGCCGTCGGCACGCTCTCCTTAGTTTTACCTTCGGCATTAGTTTTAAACCTCAATAAATGTTATTATGTTCCTGCGTTGAGCATGAACATCATATCTGGATCGTGTTTATTGCATGTGGCATCCCGCAAAACCACTACTAGAAAATCGCGTTGTTTTGTGCATCGCATCATCCTGACCGCATGCTCATGTCATCATGCCACATTGCATTTGAGCATCGTCATCATCTTGCATTTGCTTGCATCAAACTATTTTCGGAAAAACCTATTTTTGTTTTCTAAACGCCCCTGCTTTGTCAAACACAAAACCCGGGTCTCCGGATTATTTTGTTTTGTCTGCTATCGGTTTGCAAAAGTCCGGTTTTAATTGAATAAAATATTTAATTATTTTAGTGGGGGCAGCCAAACCGGGCCGATCCGACCCAGTCGGCCACCCCCAGAATAAAACCAGCCTACCCGAATTCCTACAACTACCTAGTCCTAATCTACCCACCAATCACAGCTTGCCATCTCACCATCTCCCCCAATCCCCACCCACCTTGCCACCTCATCAATCCACCCTGCTCCCTCCCTCTCTCTCTCCCCACACAGCACACACACGCACTCACCCCAGTCCCACCTACCCCCTCTCTCTCTCCCTCACCGACAGCCTGGCCCCACCCCTTTTCAGCCCCACTCCCCATCCCACACAGCAAACACACACCCCGCACGGCCCACACACCCCCTGCTCACCCCTGGCCCACCGCCGCCTGCCCCTGGGTCCCACCACCCCAGCCTCCCCATGCGTCTCCTCCCTCCTCTGGCCTCCCACCTCTCCCCACACGCATCCCCAGACCCTTTGTCTCCTTCCTCCCTTGGTAGCCTCTTCTCCTCCTCCCCACGTCGTTCGCCAGCTGGCCGCCCTTCCTCGCCGACTCATGGCAGCTCCCCCAGCTCTCCTGTGCTCCCGGCCCGCGTGCCTTGGCGTCGCCCGGCGTCGGCCGCGCCTCCCGCCCGCGGACCGCCGCCCTCGCCAGCCCGAGCCACCTCTCCCCTCCGCCGCCCTGAGCCTTCTCCCCATGCCCTGCTTCTGCATGTCCCATGAGCTCGGCCTCCCACCATCACCGCCAGCTCTTCCCGGCCCTCGCCGCCCTCGCGTCGTCCTTCCTCTCCTGCGCCTGGTGACCGGCCACGCCAACCTCGCCGGCCTCCGCCCCCGTCGACCCCGGCCGCCTCTGCACCGCCGCTTTTGTCTTGTTGCGCTAAGATGGCCTTCAGTGAGGCGTTTGTGGCATCGTTTGTTTGCAAAACGGGGATCAAAGGCCGTTGTCCGAGACCCCGAAGGCCGATCTCGCCGAACCCGGCACCACTCAAAGAACCACCAACAAGATCTTCGACCCAGGACATCCCACCCGCTTCACGAAACGCCAAGTTCTCCCTCTCGGATCCGAAGACGCCAAGACCCCGGACCCCAAGATCTCCGCCGTGAGACGACAAGACCGTCGACACGACCCGACGACCGCGGATGCGACAGGATCATCCCCGGAACGCCAAGCACTTCCCTCGGACGCCAAAACCCGAACCTGAAGAACGCCAAGATCGCCGACGCAGAACGCCAAGTTCTTCACCCCGAACGCCAAGACCGTCCCGATGCACGGACCCGACAAGATCTGCGCGACGGCAAGATCGGCCGCTTGGACCCAAGTTCTCCGTCTTGTATCCGCTCCCGCTGATCCCGTCGAACCCTGAACCCTGAGACCGAACCCCAAAACCCCAAGATCTACCGAACCCCGATGTGTGAACCCAAACCCGAGACCTTATTTTATTAAATGATATATACTTGTTGCATATTAAATTGTCATACTCGCATGCATATCATTGGTTTGGGGGCCTTATGCCGATTCACCTAAATTAAATATGGGGCCCATATGCGGGCAAATCTAGTCTTATATTGGCCTCATTCAAATTGGTGTAGCGAACCGGTGCTATCTCTTGCCATGTTAATACGACATTTAAATTGCAGGGTAGATAAATAACATGAACCATCTAATTAATTGTCGGGACCCCCGGTTCCGCTTAATATGGCCTAATTGCATCGCATCTTTGCCTTGTCATACATCATACATGCATCATGCCCGATATTTTTCCGTAGTATTAAATATTGCATCCGGTGTTTATTCTAGCGTTTTGTTTCTTCGCGGATAAGGCCGTTGAGTTTATGTGAGCTTCGCCCCGATCTTCGGTTGAACCTTCGGCAATGTTTTCAGGCGAGCACCTCCCCCCTTTCTACCTATCTTACTTTTATAGTATTTATTCCCTCCTGTTGATCTATTGCTATCTGTGTTGCGATGCTCTAGTTTTTCGTACCCGTGATATCCCTTGCAGCCTTATATTGCCTTGGACACATCCGATTACCTGTTGTTTGGATAGATAGTTGGACTTGCGCGTCGTAGTCGCTTGCTCAAGTGCTGTAGTGGGTCGTCAAGTCCCACAGTTGTTGGAGCATTGCCGTGTGTTCAGTGTTGGAGCTGATCAAGACTTTATTTACTGTTTAACAACTAAAATTGAAGTAAGTAAGCAGAGGCACCGGTGGGCAATAGATGTTATTTGGTTGTTAATCTTGATCCCAGTGTCCCGTGACCCAGTACTTGATACCTGTTCAATTTTCGCTATCCACATCCGGGAGGATTATGGGACCCCTAGCGAGCGAGCTTGATTTCTTATTTCTTGGGGCTAAACTAGTTTGAGGTTTTATTTACGATCCTACTTATGCCATGCTTTTTGCTTTATTTAATATTGTGCGAGCACTGTCGCTTTGTATAGTATCGGCACGATTCCGCGGTATCGACAAGCCCGTTTTTCCCGATCGTTCCCATGACCGTCCCCACAACCTTGAGTCCGGCCGTTGGCCGGTCGGCTTCTGAGTATTAAGGTCCCCAATATTCTGAATCTGTGATTGCTTTATCGTGAAGGCCTCGTTGGTTTTGATTTGGTTTTCGAGGTTGATCGAGGTGTGTTGCTATTTGTGCACCCCCTTAAACTTTCTGAAAGTGTGTCGTGTATGGTGCCGACTGACTGGAGCATTCTCGATCATACACAACTATACTATAAGTAAAGTATAAAAGTTGACTTTATAATGACTAATGACTAGTAATCAGCTTGGGAAATGGAAAATAAAACTGCCAACAATTGCTTAATTGCTTGCTGAATTGCTTGCTGTACATGTCTATAGTGTATTGTTCTAGCACTAAAGGCTAATAACTAAACCACATTGAGTTGTATTGCGTTATCATGCTAATTGTATCTAACTAGTAAGTGTTGCAACTAGCAACGAACGGTTAAATAAAAGTGCCTTACGCTTATTTTATCGTGATGATTATCTATACTTGACTAGTAATTGTTGCAACGATAAGCTGAATAAATAAAACTGCCAACTATGTGAGTTCCTCGGTTGACTTCCTAAATGCGTCTGGTCTCGAGAAACACCGGATGATGGGTATGTTTGTTGGTAGTATCGAGTTGGTTCGGATAGGTCTTTCTTATCCCTCTCCGATAGCCGCTAGATGTATCGAGTCTCTATAGGGTGTTCGTGCATCTTTGCTTGATCCACCATACCTATGTGGCGAGGACCGCCGAATTCTAGCCTCGATGTGTCTTGGCCTCGATCTTGGCTCTCTCTCTTTTCCTTTCCTTTGTCGGCACCTTTTTGTTTAAGCAGGTTTTGAGATCGGCGTCGTTAGCGTGGTTACCCTTTCCGCTTGGCGGGCAGGTTATGGGCGCCATTGGTTATTCTTCGGGCTCTTAGCCCCATTTGTATCTTATGTCGTAGTAGGGCCGTATCATTTTCAAGGTGATTTGGATCTTTGTTACAGACATCATATTCTTGACTCATGGAGTCGTGTTGTATATATATATATCATTACGTGGGTCCCATCGAGGACTATTGTGTAATGTTATTACTTCGTTTTCCACCCGCACGAAAGTGCCTGGTGGGCACCTTTGAATCGTTTCTATGCGGGATTGGCGGGAATCGCTGAAACTTGCATAGGGCCGATTCTGAGGGTGTTACATTGCAAGACGGTTATTCATTTAAATCGGAGAATAATGGTTGTTCTATTTATATGAGTAACATCTTTTATGGTCATGCACCTGCTGTGAATGGTTTATTTCTTCTGTATCTCGAAAGCGATGAAACACACATCCATAACATTGAGGCTAAGAGATGCAAGGTAGATAGTGATAATACTACTTATTTGTGGCACTGCCGTCTAGGTCATATTGATGTAAAACGCATAAAGAAACTCCATTCTGATAGACTTTTGGAGTCTCTTGATTTTGAATCATTTGACACGTGCGAGCCGTGCCTCATGGGCAAGATGATCAAAACCCCGTTCTCCGGAATGATGGAGCGAGCAACGGACTTGTTGGAAATCATACATACCGATGTATGCGGACCAATGAGTGTTTCGACGCGCAGTGGATATCGCTATTTTCTTACTTTTACTGATGACTTAAGTAGATACGGGTATATCTATTTAATGAAACATAAATCTGAAACGTTTGAAATGTTCAAAGAATTTCAGAATGAAGTTGAAAACCATCGTAACAGAAAAATTAAATTTCTATGATCCGATCGTGGAGGTGAATATTTGAGTTATGATTTTCTCACGCATCTTAAAGCAAGCGGAATAGTTTCGCAACTCACGCCACCCGGAACACCACAGCGCAATGGTGTGTCTGAATGTCGGAATCGAACTCTATTAGATTTGGTGCGATCAATGATGTCTCTTACAGATTTCCGTTATCATTTTGGGGTTATGCATTAGAAACTGCTGCATTCACTTTAAATAGGGCACCATCTAAATCCGTTGAGACGACACCATATGAACTGTGGTTTGGGGCTAAACCTAAGTTGTCGTTTCTTAAAGTTTGGGGACGCGAAGCTTACGTCAAGAAGTTGATGCCGTACAAGCTCGAACCCAAAGCGGAGAAATGCGTCTTCATAGGATACCCTAGGGAAACTATTGGGTATACCTTTTATCACAGATCCGAAGGCAAAGTGTTTGTCGCAAAGAACGGATCCTTTCTTGAGAAGGAGTTTCTCTCGAAAGAAGTGAGTGGGAGGAAAGTAGAGCTAGACGAGGTTATTGAACCTTCTCTTGAGTTGGAGAGTAGCGCAGCAACTGAAATTGTTCCAGTGTCGTCTGCACCAACAATAGAGGAAGCTAATGACAAGGATCATGAAGCTTCGGACGATTCTACTACTGAACGTCGCAGGTCGACAAGGTCGCGTGCCCCTCCTGAGTGGTACGGCAACCCTATCTTAACTGTCTTGTTAGTAGATGACAGTGAACCTGCGAACTATGAGGAAGCGATGATGAGCCCAGACTCTGAGAAATGGCTAGAAGCCATGAAATCCTAATTGGGATCCATGAGTGAAAACATAGTATGGACTTTGGTGGACCCTCCTAGCGACCGAAAGGCCCTTGAGTGCAAATGGATTTTCAAGAATAAAAACGGACGCGGATGGTAATGTTACTGTCTATAAAGCACGGCTTGTCGCGAAAGGTTTTCGACAAGTTCAAGGTGTTGACTACCATGAGACTTTCTCTCCCGTAGCGATGTTTAAGTCCATTCGGATTTTATTAGCAATTGTTGCGTTTCATGATTATGAAATTTGGCAGATGGATGTCAAGACTGCGTTCCTCAATGGCAACATTGATGAAGAGTTGTATATGATGCAACCCGAAGGTTTTGTCGATCCTAAGGATGCTGATAAGGTGTGCAAACTTGAGCGTTCCATTTATGGACTGAAGCAAGCATCTCGGAGTTGGAACCTTTGTTTCGATCAAGTGATCAAGAGCTTTGGATTTGTTCCAAATTACTACGAAGCTTGTATCTACAAGAAAGTGAGTGGGAGCTCAGTGACTCCTAGTACTATATGTGGATGACATATTGATTATTGGAAATGACATTGACATGCTTAACGATGTGAAGAGTTATTTGAACAAATGTTTTTCAATGAAAGACCTAGGGGAAGATGCTTATATATTGGGCATCAAAATCTATAGAAATAGACAAAGACGCCTGATAGCTTTAAGCCAAAGTACATACCTAGACAAAGTTCTGAAAAGGTTCAGAATGGATAAGGCAAAGAAAGGTTCAGTGCCTATGTTGTTAGGTAAGATATTGAGCAAGGCTCGGTGTCCATTCTACGATGGCGATAGAAGCTATGAGCAAAGTGCCTTATGCCTCGCCATAGGTTCTATCATGTATGCCATGTTGTGTACTAGACCGGATGTGTCCAATGCTCTTACTTTGACGGCAGATACCAAAGTGATCCAGAGTGGAACATGGACAACCGTGAAGAACATCCAAGTACTTAAATAGGACTAAAGAAATGTTCTTAGTCTATGGAGGTGATGAACAGCTCGTCGTAAAAGGTTACGTCGATGCTAGTTTCGACAATCACAAGGATGATTCTAAATCTCGAAGGATACGTTTATATTTTGAATGGAGGTTGTGAGTGGAGAAGTCGCAAGCAAGAGTGATCGCGGGATCTGATGAGAAGCGGAATACATGGTTCTTGAAGCGTCAAGTGAAGGAGTTTGGATCAGGAACTTCATCACTGATCTTGGTGTGGTTCCAAGTGCCTTGGACCCACTGGAGATATTGTGTGACAACACTAGCGCCATAGCACTGGCTAAGGAACCAAGATATCATCCAAAGACCAAGCATATCAACCGCAAGTTTCATATAATTCGAGATTATATAAGAGATGGAGATCTGAAGATTAGCAAAGTACATACGGATCTGAATGTCGCAGACCCGTTGACTAAACCTCTTCCACGAGCAAAACATGATCATCACCTTAGTGCCATGGGTGTTAGATTGTTGCCAGATGTAAACTAGATTATTGACTCTAGTGCAAGTGGGAGACTGTTGGAATTATGCCCTAGAGGCAATAATAAAGATGTTATTATTATAATTCTTGTTCATGATAAAGTTTATATTCCATGCTAGAATTGTATTAAGCGGAAACTTTGATACTTGTGTGGTTTATGAACAACACCATGTCCCTAGTATGCCTCTATGGACTAGCTCATTGATTAATGATGGTTAAGGTTTCCTAACCATAGACATGAGTTGTCGATTAATAATGAGATCATGTCATTAGGAGAATGATATTATGGACATACCCAAATTAAGCAGAGCAATTAGATCGTGTCATCGTGTTCATCTTTGCGAAGCTTTTTCCTATGTCAAGTATTGTATTCCTTAGACCATGAGATAATACAACTCCCTGGTATCGGAAGAAAGCTTTGAGGTCATCAAACGTCATCCTATGTGAGGGTGATCATAAAGGTGTCTCTCAGGTGATCGGAAAGTACTTTTTGGGTTGTATGTATCGAGATGGAATTTATCCCTCCCGAGTCGGAGAGATATACTTCGGGCCCACTCGGTAATCGATATCAACACCGCTTGCAAGCACGTGGTTAAGGAGTTAATCACAAAGTGATATCGGATTACGGAACGAGTAAAGTACTTGGTGTGAACGAGATTGAACTAGGTATGTCGATACAAACGATCGAATCTCGGGCAAGTAAAATATCGCGTGACGAAGGGAATATGCATATGGGATTAATTGAATCCTGGCATCGTGGTTCATCCGATATGATCATCGATGAATATGTGGGAGTCAATATGGGTTTCCAGATCCCGCTGTTGATTATTGATAGAAGATCATGTCTGCATATTCTCGAACTCGTAGGGTCACACACTTAACGTGCCTCGATGCTTGGATAGAATGGATAATTAGTTTATGAGTTTTTGTTCGGAGTCTCGGATGAGATCCAGGACATCACGAGAGGTTCCGGAATGGTCCGTAGAATAAGATTCATATAAAGGAAAGCAGTTTTTGGATTTCGAAATCGTTTCGGAGTATTCGGTATTATACCGGAAGGTTCTAAAAGGTTCCGGAGTAGGACCAACGTGGGCCCACTTGTCGGAGGCCTGCGTGGTCCTAAGGGGGAGTGCCCTGGCCGCTTTGGTCCAGGGGCACAAGGCCCCATAGGCCCAGCCGGCCAAACCCTAGGGAACCCTTCTAGAAGGAAGGGGGAAACTTGCCCCCCACTCCACCCTTGGGGCCGCCGCCCTAGGGCTTGGAGGAGGGGCCAAGGGGGCCGACCAGACCCCTATATAAAGAGCGCAGGGGCGCACCCTCCCCCTTCTACTCCTCCAACCCTAGCCGCCAACTGCTGCCCTTCCTCTCTCTCTCTCTCTCTCTCTCTCTCTCTCTCTCTCCCGACTGTGCATAGGTGAAGCCCTGCTGCAGAAATTCTCCACCATAAGCACCACGTCGTCGTGCTGCAGATCCAATCTATCTCTCCACCATACTTGTTGGACCAAGGAGGGAGGAGACATCGCTGCACCGTACGTGTGCATCTCTCGGAGGCGCCGTCACTTGCGGCGTCGGATCGGATCGGATCGCGAGGAGGAGAAAGCTAGTTCGACTACATCACCCACGTTTTGTTGAACGTTTCCGTTATGCGATTTTTTCAAGGGTATGAAGATCTCATCTATCTCTCACGTTGATTGCATATCCTAGATTAGATCTTGTCTTTCTTGTTCGCATCCGCAGAAATTTTTTGATTTACTATGCTACGAAACCCTTCAGTGGTATTAGAGCTAGATCTATGCGTAGATGTGTTTCACGAGTAGAACGCAACATGCTTGTTGCGGGCGTTGATGTTTTCCGTTGCAAGCCTCTTGTTGTGTATTTCTTATGGCGCGGCATAGTGAGATCGGCGGTCGGCCAACTTCTACGGCCTCGTTCGTAGATCGGCTCCACTTGACGTGTGGATTGTTCCACACATGCGGCTGGTGGATGCCAGTTTCTCTCACTATAGTAGTCATGGGATTTACACCGGATGTTAGCAACCATAATATCACCGTTGTGGCTTTCTGTAGGTAAGAATCGTTCTTAGCTTGTTAGTTCCATAAGCCACGTAAAACATGCAACAACAAAGTAGAGGCGTCTAACTTGTTTTTGCAGGGAGTGTTTTTTGATATGGTATGGCCCAAGACATGATGTGTATGATGTATGCAATGATAATGTTTTGTAATATTTCACGACTTGCATGTCGATGAGTTCACAACCAGCAGGAGCCATATGGTTGTCTTTATAATTGTGTATGACCTACGTGTCAACTTCTTATACGCCATGTAATAGCTTTACTTTATAGCTAAGTAGTTAGCAATAGTTGTATTTGCTATTCGTGGTGGAGGCAATCATGTTGGAGTGATGGAGATCATGCTGGCGCGCACAAGATGGAGATCATTGCATGGGGATTGGCTATACCATGTCACATAAAATTATTGGCTATACCATGTCACATAAAATTATATGCATGTATCTTATCATGCTTAGATCGCGACTGTAGCATTATTATATGATTCCTCACCTAAAGATCAAGATAAAATTGTGTTCTCCCCGTGTATGCACCGTTGCGAAAGTTCGTCATGTTCAAGCACCTCGTGATGATCGGGTGCTATAAACTCTACGTTCACATACAACGGGTGCAAGCCAGTTTTGCACACGCGGAAATACTTGGGTTTGACTTGACGAGCCTAGCATGTACAGACATGGCCTCGGAACACACGAACTGAAAGGTTAAGCATGAGTCATATGAATGATATGATCGACACTTTGTTGTCCACCATTGAAACCACATCTCTTCTCGTGAGGATCGGATTAGGTGTGGTGAATTTGGATCATGTTCACTAAACAACTTGAGGGATGTTGAATTTAGTGGGAGTTCATCTAGTAATTTGATTAAGTTGAACTAGTTATCATGAACATAGTCTAAATTGTACTTGCAAATTTTGTAGATCAAATGGCTAAGTCCAACTTCAACTTCAACGTTTTTGCTGAGAAAGAAAAGCTTAAAAACAATGGGTCTAACTTTATCAAATGGTTCCACAATCTAAGAATCATTCTCGCTGTCGGACAAAAGGACTATGTACTTGAGAAAGCGCTAGGTGACGCCCCTGCTATTGATGCGCCGGCTGATGAAAAAGTTGTTTATCAGTCACGCAAAGATGATTATGGAGTGATTAAGAGTACCATGTTGTTTGCTATGGAACCGGACCTTCAAAATCGTTTTGAGGAGTTCGCCGGGCCCTTTGATATTCTTGAGGAACTGAAAACCATGTTTCAGACTCAAGCCCGTTTTGAGAGATATGAGATCTCTGAGAAGTTCTTTAACTGCAATATGGAGGAAGGGAGTTCCGTTAGTGAGCACTCCATTAAGATGTCGGGCTACACTCAACGTCTTGAGCAACTGGACTGCAAGATTCCAGAAGAGCTCAAGATTGACAGAGTTCTGCAATCACTCCCTCCTAGCTACAAAGGTTTTATAGTTACTCACAATCAAATTGGTTCCACTAATACAATCACTGAGCTCTTCGCTAAGCTGAAAGCTGCAGAGCTGGATATCAAGAAAGATAATCATGTGTTGATGGTCAACAAGACCCCTAGCTTTAAGAAAGGTAAGGGTGCAAAGAAATCCTTCAAGAAAGGCAGCGGCAAGCGTGTTGCCCCTGCTGAGAAGAAGCTCAAGTCTAGACCTAAGCCGGACACTGAGTGCTTCTATTGCAAGGACAAGGGTCACTGGAAGCGCAACTGTCCGAAGTACTTAGCGGACAAGAAGGCTGACACCATTAAAGGTATATTTGATATACATGTTGTTGATGTTTACATTACTAGCGCTCGTTGTAGTGCCTGGGTATATGATACTAGTTCATTTGATAATATTTGCAACTCGAAACAGGAGCTACGGAATAGACGGCGGCTAGCAAGGGATGAGGTGACGATGCGCGTTGGCAATGGATCAAAAGTTGATGTGATGGCCGTCGGCACGCTCTACTTAGTTTTACCTTCGGGATTAGTTTTAAACCTTAATAAGTGTTATTATGTGCATGCGTTGAGCATGAACATTATATCTGGATCGTGTTTGTTGCAAGACGGTTATTCATTTAAATCAGAGAATAATGGTTGTTCCATTTATGTGAATAACATCTTTTATGGTCATGCACCTGTTGTGAATGGTTTATTTCTTCTGAATCTCGAAAGCGATGAAACGCACATCCATAACATTGAGGCTAAGAGATGCAAAGTAGATAGTGATAATCCAACTTATTTGTGGCACTGCCGTCTAGGTCATATTGGTGTAAAACGCATGAAGAAACTCCGTTCTGATGGACTTTTGGAGTCTCTTAATTTGGAATCATTTGACACGTGCGAGCCATGCCTCATGGGCAAGATGATCAAAACCCCGTTCTCCGAAATAATGGAGCGAGCAATGGACTTATTGGAAATCATACATACCGATGTATGCAGACCAATGAGTGTTTCGACGCGCGGTGGATATCGCTATTTTCTCACTTTTACTGATGACTTAAGTAGATATGGGTATATCTATTTAATGAAACATAAATCTGAAACGTTTGAAAAGTTCAAAGAATTTCAGAACGAAGTGGAAAACCATCGTAACAGGAAAATTAAATTTCTACAATCCGATCGTGGAGGTGAATATTTGAGTTATGATTTTCTCACGCATCTTAAAGCAAGCGGAATTGTTTCGCAACTCACGCCACCCGGAACACCACAATGCAATGGTGTGTCTGAACGCCGGAATCGAACTCTATTAGATATGGTGCGATCAATGATGTCTCTTACAGATTTGCCTTTATCATTTTGGGGTTATGCATTAGAAACTGTTGCATTCACTTTAAATAGGGCACCATCTAAATCCGTTGAGACGACACCGTATGAACTATGGTTTGGTGCTAAACCTAAGTTGTCGTTTCTTTAAGTTTGGGGATGCGAAGCTTACGTCAAGAAGTTGATGCCAGACAAGCTCGAACCCAAAGCGGAGAAATGCGTCTTCATAGGATACCCTAAGGAAATGATTGGGTATATCTTCTACCATAGATCCGAAGGCAAAGTGTTTGTTGCAAAGAACGGATCCTTTTTTGAGAAGGAGTTTGTCTCGAAAGAAGTGAGTGGGAGGAAGGTAGAGCTAGACGAAGTTATTGAACCTTCTCTCGAGTTGGAGAGTAGCGCGGACTGAAATTGTTCCAGGGTGCCCGCACCAACAAGAGGAAGCTAATGACGAGGATCATGAAACTTTGAACGATGCTACTCGAACTTCGCAGTCGACAAGGTCACGTGCCACTCCTGAATGGTAAGCAACCCTGTCTTACCCATCTTGTTGTTAGACAACTGCGAACTATGAGGAAGCAATGATGAGCCAGACTACGAAATGGCTAGAGGCCATGAAATCCGAATTGGGATCCATGAGCGAAAACCAAGTATGGACTTTGGTGGACCCTCCTAGCGACTGTAAGGCCGTTGAGTGCAAATGGATTTTCAAGAAGAAAACGGATGCGGATGGTAATGTTACTGTCTATAAAGCTCAGCTTGTCGCAAAAGTTTTTCGACAAGTTCAAGGTGTTGACTACGATGAGACTTTCTCTCACGTAGCGATGTTTAAGTCCATTCGGATTTTATTAGCAATTGCTGCATTTCATGATTATGAAATATGGCAGATGGATGTCAAGACTGCGTTCCTCAATGGCAACATTGATGAAGAGTTGTATATGATGCAGCCCAAAGGTTTTGTCGATCCTAAGGATGCTAATAAGGTGTGCAAACTTCAGCGTTCCATTTATGGACTGAAGCAAGCATCTTGGAGTTGGAACCTTCGTTTTGATCAAGTGATCAAGAGCTTTGGATTTGTTCCAAATTGCTACGAAGCTTGTATCTACAAGAAAGTGAGTGGGAGCTCAGTGACATTTTTGGTACTATATGTGGATGACATATTGATTATTAGAAATGACATTGGTATGCTTAACGATGTGAAGAGTTATTTGAATAAATGTTATTCAATGAAAGACCTAGGAGAAGCTGCTTATATATTAGGCATCAAAATCTATAGAGATAGACAAAGACGCCTAATAGCTTTAAGCCAAAGTACATACCTAGACAAAGTTCTGAAAAGGTTCAGAATGGATAAAGCAAAGAAAGGTTCATTGCCCATGTTGTCAGGTAAGATATTGAGAAAGGCTCAGTGTCCAGCTACGGTAAACGATAGAGATACTATGAGAAAAGTGACATAAGCCTCGGCCATAGGTTCTATCATGTATGCCATGCTATGTACTAGACCGGATGTGTCCAATGCTCTTAGTTTGACGAGCAGATACCAAAGTGATCCAGGAGTGGAACACTGGACAGCCATAAAGAACATCCTAAAGTATTTAAATAGGACTAAAGAAATGTTCTTGGTCTATGGAGGTGATGAACAGCTCGTCATAAAAGGTTACGTCGACGCTAGTTTCGACATAGACCCGGATGATTCTAAATCTCATACAGGATACGTTTATATTTTGAATGGTGGAGCTGTGAGCTGGAGAAGCTGCAAGCAAAGCGTGATCGCGGGATCTACAACAGAAGTGGAATACATGGCTGCTTTAGAAACGTCAAGTGAAGGAGTTTGGATCAGGAACTTCATCACTGATCTTGTTGTGGTTCCAAGTGCCTTGGACCCACTGGAGATATTATGCGACAACACTGGTGCCATAGCGCTGGCTAAGGAGCCCATATATCATCCAAAGACCAAGCACATCAACCGCCGTTTTCATATAATTCGAGATTATATAGCAGATGGAGATCTAAAGATTAGCAAAGTACATACGGATCTGAATGTCGCAGATCCGTTGACTAAACCTCTTCCACGAGCAAAACATGATCAGCACCTTAATGCCATGGGTGTTAGATTGTTGCCAGATGTAAACTAGATTATTGACTCTAGTGCAAGTGGGAGACTGTTGGAATTATGCCCTAGAGGCAATAATAAAGATGTTGTTATTATAATTCTTGTTCATGATAAAGTTTATATTCCATGCTAGAATTGTATTAAGCGGAAACTTTTATACTTGTGTGGTTTATGAACAACATTGTGTCCCTAGTACGCCTCTATGGACTAGCTCATTGATTAATGATGGTTAAGGTTTCCTAACCATAGACATGAGTTGTCGATTAATAATGAGATCATGTCATTAGGAGAATGATATGATGGACAGACCCAAATTAAGCAGAGCAATTAGATCGTGTCATCGTGTTCATCTTTGAGCTTTTCCTATGTCAAGTATTGTATTCCTTAGACCATGAGATAATACAACTCCCTGGTATCGGAAGAAAGCTTTGAGGTCATCAAACGTCATCCTATGTGAGGGTGATCATAAAGGTGTCTCTTAGGTGATCGGAAAGTAGTTGTTGGGTTGTATGTATCGAGATGGAATTTGTCCCTCCCGAGTCGGAGAGATATACTTCGGGCCCACTCGGTAATCGATATCAACACCGCTTGCAAGCACGTGGTTAAGGAGTTAATCACAAAGTAATATCGAATTACGGAACAAGTAAAGTACTTGGTGTGAACGAGATTGAACTAGGTATGTCGATACAAACGATCGAATCTCGGGCAAGTTAAATATCGCGTGACGAAGGGAATACATATATGGGATTAATTGAATCCTGGCATCGTGGTTCATCCGATATGATCATCGATGAATATGTGGGAGTCAATATGGGTTTCCAGATCCCGCTGTTGATTATTGATAGAAGATCATGTCTACATATTCTCGAACCCGTAGGGTCACACACTTAGCGTGCCTCGACGCTAGGATAGAATGGATAATTGGTTTATGAGTTTTTGTTCGGAGTCTCGTATGAGATCCAGGACATCACGAAAGGTTCCGGAATGGTTCGGAGAATAAGATTCATATAAAGGAAAGCAGTTTTTGGATTTCAGAATCGTTTCGGAGTATTCGGTATTGTACCGAAAGGTTCTAGAAGGTTCAGGACTGGAACCAGCATGGGCCCACTTGTCGGAGGCCTGCGTGGGCCTAAGGGGGAGTGCCCTGGCCTCTTTGGGCCAGGGGCACAAGGCCCCATTGGCCCAGCCGGCCAAACCCTAGGGGAAACCCTTCTAGAAGGAAGGGGGAAAACTTGCCGCCCACTCCACCCTTGGGGCCGCCGCCCTAGGGCTTGGAGGAGGGGCCAAGGGGGCCGTCTAGCCCCCTATATAAATAGGGCAGGGGCGCACCCTCCCCCTCCTACTCCTCCAACCCTAGCCGCCAACTACTGCCCTTCCTCTCTCTCTCTCTCTGTCCCGATTGCGCGTAGGTGAAGCCCTGCTGCAGAAATTCTCCACCATAAGCACCACGCCGTCATGCTGAAGATCCAATCTATCTCTCCACCATACTTGCTGGAACAAGGAGGGAGGATACGTCATTGCACGGTACATGTGCATCTCTCGGAGGAGCCGTCACTTGTGGCATTGGATCGGATCGGATCACGAGGAGGAGAAGGCTAGTTCGACTACATCACCCACGTTCTGTTGAACATTTCCGCTGTGCGATTTCTTCAAGGGTATGAAGATCTCATATATCTATCTCGTTGATTGCATCTCCTAGATTAGATCTTGGCTTTCTTGTTCGCATCCGTAGAATTTTTTTGATTTACTATGCTGCGAAACCCTTCATCCCTACCATCCCCATAGCCTACAGCGGGGGATTACTCACTCATGGATGAGGGAAACATTGATGGATGATGGAGAGGCGTTGGTGATGATGATGGCGATGATCCTCTACAAATTCCCAGTCCCGGCAGGGTGCCAGAACGGAGCTTCTGGATCTGAATCTTGGTTTTCGGTGGTGGTGGCACAACGGAACTTTTTTTGGAAAAACGTCGAACCCCCTCGGTTTTTAGGTCAAGAGGCGTCACGAAGAGGGAGGCCGAGGAGGTGCCTGGGCTGGCCACACCCCTCCGAGGCATGGGCTAGGCCCACCCGCGCGGCAGGGGGGTGTGGGCCACCCAGGGCTCCCCACCGTCTCGTACTCTAGCTCCGTTGATCTTCTGGTGAAATAGGATTTTTGGCATATTTTCCGGGATTTTTCCTGATAGTTGATTTTCTGCACAAAAATAGACACCCAAGGTAATTCTGCTGAAAACAGCGTCAGTCCATGTTAGTTGTGTCCAAATCACACAAGTTTAGCGGAGAAACAATAGCAAAAGTGTTCGGGAAAGTAGATACGTTTTGGGCGTATCAACTCCCCCCCCCAAGCTTAGCTTATTGCTTGTCCTCAAGCAATTCAGTTGAAAACTGAGTGCGATAAAAGAACTTTCACGAACACATTTGCTTCATATGATGTAAATATTCTTAGCACAGGAGTAGATACTTAAACCATTCATGATAAGAAGTATGCAACTAAGTCTACTCAATAGTCATTGCAAGCTATGAAGAGAAACCAACTCAATAATAATAAGTAGCATGAAACATAAACATAAGCAACATTGCAATGCTCATAATAAGGTATGATAGAGTGGTACCTCGCTTGCCTTTGTTTGAAGAGCACAATATAAATGCCAAGGCACCTCTGAAGTTCAAGTGAAGACTAGAGATAAAGATATCAAAGATACAAGCATCAAAGTCATGACATAATTAACCAAGCTTTGGAACAAACACAAGAATGACAACTATGCTCTCAAGAAGGTGCTCAAAGAATAAGTGGTGACTCAACAAGGAAGTGAAAAGGTTTTGAAAAGTTTGAAAGGCTTCCAAATGCTGAAAGGAAGGTACTCACTAGCTTTGATCTCTCATTGCCCCTATCATAGGAATCTTTATGTGGTTAAGGTGAAAGTGAGGTCCAATCTGAGTTATATGCTTGACAGATCATAAACTGGAAATCCCAAGTCCCTTGAGTACAAGGGCCGCTCTGAATGCTACTCAACTTTGGTTACATGTACGTTCTTGTCATTGTAAATACATGCATATCATAGAGAACAGCCAACGGGGTACCCCTTGCACATGATACATGAGCTATCCCATGATCAAAATGACAAGGCAAGCAGACAATGAGCATCTCAGCGATCTTTTTACTTACTATGTGCATAGATTTTTATTGAGGATGCTTCATAAATGCTCATTATGGTGATGCTGCAAGTTTCCATCATGATTAGGCATGGCTTAGGCTAGCGGTCCAGGCATTTCTCTAACACAATGTATAGACTCCATGAACTCACAATCTCCCCTTTTATTTCACACCGACGATATCTGCAAACAAAAGAGCAAGGTATCAATTGGATATATATTCATAAGTGTTGAAAGCGTTCCGCGTGAAAACACGGTTCTGCTGACTCCCAGCATATAACTTTCATGGACAGGTCAGAATGGTTCAGGATTATTAAGTGCAAGGAATAAAGTGTGCCATCAAGTTTGTGAGAGCTTTACTAACTAACTTCCTCAAAACAGACAAACATTTTATTTGGAAGAAAACAAGGCATAATGAATATGCACTGAATAGCAAATGATGCTAATAGGTAGGTATGGTGGATACTGTTGGCTATATTGGTTTTTGGGAGTTGGAAGCACAGGTAGAGCTCATACTCAATACAGGTGAAGGCTAGCAATAGAGAGGGAGCGACAAACGAGAGAGCAATAACTGTCATAATCATGCTTGCAAAAAAAGGACTAATTATGGCATGAAAGTGATACAAGAAATCTGAGGGAAAATAAATCATCGAGGTTTACTGACTATTGTTTAGTCATATGCATGCGTGAGCATGTGCCAAGTCGATTCACATGAAACTTTCAGAAGAGGATACGACAATATCATACCAAAATATGAATAAAACAATGCAAGCAAACATTCATATGACATACTACAAACTATTAGCAAGCTGGAGCTAATCACAAGAAAGCAAGAACTGCTAAGCATCCATAATAACATACACCGTACATGAACATACTAAGCATGCTCACAATGATGAGTATATGTACAAAAATGAAAACAAATAGAGTTCGTTACCAGCCTCTTACCACACTTCAGGTTGTCTTATTCTTCATTATTGCCCTTCACTTGTGTGATTTGAATAAAAACATGAAACCAAACTCCACTGAGGACGGCTGAACCCTGCAAAGAACTCACAAAACCAAAGAAGAACAAAAAATATTTTTGGTGTTTTTGATTTTTTAAAGCAAGCGAAGAAAACAAAAACAAACCAAGCAAAAGCAACCAAAGCAAAAGCAAACAAAGCAAAATCTTTTTGGATTTTTTTCTTTAAGGCAAACCAAAGCTAAAAAGCAAAGAAACAAACCAAGAGAAACAGTGAAAATATTTTTGGTATATTTGTGTTTTTGAGAAAGCATCAACAAGAACCAAAAAGAAAGCAAAACAACGGATATACAAAGGACCGACGAAACATGATATATAGATGAGTGTGATGTCGGTATACCTCCCCCCAAGCTTAAGCTTTTGGCCTAGGTGGGGATCAATAGCGCGGGTAGTAACCCCAAGTTGGTGGGTCATCATAGGAATAATCATAGTCAGGCGCTTGCGATGACAAAGAAGACGTGCCCCAATCATAGGAGGGTTGCTAGTATGAAGACTCTCCCAAGTTGGAGGGCTGAACCAAATCATCTTTGGCATCCTATCCAACATTCTCCTCTTGCTGTGAGAACTCCGCCACGTATGTGTGAAACTCCTCCTCCGTGAGCGACCATCCTTCCCTGTTATCAAAATTAAACAAAGCAGGTGCAGGCAAATAAACTATTTTTTCAGTCCTACCCCCTCTCCAACCACGCTTGGCAAAATATAACTCATACGGTAAACTTATCACAATAGCCCCCAAAGAAACAAAGTTATGCTGAATCATGGATTCAAGATCAAGCCTCTCTATGGGGAACCGATAATATGAATGGTGACGCTCTAAACCATGGAAAGGTAGCAACCTGGAGGCGATGAGACCTCCACAAATTCCACCCTTCTCGTGGTTAGTGGTAAGACGGTAAGCTATCAAGGCACCCAGGTTATAATATCTATCCCTATTCAAAGCAGCTGCGATAAAACCCAGATCAAAGGAGGATAACTCCCTAGCAATCTTTCTAGCAAGAACACACTTGGTAATGAAATAGGCAAAATATATAATAGATGGGAACTGAATGTTCTGAATTTTACCACTTTCCTTCGAGAAGTCAAAACCTTGGCAAATCTCAGCATATAAATCCATAAGTGACTTGGGTCTCTCCTTGATCTTCTCACAAGATCCCCAACAAGGCACTCTAATAGCTGCACAGAAATCAGCAAACGGCAGGTTGACAGCTATATTGTATATTTTGTAATGGACCATGGGATTAGATGAAGACCAAGTAAACCAGAAGTCCTACACCAAATCCATGGTTAGCTTAACATATTGAAATGGTTCTCCTTCAACAAACTGTTCCAACCCTGCATTGGTAATCATAGTTTGAAAATCCTGGAGGATTCTCGTGGTTCTCATAAATTCCTGGAATGGATATATGAAAGGGAAGACTCCTTCCTCACGATGAACTTTCATTGGCTCAGGTACCATCAAGTCATATTGATTCAATGGATATGCACTCATCCTCCTTGCTGAAATTTTTAGACAAACATCAAACCAAGTGATTTCCAAGTTGATAAATGATGAGCAACTAATATAGGAACTTGCTAGAGTGCTACACATGCATCAAAATATAATCTCTAAGCATAGAACAAGAATGCAAGCTCACACAACCTGACACCTATAGCAGAAAAATACTCAGGATACAATCTACCAATCACAAATCTAATTGAACAAGTGGAGGAGGCACATATCAAGGAGCAATCCCTCCAAAAATCAGCAACAAAGATGGGCTGAGCAAGGAGATCGAAAATCGTGAGCAAGAACAGCAAGAACTCGAGCTCGAGAAAGTTTTATGGTGTTCTTCGGGAGAGAGAAAGAAGATGGCTGGGAGGAGGCACCATGAAGGGGCCCAGGTGGGCCACACCCCACCCAGGCGCCACCTATAGGGAGGACGTGCCTACCAGGGGTGTAGGTGCCTCGTGTGGCCCCCTGGGTCACTTCGGGTGTCCCTCTGCCCCTTTTTCGAGGAAAATTTTATTTTAAATTTTCTTGGATTTTTCAGGAAACTTTATTTTTGGCCAATTTTCAGGGTATGAAAATTGATTTTCTCGCAGAAAAGACTTTTTTCAGAAGAAGCAAAAGCAAAAAAACCAAACTACAGAAGTTCTAAGACACTCTAACAACCAAGCAACTAGCAAAGCTAAAGCTAACAAGAGAAAGAGCAAAGACTAGGAAGGAGAAAAGTAAAAGGAAGCAAGTATAACCACAGTGATAACATTATTTTGTTCATTAAAATCCTTTTGTTAACAAGGTTGATCAAGTCTTGTTACCAAAACAATCTTATATGAAACAAAACTTTGCATTCCACAACGTGATTATGTTACCTCATACTTGATAGCAATGGTCCCAATCATAATAGTTTCAAATTTTTCTTGTGGAATGGGACAATATATTTCTCCAACCTTGATGCTCTCAATATTTTCAATGGAATTCAGGCAATAGCTCTTAGCAACCTTCTTGGGGAAATAGACAGTATGCTCTTTGTCATTAATATTGAATGTTACCTTTCCTTGATTACAATTGATGACAACACGTGCAGTATTAAGAAAAGGTCTCCCAAGAATAATAGAAATATTATCATCTTTAGGCATCTCAAGCACAACAAAATCAGTTAAAACCAAGCAATTATGATCCACTTGAACAGGAACATCCTCACAAATACCAACAGGAATAGTAGTTGACTTATCAGCTATTTGCAAAGATATATCAGTTGGTATCAACTTTTCTAGCTGGAGTCTCTTGTAGAGAGAAAACGGCATAACACTAACTCCAGCTCCCAAATCACATAAAGCAGTTCTAACATAATTATTCTTAATATAGCAAGGAATAGTTGGTATACCTAGATCACCAAGTTTCTTTGGAACCTTACCATTGAAGGAATAATTAGCAAGCAAAGTAGAAATCTCCTCATTAGGAATCTTCCTTTTATTAGAGACAATATCCTTCATATACTTTGAATAAGGAGGAAACTTAATAGCATCAGTCAAAGGAATTTGCAAAAATAAAGGCTTCATCCACTCACAAAACTTGTTGTAGTGTTCTTCCTCCTTTGTCTTGTGTTTCTTACCTGGAAAAGGCATATGTTTCTACACCCAAGGTTCTCTCTCTTTACCATGTTTATTAGCAATAAAGTCTTCCTTTGTGTACCTAGTGTTCTTAATGTGCTTCTCAGGTTCTTCCTCAACTTCCTCCTTACCGGGAGAAACATTTTTATCATTACCACTCTCAGTTTCAGCATCAGATCCAGATATACTATTAGGATCTACAATAGGTTCAAGGGGTTCCTCAACTATTTTGTGTTTCCTTTTCTTTCTCTTACGAGGACTACCACTACTTTCACCTTGATGAGAATCCTGCTCAATTATTTTAGGGTGTCCTTCAGGATATAAAGGATCTTGAGTAGCTATACCACTCCTAGTTCTAATTCCATAAGCATGTTTATCTCCTGAGGCATTAACTAGCATATCTTTTTGCACCTTAGCAAGTTGATCAATTTGAGTTTGAACCATTTGAACGTGTTTACAAAGCATTTTAATATCATTAGAAGTTCTCTCTACAATATCTTTCAACTCTTTAATTGCTCTAGAGTTTTCCAATAAATGATTCTAAACTTGTTTATTAAAATTACCTTGTTTAACAATAAAAATGTCAAGTTCCTCTAAGCATTGATTCAGAGGCTTACCATAAGTAATATCACCTTCATCAAAGTGTTGGAGAGAGTACACCTCAATAGTAGATGAGTGGGGAATTGGCTTACATAATTCTTCTATAGGAGGTAGATTCTTCACATCTTTTGCTCTAATACCTTTCTCCTTTAGACACTTCTTAGCTTCCTTCATCACTTCATCATTTAATGCAATAACTCCCCTCTTCTTTGGTGTTGGTGTTGGAACTGGTTCAGGCACAACTGGTTCTGGAGTAATAGGCTCAGGTGTATTTATCTCAGTTGAAGTCAAATAATCATAATTCTTGCTTATTTTAGCCATTAATTCTTTAGCATCTATAGGAGTTCTTTCCTGAAAACACAATCAACAAAGCTATCTAGGTATGTCCTAGAATAATCAGTTAGTCCATTATAATAAATATCAAGAAGCTCATTTTTAGGTAATGGACATCGAGGATGTGCATGACTCAAGGCACAGAACCTTGTCCATGACTCATGCAATTTCTCTTCTTCTCCCTGTTTAAAATCAAAAAGTCTCTCCAAAGTAGCATGTCTAGCACTAGGAGGAAAATATTTCTGGAAGAAAGAAGCAATCAAGCAATCAGGGCTATCAATGGAACCAGGAGGTAATCTATTAGTGAAAAAGGGAAGATCTTAGTAACAAAGTACTTGCGCATCTTAAAATCATCAGAGAATAAAGCACTCATAGTGGAAAGCTCATTCATATGAGCCGCAGCACTCTCATTTTCAGTCCCACGAAAAGGTTCTTTCTCAACAATGTCCAAATAGAATAAATCAAGAGAGAAATCATAATCTTTATCTTTAATATCTATGGGAGAGGTGGCAAACTTAGGATCAGAGGACAACTTAGGAATAATAGTACGTCTTGCAAGGAGACTCTTAATAGCACTAGTACCATGTGTGTTTTGGCACTCTTCAATAAATTCATCAGTGAACTCAATGTAACCATCATTAATATCATAACTCTCTCTAGACTCAGGTGAGCTAATAGGTGTAACAGTGTCTTCACTCGGAGTTTTAGTATTTCCTAGACTAGCCATAGTAGCAGCTAGGAAAGGACCTAATGAACCACTCGCATCAAGCAGAGTAGAAGTAACATCATGAGTACTAAAAGAAGTTTCAGATTCAGTAGTAGCAGTGTGTGTAGCATGATTATGTGGTGGTGGTGTAACAAGCTTACTTATAACAGACAGTGAATCAAGAGCGATAGAGGTGTTTAGGACTGTACCTCTTCTTGTAGTGTATGGTAAAATAGGGAACTTTCCATCACGAGACTTCCCCATGATGAAAGGATTAGCAGCGAACAATAGTAGATCCAAGTGAACTCACAAATAAATCTATTATCCCCGGAAATGGCGCCAGAAAATAATCTTGATGACCCACAAGTATAGGGGATCGCAACAGTCTTCGTTGGTAGTATTACCTAATTTATTGATTCGACATAAGGGGAGCCAAAGAATACTTGCAAGCCTTAACAACTGAGTTGTTAATTCAGCTGCACCTGGAAATAGTTCTTGCTCATAGAAGTTTATCAGTAGCAATAGTTTGTAGTAATAACAACAAAGCAACAACAGCAGTAGAACAAGACCAATAGTAACAGTAACGGTAAACAGTGGGATTCGAGTGCGGTAGGCATAGGGATGGATGGGAGGGCGTTGCATGAATGAGTCTAAACATGTAACTTCAAGATCTAGGGCATTGCAGATAAATAAGAATAAGCATCCAAGTACTAAACAATCCTAGGCATGTGCTCCATATATAGTCATGCGTGCTCGCAATGAGAACTTGCACAACATCTTCTGTCCAGCCAGCCCGTGGCAGCGAGGCCTCTAGGGAACTACTGGCAATTAAGGTGCTCCTTTTAATAGAGCACCGGTGCGAAGCATTAACACTCCATGAACACATGTGATCCTGATATCGCAGCCATCCCCTCCGGTTGTCCTTATTTCTGTCACTTCGGGGCCTTTGGATCCGGACAATGATATGTGTACACAACTTGCAAATAAGATCACAAACAATACTATCATAATGATTCAATAATAAGTTTAGATCTGAGATCACGGCACTCGGGCCCTAGTGACAAGCATTAATCACAACAAGTTGCAACAAAGTCAAATAGCACTAATAGAGATACTAGGCACTATGCTCTAACAATCTTATTCAATTACATGATAGAACTTATCCAATCCCTACCATCCCCATAGCCTACAGCGGGGTATTACTCACTCATGAATGAGGGAAACATTGATGGATGATGGAGAGGCATTGGTGATGACGATGGCGATGATCCTCTTCAAATTCCCCATCCCGGCAGGGTGCCAGAACGGAGTTTCTGGATCCGAATCTTGGTTTCTGGTGGTGGCGGCACAACGGAACTTTTTCTGGAAAAACGTCGAACCCCCCTCGGTTTTTAGGTCAAGAGGCGTCTTATAGATGAAGAGGGAGGCCGAGGAGGTGCCTGGGCTGGCCACACCCCTCCGAGGCGTGGGCTAGGTCCACCCGTGCGACAGGGGGTGTGGGCCACCTAGGGCTCCCCTTCGTCTCGTACTCTAGCTCCGTGGATCTTCTGGTGAAATCGGATTTTTGGCATATTTTCCGGGATTTTTCTTGATAGTTGATTTTATGCACAAAAATTAGATACCAAGATAATTCTGCTGAAAACAGCGTCAGTCTATGTTAGTTGTATCCAAATCACACAAGTTTAGAGAAGAAATAATAGCAAAAGTGTTCGAGAAAGTAGATATGTTTTGGACGTATCACACTGACACGAAGTTTACATATTGCTAGGATGTTATCATATATGGGCTGTATGGCAGGATGTTAGCCATGCTAGATGTTTTTCCCCCTGAGTTCTTTTATGATAGGATGTTATCTTTTTCCTGTAAAAGGTTTCAGGAAGTTCCAGGAATCAAAGTTTGTACTGAAAAAAGAAAGAGGGGGGGAGAGGGATTGGGGTAGTAGTAGAGGAGAACACAGATCTTGTAACTTACATGGGAGCAAACCTTCTTTTCCCTGGATGTTACTTCAGCAGGTACCTGGACCCTGGATCCAGGTGTAAGCTAGGGAAGATGAGGATCTAGGTCTAAGCTGGGGAAGAAGAAGATTAAATGTGTAAGTTTACACCTGACAATGTTAAAGGAGGGGGATGGGGGTGGAGAGGGTGTTTATTTTCTAGCTTTCATGGAGCCTGGGGTGGAGAGGATGTTGAACGAGATCCAGATGTAAGCTAGAAGGGAATCAGATCGATTTGAGGGAGGGGGAGGCGGAGGAGAGTATAGCTGGCAGTCACAATTCCACGTGCGCGATGGGCTTGCGATGTTCCCACTGGTTGTTTCCGGAAAGTCTCGACGGTAGACGATAAGAAAATCGGGAAGGACCACCTGGTCGGAACTGACCTCGGTATAAGTCAGATCTAGGTCGACCTCGGTGTAGCCAGACCCTTCAAAAAAATCATAGCTCAACTGTTTTTTTTTTGCGAAAGTACAGCTCTGTTAGCGTCCACTTGGTCAGTCCAACACTCAGCCTACGTTCTGGACATTCATGCTCTCACAACCCAACAATAAGAAGAGAGCCCACTTCATCCCAAACGCCCGGACTGATGGGCGGAAGGAATCTCTTCCATATAAGCTGGTTGTGGCCTCCTCCCGTAGACGAGGTGGGACTAAACCAAGCAGCCTCCACTAGTCAACAGGATCCTAACATCCCATCTTCCTGAGAAGCCCCTCAGGAAAGCATAGCGATGCTGGCTCTGATACCAGATGTTAGCGTCCACTTAGCTAGCCCAGTACTCGGCCATGCCTTCTTGATTATTATAAACTGGTTTGCGGGCTTGTTTGCTTTGAATCCTAAGAAAGTTGCATGCGCTGTTATATCAGAGCCAACATGTAGGAGGGTGTCTAGAATGAAACACTAGCGTCTGTTATATATATACTTACTCAGTGGTGGAGCTTCATCTAGTATATAATGTCAATTGACATCAAAAAAATTTGGAGAACACCACTATGTTAACTATAAATACACCGTTTTGACCCCATAAATACTAGTTAATGACCCCATTAGCCTAATTTATCACTCATTTAAGGCGTTTGACATCACTTGTCGCCAATCCTAGCTCCGTCGCTATACTTACTCGGTGTTTGGCCCAGTAGTGAGGTCTTGGTCTATGCATCCACGGCTCCACTGCAGGCTCGCACAATCCATTGAAAACCTTGTCGTAAACCCTATCCCTTCACCCCGCCACTATCACCCCTCCATCCGGGCAGGAGATGCGGAAGTGGTAGCTTTGGTCGTTCCAATGCTAGATGTACCAATAATACATGCTCAAAGCTTAATAACAATCTCAAAAATAAAAATTGAAACATTAGAGATGTAATAAATAATAAGTTGATGATTAATGAATTGGAAGCATTTCCACAAGGTCAAAAACTTCGGTCTGAAATTACTTGAATGGACTTGAGCGATTACATATGATTGGTCACTAAGTGCATGCACTACAGGAAATTTGTTCTTTGCCGTGTAACATATAATGCACGGCAAAAGCCTAAAAAGGCACGGCAAAGGCTTTCTTGGAGAAACTACAGCAAAGACCGCACTAAAGATAGGGCTAAGAAGAGTTCTTTGCCGCACCATACACCATAAAGCCTTTTGCCGTGCACGCCACACCCCACGGCACAAAAGGTACTTGACGCCACCCCCGACGGCGCCGTGAAAGTGGGTCCCGTAAACCTTTGCTGTGCGCTTTCAGTGATGGACCCCACCTGTAAGTTTTGCCGTGCTGGATTCTTTGCCGTGAGTATTATATCTGCCGTGGTCGTCTCTTTGCCGTGCGCGGTGCACGGCAAATATTTTGCCGTGCTTTCATCTTTGCCGTGCGTTCTTACTCTGCCGTGTTTCTCCCTTCGCTGTGTGTTTTATGATACAGACTTTGTTGCAGTGGCACGCAAATACCACCGGAGCAGTCCAACACCGCTTTGCCGCGGCGTCATTTTGCCGTGTGCCTTTGGGTGAAATCTTGCATGGAAAAGTGACCCCATTTGTCACACATACCCCCAGGTACACGGTATGGCGACATGTGGCACCTTTGCCGTGTGCTTATGCATGGCAAAGGACAATTAGCTAATTTGCCGTGCGTTTGTACACGGCAAAGGCCTAATGAATTTTTTTTGTTTGTTTCCTTTTCATTCCTTCGATTTAAATATAAAATATAGCCATAAACATGCTCATGACCACAAATGGATCACAAATATGTCCATAATAGTCACATACAAGCTCAATGACCACAAATATGTCCATAAATAGTCACATACAAGCTCCATAACCACATATATATCTATAATAGTCACATACAAGCTCCATAATCACAAATATGTCCATAATAGTCAAATACAAGGTCCATAACCGTAGGAAGAGTGGCGCCACTCGGCAGCAACGTCTGCAAATCAAGCATGTGCGGGTGAGGTGTATGGAACTAGAATTCGTCTTAGGTCCTATGAGCAAGAACTTACCGCTATCTAGGACTCGTAGGCTGTCATCTTCTGTGCAATCCACGCCATCATCTGACTCTGTTGAGCAATGATAGCCTGAGCCTGCTCCCTCTGTCTCATCTCGTTCTCCAAGTCCTCCTACGTTGTGTCATTGGAAGGTCATGGATATTACAAATGGAAATGAAATGTGGATGACCAAAGAAGAAGTGAATACCCGAATCTTGTCGATGGCTCTAGACGACGTTGTCGAACGGGACTGTATGGAAGACGAAGAGATTGAGCTGTCACGCCTAATCTCTCTCATAGATCGGATGGTCTTAGGATCAACGGACCTGTCACACATCCACAAGCGGCCATTCTTCCGGCCGCATCCCGCACATATGGCAACCTCAGGGTCAAAGGGCTCTTATCGGGTTCACGCCAGATGTGTTGTGGCAAGGAACTTTCGGACTCCGTGTCCTTGAGCTCGGCGTCGCTCACCCACGTAAGCCGTCCATCCTTGTTCTTCTTCTTATGAAACCGACTCTGCACGTGAATATCGAGGGCTCCGCGCTAGCTCTTTTGCTGCAAGAGTGACCACGAAGATA
Organism: Avena longiglumis; assembly: GCA_030063025.1. Taxonomy (NCBI): domain Eukaryota; kingdom Viridiplantae; phylum Streptophyta; class Magnoliopsida; order Poales; family Poaceae; genus Avena; species Avena longiglumis. The sequence continues at coordinate 464,721,343 of CP125978.1, forward strand.
CATCAAGAGGGACGCATTTGCATAAGAAACAACATGATGAGCAAGGTTAAGAGAATAGATTTTTCACCACGCTCAGTATGCAGACGGCCATGGGTAAGCCGCCTTATGTGTGTGATCCACCTCCCATCTCGGCTCTCTTTAGCTTTCCTTCGCTCCTCCTCTTGAACTCGACGCTTGTCCACCAATGGACAATAGCCCTAGACTCCGATCAGCGTGACCTATGAACGGAGGAGGTACCTGCATACACAAAATACACATATTAGTATAAAAGCCGTACGAAGTAGGGCACCGCATAGACAAAATACATATATTACCTGCAAGTACTGCTACGGCTCCATAAAGATATTTCGGGCTTGCCACTTGTTCTGCATCGGGAGTTTACGCTTCTCGGCGTACCATCTTCGGACGCAACCTACACGCGCCTCGTGCATAGTGTCGAGAATTTGCTTTACGTACCGCTCAAAGACTGGCAATGCACTCATTATGTTACGATCCAGGTCACGAGGAACTTGTGCTTCGTGCCCAAGGATCTTTTGCTCGCTTGTATTGCCTCCAAGACAAAACTATCACCCAATGACCATTGGGCATTTTTGAATCACCTGCATTCACAACAAAAAGTATCCATTAGATAGAGTTCTTAGAATAATTAGAATACAACATAGCATAGAGTAGTAAAGTAGAAAGTAATAACTCCCTGTTGTTACTTAGAATAATTAGAATACAACATACCATTCAGGCACACACCATTTAGAACCACCCGTTCAGTCCCAAAATGAAATCCACCCCGTTTGGTCCAAAGAAAACCGCACCATTCTCAGCTTGACTTCTGAGGCGTCTGGTCGATGGATCGGCGTGTGTGTGTGTGGCTCGAGCTTGTGTTTTACCCTTTTTCATTTTGAACACACACAGAGTACAAATATTTGTGCGTAGCTAGCTAGTGCCGTCTGAATATTAACTCCCTGTTATTCATACGTACACATGATGTATAACTTAGCTTTCTACAGCTCGGTTACTTGATGGATGGATGTTAGTGCTTGTTTGTTCTTGCAATGCCAAAATTAATTTGTTTCTATTTTGGTTGATAACCAACGAGGACACAATATCAAGATTCCCCAACCAAAGTTGCTAAAGTAATATCTGACAGAGTACTAGGTGGTTGATTTAGCAGGATTCATGGCACCGGTTCTTAATCAAAAAAACAGGACCAGTTAAGTTGTACCAAACGAATGCACATGGAGTTGCGGAACCAACAATGGAAGGGCAGTGACCAAACCATAGCTAATGCGTGATAACTAAAGTATCTAATCTCTTGTTGTATAGTAGTGCATCAGCCAGCGCCAATGCTAGCTGTTCTTAGCTTGACACACCATACAGTCTACACTAACATACAGAGAGGAGACCGGGGGGAGAAGGATTACCTGGCGCGTGGCAGCGCAGGTGGCCGGACGGCAAGGCGCGAAGGGGAGGGCGAGGCCGAGGCCGCCCGCGCAGGCGCATGCGGCCAGAGGGCGAGGGGCAGGCGGCCGGAGGTAGGGGAGGACGAGGCACAGGTGGCCGGGGAGGCGGCGCGTGCGAGCGTGGGTCGTCGGGATCTCGACTACGAGGTGGCGGCGAGCCGGAGCGGCGAGGCGGAGCGGCGAGGAGGCGGCGAGCCGAACGAGGCGGCAGGAGCGGCGGCGCGTGAGTGAGAGGCGTGCGTCTGTGTGTGGATGGGTTTGGTCGAGGGTGAGGATAAGGTTTTCTTCTTTAATTTTTTTACCCCAAATAATTCTTCGCCGTGCGCAGCGTTTGAAGAGATGCACGGCAAAGGGCGCCGTGAGCATTACAAGGCAAAGAAACACTTTGCCGTGCACACCACACGGCATATATTTTAATTTGAAAATTTGACCTCTATGTACATACATGTACAATTAGTTTTAATTTTTAATTATTTTCTTCGACTAATATTAATTGATTTGGATTTATCTATATTTAAATATATGTTATATCCGAATTAAGTCAAATCAAAGTTAAGTAATATGGGTCGCAGGGAGTACAATAAACTTTTTTTCATTAACAAACAAACAAAAATATTAGTCAACCCTCGTTTGAAGATAGCTAGTAGATCCTCACGGGTGGCCTTGCACAAACTTGGTTTTCCTTGTACCCATGGCCTAAACAAGCCTTAACCAACAAAAAAGTATATTAGTGGAACCTCGTGTGCGGAGAAAGCTAGGGTTAGACCTTTCTGGGGCCCGCAGACAGGTGTTTCCGATGGAGAATGACCCCCGGATACCCACTCAAACTTTCATGTGGTGCTAGGAAACATGCATGTAGACCTAGGATACATGTAAAAGTGGTGTAGAAGTCTCATATATGCAAGACATATCTCCCTGGTGTGAGGTTCTTCACATTCAGCGATAACACTTAGCATTTCTCGACCTATAGGGAAATGTCCCACGTGTATCTGGGGCTAGAATGTGCCACTGGAAACCAAAGTTGGTGTTCCTTGTATCTATGGACTAAACAAACATTAACCAACAAAAAAGTATATTGGTAGAACCTCGTGCGGAGAAAGCTAGGGGGTAGACCTTCCCAGGTCCTGCAGACTGGTGTTTTTGATGGAGAATGACCCCCGGAGCCCCGGGAACCCACCCAAACTTTCATGTGGTGCTAGGAAATATGCATGTAGACCTAGGATACATGTAAAAGTGTTTTAAAAGTCCCATATATGCAAGAAATATCTCCCCGGTGTGAGGTTCTTCACATTCAGGTGATAACACTTAGCAGATTCCTCGACCTATAGAGGAATGTCCCGATGTGGGTATACCGGGGGATAGAATGTGCCACAGGGCACCAAAGTTGGTTTTGCTTGTATATATGGCCTAAACAAACCTTAACCAACAAAAAAGTACATTGCACAACCTCGTATGTAAGAAAGCTAGGGGTAGACCTTCCTGGGGCCAGCAGACGGGTGTTTTCGATGGAGAATGACCCCCGGACCCCGAAAACCCACCCAAACTTACATGTGGTGCTAGGAAACATGCATGTAGACCTAGGATACATGTAAAAGTGTTGTAGAAGTCCCATATATGCAAGACATATTCCCCCGGTGTGCGGTTCTTCACATTCAGGCGATAACACTTAGCAGATTCCTCAACCTATAGGGGAAATGTCCCGCTGCGGGTATACCCGGGGGCTAGAATGTGCCATAGGGCACCAAAGTTGGTTTTCCTTGTATATATGGCCTAAAAAAACCTTAAAAAACAAAAAAGTACATCGGTGGAACCTCGTGCGGAGAAAGCTAGGGAGTAGACCTTCCCGGTGCCCGCAGACGGCTGTTTTCGATGGAGAATGACCCCCGGAGCCCTAGGAACCCACCCAAACTTTCATGTGGTGCTAGGAAACATGCATGTAGACCTAGGATACATGTAATTGTGTTGTAGAAGTCCCTTATATTCAAGACATATCTCCCTGATGTGAGGTTCTTCACATTTAGGTGATAACACTTAGCAGATTCCTCGACCTATAGGGGAAATGTCCCGCTGCATGTATACCGGGGGCTAGAATGTTCCACAGGGTACCAAAGTTGGTGTTCGTTGTATCTATGGCCTAAAAAAACCTTAACAAACAAAAAAGTACATTGGTGGAACCTCGTGCGGAGAAAGCTAGGGAGTAGACCTTCCCGGTGATCGCAGACAGCTGTTTTCGATGGAGAATGACCCCGGAGCCCCGGGAACCCACCCAAACTTTCATGTGGTGATAGGAAACATGCATGTAGACTTAGGATACATGTAATTGTGTTGTAGAAGTCCCATATATTCAATACATATCTCCCCGATGTGAGGTTCTTCACATTTAGGCGATAACACTTAGCAGATTCCTCAACCTATAGGGGAAATGTCCCGCTGCGTGTATACCGGGGGCTAGAATGTTCCACAGGGTAGCAAAGTTGGTTTTCCTTGTATCTATGGACTAAAAAAACATTAAACAACAAGAAAGTACATTGGTGGAACCTCGTGCGGAGAAAGCTAGGGGGTAGACCTTCCCAGGGCCCGCAGACGGGTGTTTTCGATGGAGAATGACCCCCGGAGCACCGCGAACCCACCCAAACTTTCATGTGGTGCTAGGAAACATGCATGTAGACCTAGGATACATATAAAAGTGTTTTAGAAGTCCCATATATGCAAGACATATCTCCCCGGTGTGAGGTTCTTCACATTCACGCGATAAGACTTAGCAGATTCCTCGACCTATAGGGGGAATGTCCCGCTGTGGGTATACCGGGGGCTAGAATGTGCCACAGGGCACCAAAGTTGGTTTTCCTTGTATATATGGCCTAAACAAACCTTAACCAACAAAAAAGTACACTACACAACCCTCGTGCGAAGAAAACAAGGGTTAGACCTTTCTCGGGCCCGGAGACGGGTGTTTTCGATGGAGAATGACCCCCGGAGCCCCGGGAACCCACCCAAACTTTCATGTGGTGCAAGGAAATATGCATGTAGACCTAGGATACATGTAAAAGTGTTGTATAAGTCTCATATATGCAATACATATCTCCCCGGTGTGAGGTTCTTCACATTTAGGCGATAACACTTATCGATTTCTCGACCTATAGGGAAATGTCCCATTGCATGTATACCGGGGCTAGAATGTGCCACTGGGTACCAAAGTTGGTGTTCCTTGTATCTATGGACTAAACAAACATTAACCAACAAAAAGTATATTGGTAGAACCTCGTGCGGAGAAAGCAAGGGGTAGACCTTCCAGTCCTGTGGTGGTGTTTTTGATGGAGAATGACCCCCGGAGCCCCGGGAACCCACCCAAACTTTCATGTGGTGCTAGGAAATATGCATGTAGACCTAGGATACATGTAAAAGTGTTTTATAAGTCCCATATATGCAAGACATATCTCCCCGGTGTGAGGTTCTTCACATTCAGGTGATAACACTTAGCAGATTCCTCGACCTATAGACGAATGTCCCGATGTGGGTATACCGGGGGATAGAATGTGCCACAGGGCACCAAAGTTGGTTTTGCTTGTATATATGGCCTAAACAAACCTTAACCAACAAAAAAGTACATTGCACAACCCTCGTGCGAAGAAAGCTAGGGGTAGACCTTCCTGGGGCCCGCAGACGGGTGTTTTCGATGGAGAATGACCCCCGGAGCCCCGAAAACCCACCCAAACTTACATGTGGTGCTAGGAAACATGCATGTAGACCTAGGGTACATGTAAAAGTGTTGTAGAAGTCCCATATATGCAAGACATATTCCCCCGGTGTGCGGTTCTTCACATTCAGGCGATAACACTTAGCAGATTCCTCAACCTATAGGGGAAATGTCCCGCTGCGGGTATACCCGGGGCATAGAATGTGCCATAGGGCACCAAAGTTGGTTTTCCTTGTATATATGTCCTAAAAAACCTTTAAAAACAAAAAAGTACATTGGTGGAACCTTGTGCGGAGAAAGCTAGGGAGTAGACCTTCCCGGTGCCCGCAGACGGCTGTTTTCGATGGAGAATGACCCCCGGAGCCCCAGGAACCCACCCAAACTTTCATGTGGTGCTAGGAAACATGCATGTAGACCTAGGATACATGTAATTGTGTTGTAGAAGTCCCATATATTCAATACATATCTCCCCGATGTGAGGTTCTTCACATTTAGGCGATAACACTTAGCAGATTTCTCGACCTATAGGGGGAATGTCTCGTTGCGGGTATACCAAGGGGCTAGAATGTGCCATAGGGCACCAAAGTTGGTTTTCCTTGTATCTATGGCCTAAAAAAACCTTAACAAAAAAAGTACATTGGTGGAACCTCGTATGAAAAAGCTAGGAGTAGACCTTCCCGTTCGCCAGACAAATTGCTGATGGAGAATGACTCCCGTATGTGATAATACTTAGAGAAGTGGTGGACGTGTCGCGGGGAAACTCCCGCGACGGGTCCAACAGGGGGAAACCAGTGGAATATTGGGCCCAACCTAGGTATTCTATGTAGATATGGCCTAAACATGCCTAAACAAACAAAAAATCACATTGCAGCTCGTACGGAGAGAGCTAGGGGTAGATCCCGGTTGCCCCGAAGACTAGGGTTTCGATGGGAGACGGTCGCTAGAGCATCGGAATCCGACCAAACCACATAATTAAAGTGTCCATAGATGCAATATGGGTTATATTTGAGATAAAATATGTGCTAAAAGAAAACGAAGGCAAAGAAGGGGTGGAAACGACAATAAACAGGTCTTTGCCGTGGGTGGTGCACGGCAAAGGCTCTGTTGCCGTGGGAGGTGCACGGCAAAGAATCCTTTGTCGTGTATAGTACACGGCAAAGACCCTCCCTCGTTGAACGAAACTCGCGTAAATATTTCGTGCTTTGAATAAATAAATGGCGCGAATTCTTTGCGCGTTGAATAAAATAAATGGCGGGAACATTTCGCGCAAAAATAGTAATTTGCATTTCAAAACTTTGCTGTGCCTGACGGTGAGACACACGGCAAAGCCCTGCCGTTACCCCGGCCCGTGAATTGTGCGATATGGTGGGCCCAACAAAGGCAGTGTGCCGTGCAATTTCTTTGCCGGGTGCCTCTTTTGGCCTTTGCCGTGAATTTATTCTTTGCCGTGTGTCTGCGTTGTGCTTTGCCGTGAGGATTTGAGATGCCGTGTATCCTATATGGTGCCGCCGTGTAGTGCTTGTTTGCCGTGCGCCATGTTTTGTGTTCGCACGGCAAAAATATCTTTGCCGTGCATGGACGCACGGCAAAGCCTCAGTGCACGGCAGCGCCGAATTTTCCCGTAGTGATGTTTGGAAGCCCTGTAGGCTGTAATCACTCCAAAACACTTGTAAATTACTAAATTACAACTTGTGAATTTTCTCTGGCCCACAACGAAACTTGCTGCTTGGATGTTTTGGGATGAAACGCCCCATTAGGCCATTACTAGCTAGTGGATCGTCATGTTGTAGGGTGACCTGTGGACGACATGAACGCCATGGCCGTTGTGTTCTCTTGAACGAACCCTAGGTCCGTCCGTTGTGTCCCAATATCGTTTGTTCCCAAATCTCGGAGGCCGCCTGCTGCCATCCCATCCCATCCCATCCCATCGCATCCGATCCCCTCGCCGCCGCCTCTGCTTGGATCTATCTGTTCACCTCCTCCGCTTCCTCGGAAGCCCTTCACGGACGGACATGGCTGCTGCTGCATCCACTGATGATGATTCTGTTTCTTCCTGGGTTCCACCTTGTCTTCCCGAGTCCTCAGGCTCAGGCTCAGGCTCGGTCCTCCTCGACAGGTGGTGCTACATCGCCGACCTCCCCAACGACACCACCGCCGAGAGCACCACGAGCAGGGGCTTGCCTATCAAGGTGACCTTCCGCGCCGCCCGGGCGCCACTCCTCTCCCACTTCTGCGTCCACTGCCCTGGCCTGGATTTCCGCAGCATAGGCCCCAAGATCGTCGCCACCGACGCAGATCTCGTCCTCCTCTGCGTTCCCCTCGACCCCAACAACACCGTCCGAGCAGTGAACTGGGACTACTTCGTCTACAGCCCGCGCGAGTGGCTACATCTGCTACCCAACCCGCACCCCAGCGCCAGGTGCCTCCACGACGAAGCAACCGCCCTCATTAGCCGCCAAGACGGCGCTTCCTACGCCGTCGCTGCTCTCGGTGTTCGTACCCCCCTGTACGATGGCCGCACGCTCATCAGCTGGGAGTTCGACCTCCACCTGTACAGATCAGATTCTTCCAACGCGGGGTGGATCTCCAAGCGCCTGTCAGTGGACGAGTTCCAGAGGGACAAGCTGATCCCTCTACCTGGATCATCAGTCGACAGGTTCTACCACGAGACGGGGAAGACCATCACGATCGGCGGCGAGCATGGCACCGTCGCCTGGGTGGACCTCTGGCGTGGCATCTTCTTCTGCGACGTGCTCAAGGAACGCCCGCTGCTCCAGGACGTCCCGCTGCCGGTGCCGGCGAGGGCTAACTGGGAGCGCCTCCTCAGAAATGGCGACCCCAACTATTTGCGGGACGTAACCATCAGCCGAAACAAGGACTCGATCAAGTATGTTGAGTTGGAGTTCCGGACACGAGAAGAGCTGATCAACGCCGCCGCCGACGACACCGCCCCTGTTTCCTACGCTGAGTGGGTGCGCAATAGAAGCTCCAGGAAAACTCAGGTCATCCCTGATGGCTGGAAGTCCACGACATGGAACATGGCACTACCAACACCTGTAGTTGGTGGTTCGTGGCACCGTGACTGTGTACTTGACGTTAAAGACGTCAGCTTGGAGAAGGCTAGCAGTGACCCTCATCATCTCATGGCTATGCTGAGCAGAAAGACCACACAGACATTCAAGGAACTTCCAGTGGGATACCCCGTCCTAAGCATGGATGATGATGATGTCGTTTACTTGCTCATGCAAACCACACCCAGGGACATGGACGAGTTGGCAATGGTGCTTGCTATTGATATGAGGAAGGCAACGTTGCGAGGATTGGCTGAGCTTGATGTCCACAAGTTCATTCTCTTTCCCAACTTCTGCGCTAGTGAGATCTGCAGGGGTACCTGAGCAATATATTTTGTATGCTGGTAAGTTCGTTTTATGTTTTTATTATGTGCGGCTATATGTATGCAACCCATGCTTGCCATGAGAACTAGTGAATCACTGTGTTGGTACCACATTCTGGTTTCAGCAGGATCTAGAGCTTAACAAGTTATTAGTGCATCTAATTCAGGAGCTATGGCTTGATGACAGTGTGATTCAATGGAGGGTTATTGATATAGACTTGTTCTCTACAGTGTTGTCGATGTTGTATATCAGTTGATTAAACAAATCCTGGCAATCCAATAAAAATAAGTTTGTGTTAAGCTCAATTTTTATTGTTTGTTCACGATCCTTCCTGTGAAATGTTAGCAAAACTGTTATGGCAGTAGGCAAGGTCACAACTCAGTTTTCTTTAACTTTGGTGGAATTCTGTGAAATCAATACTATAAACAGCTTATATATATTGAAATAAAAAGACAAATATTAAGATTATATTTATTTTGTTTGAATCGTCTACATACAATACTTAATTTTGTCATTAATTCTGAATCTACATTGAAATATACCAATATGCCTTAAAACATGTTAATTATTTGTTGATACCATCATTGGCATGTTACTAATACCCTGCGTCTCCCAAGAGCCTGGCTTGGGAGAAAAGGATTTCAATCTTGCTTCTGAGGAGGCAACCAAACGGCCAAAGTTGCACCCACAGAGCCTGGTCAGGGCATCTGCTGGGAACCAAATGTGTTCTTATTGGATATGTTATTGAGTTGCGTTTATGACAGAATCTAGGTTTTCACTTCAAGAATAATATATTTGACCAAAACAAACATGCATAATTTATTCTTGCTTTTATGTTTCTTTCGATTGACCGGCATGTTGAGCATGGACAGATGAAACTGACCTCGTGTCGTCCTCGTGTGGGTGACACAGGGGGCGACTAGGCTCCCTCCCAGCAGCCACCACCTCCCCCCGTGCTTCCCTCTCGCCATCGGCCGGCCCCTGGCGCCAGCGAGGCCTCCCCGCCTCCTTCTCCTCCATCATTGAGTCCTCCCCCAAGCCGTCTTCTCTCCGGTCGGCAAGACTTTGATGGCTCCTATTCGAAATTTCTCAATAGTGTGTGAGATTTGCTCGTTTCCATGATGTACTGCTCTCCACGACATCGTTCTCTATGGGATTTTGCCAATAGGGTAGATCCTCATCCAGGGACGATGGGATCTGTAGCGCCATTGCCCTGCCGGATCTGACCAGGGGGTTGATCCATGGCCATGGACATTGCTCTTTGGCTATTTTTGGTGCACACTGGTGCATAGACCGTGGAGCGTCGAGTGTTGTCGCTTGGATGGTTGTTGCCGTGCAGTTTTGGCTTAGGTACTAGAGGTGTACTGATGTGGCAGCGGGGTGGCCGGCTGCACATCTGTGGCTCGTCTTCGCTTTCGGAGCCGGGTAAGGTTGGTTCTTGGACATAGAGCGACGACTCTGGGTGGTGGGCATGGTGGCGCCTTGTGGCATGTGTCTCTGTATGGTGCTGGTTTCTCACCTCGGTCGTGTGGGCAGCGCGGGTGGCCTTCGTGGGAGGTGCTCGTGGCATGGGAGTCGTTGTTGTGGTCATTCCCGTCTAGATCGAGGTGTCGTCTTCTCTGACCCCCTTTGACCATGCCTCTCCTTGGAGCTTTGCTTGCGGAAGAGGTGTTTTGGCTAGGGGACTTTGGTTGGAGCGTGGTCAATCCCTGACGGTGCCAGTGGTGGTGATGGTGACGCTCTTGTGCGCCGTTTCCCTCCTTGGAGGCATCACTTTGGGTGGTGCCCCTCCACCTTTGTCTCCGGGTGAAAGCCCTTGGTCCGATGTTGGACCAGGTGGCGACAACGTTGTGGCGTTGTTCTCATTGAAGGCATCGCCTTTTAGCTGGTCTTTGTGGGTTTCGTTCAATGGGCATCAACGGTGCTTCTCTCGGCGTGGTTTGGCTATTGCTAGTGGCCGTGCTGAGAGACTCTTCTTCTTCGACGGCCCATCTATGTTGCTTTTCGTGCTCTAGGGTGAGCATTCTATCGTCCGACGGTTCGGCGCCTACGATCTAGGGCGAGAGGGAAGTGGGTCCCCTTCGGTGATAGGGAATGATACAACAACTTCGATCGTCTTGTTTCTAAGCAGATGATGGACACTCCTCAAGGCGTGCCTTCTCCTCCCTTGAGCTTTGCATCCGCGTCAATCTTGATCAGCGAGCATTTCGGTGTACGTTGTCTTCAACACTAACAGGATGCGCATCATTCTCTTACTCTTTTGTTTGCCTTTTTTCTGTGTGTGTAGACTTTGTATGTTGTTCTCCCCAATACTTTTGTACCCTTCGGCCGTTTTGGGCTTTATTAATTTAGAGAAGGGCACTTTGTGCCTATTATCTAAAAAATGTTTCTTTCTATTTTTTGTGCTACTTACTGATAAACATGAGACTTGTTCTTGTGTTGGATCAAAATAATTCTTGCTATAGAGATTTTTTTTTCTCATTCAAAACATGAGCTATTCTCTTTGGTGCAGGTAGAAGCGAAGCACTGAAGCGAGCTGAAAAGTAGCTATCGAACAAACTGAACAGGGTAAACCATCTGAGGTGCATGCGAAGAACTGGCTAGGACAAAGAAGCATCAACCTGTTTGTTGAAACACCACATACATTCGAGTTTAGACAAATCTGAGTCAGTTATTCTAGACGGGGGAGTACAAAGAATTTGGATGGAGACATTTGAGATTGAATTCCTTTAGTTGATTAATGAAAATTACGTGTAATGCAACTATCTGGAGTATGTTTCTTGTAGCATGCAGATACATGTACTTTATTATGTACTGTACTAGTGAACTTGCGTGGGCTAAATGTTTTGGTTGAACCATGTTTTCATGTGTTTTTATTTTGTTTTTAATTTTTCTATATGCACATTTTCTCTCTTGTTCCTGGCATGCCTCGTAATGTCTATCTAAGGATTTATTGATTTAAATGTACTACTCACTCAATTTACATTTACTAGTGGAACACCGCCACGGCTTCTTACTGTAAGTCTAGTGTCGCACATGTTACACGTGTAAATGATGCACATGACTATTTAAGTACATATAAAAATAGTTATATAGTATTAAAAATATTTAGAGGCTTACTTCACATAGTTCAGCGTAACTTGTATAACATGCAAGGACCGAAAAATTATCACTTATTTACTGAGTCATTCTCCCTTAACACGTCTAAGGTATCATCGTATAACATGTTATCCTCTACTTTATTTGCATGGTACCTGAGAAAGTGTATCAAAAACTTCTTCCTCGGCTCGTAGCCATCCTGCAAAAGCAACATATGTTGTTATATGAAGTTTTCCCATAAAAACATAATAATGTGAACATAGAATACTCACAGTACAAACTGGATGAATAAATATTTTACCATCCCAAGAGAGCATAAAACTAAAGTCTAAAATACCAAATAACTTCATGCACCATTATCTTGGTCATTAGGATGATAATAAATTAAATTACTTATAATGATAACCAAACAAAATCACACATCGAGGCTTGTTTGTATGGGAATATTATGAGGGTGTTTATGCGGTGACCCAGCATACCACTGCATGATGTAGTACACTATAGTCGTTGATATAATACCAATGAAATACTGTTTCACTAGTATTACATCCCTTACAGTGGTATAACAAAATATAGCAGGTCCAAGACATGACTATGAATTACAACTTGTCTCTTTACAAAAGATCTAGAGAACATTATAGGTTATAGAGAGAGAAAACAACTTCTTACAAAGTAGAACCAAAAATAGCAACTTGTAACTATCATACTAATAGACTAGTATCTAAACTATTTGGCTTGCAAATGTTAGTATTGTTATTGCTCTACAGAAGTAGGTTCTATGGTTAGATATCATACTCCTAACTAATCAGCAACTTCGTATTCACTTTAGTTGTTGTATATGTTGACTTCCTTGACTTTAATAAAGAACTTGATCTTGGTGATGATTCCCTGGAGCATAAGTTGATGTAGACGTCGTCTTTATTGGGTTTATAATCTAGAAAGGGTTAACAAGATACGGTTGAGTACGAGCATACTCAGCAAGTTTACTAAAAAGGGGTGTATGAGGTACTATCTACAGCTATAGACCGTAGGTCGTAGGCTATGCAGGTTTTTGTAAACATTTTTTAAAAGTTGCTTTTATTCTGAAAAGCTATGTCCATCAGCCTTCACATGTTTACCAGAACTTTCGTGGAGTTCCTTTCCTGCAGCGTTCGCAGCTCCTTTCCAGAATAGGGAGTAACATGACACAGTTTTTACACTTCGCAGAGGTGCGTTGCTTTACCCATGCGAGATCAAATCCTGTTACACAACTGGGTAACTTATCCGTCCATACTTCCTATGATTTGGGGCCCGTAGATGATCCAAGCCAATCACTGCCCTTCTCCGCGACTCCACATGGAAAACGACTCCCCAAGCAGGAATACCTCCGTTAACCCCCTTATAGGCAGATATAACCCTGGTAACCCCTTGGAGACTCTAGTGTTTCGGCGCTGCTCGCTCTCACCGAAGAGGACCCACTTCCCTCTCACCCTAGATCGCAGGTGACGACCCGTTGGACGATAGAATGCTCACCCAAGTGTACGAAAAGCAACACAGAAGGGCCATCGAAGCAGAAGAGACTCTGAGCACGGCCACCAGCAACAGCCAAACCACGCCGAGAGAAGCACCGTTGACGCCCATTGAACGAAACCCACAAAGACCAGCTAAAAGGCAACACCTTTAAGAAGGAGAACAACTCCACATCGCCATCGCCGCCTGGTCCAACATTGGACCAAGGGCTTTCACCCGGAGACAAAGGTGGAGGGGCACCACCCAAAGTGATGCCTCAAAGGAGGGAAACAACGCACAAGAGCGTCGCCATCACCACCACTGCCACCGTCAGGGCAAAGCTTTTGCCTGGGACTGACCACACTCCAACCAAATTCCCCTAGCCAAAACACCTCATCCGCAAGCAAAGCTCCAAAGAGAGTCATGGTCAAAGGGGGTCAGAGAAGACGACACCTCGATCTGGACAGGAATGACCACAACAACAACTCCCGTACCAGGAGCGCCTCCCACGAAGGCCACCCGCGCCGCCCACACGGCCGAGGTGATAAACCAACACCACACAGAGACACATGCCACAAAGGCGCCGCCATGCCCACCACCTAGAGTCGTCGCTCCGTGTCCAAGAACCAACCTTACCCGTCTCTGAAGAGAAGAAGAGCCATAGATGTGCAGCTGGCCACCCCCGCTGCCATATCGGTGCACCTCTAGTACCTAAGATAAAACCGCATGCCAACAACCACCCAAGCGACAACACTCGACGCTCCACAGTCTGTGCACCAGTGTGTACCAAAAATAGCTGAAGAGCACTGATACGTCGGAAACGTATCTATAATTTTTGATGCTCCATGCTTGTTTAGTATCTAATTTGCTTTGCTTTGTCTATACTTTGAGGTGTTTTTATATATTTTCTGGAACTAACCTATTAACAAGTTGCCACAGTGCCGCTTGCTGTTTTCTTACATTTTGGTTCCACAAAGGTAGAAAATCAATATTCTCGAATTGGACGGATAAAAGCCAAAGTTATTATTTTCCAGCAACACGAACCACGGCGAGGCGGAGGGGCCACAGGCTAAACCCCTAAACCAGGCAAGCCCTGGAGGTGCCGAGGCGTGGGCCCCGACCCCACCGACCTTGATTCCTGCGCCTATAAGAAGCCTCCGACCCAAAAACCCTAGGGCATCCAGAAGAAATCCACGAAAACCTCTGTTGCGCCGCCGCCACCGAAGGGGAGATTCGGGGGACAGAAAGTCTCTGTTACCGGCAGCCTGCTGGGACGGGGAAGTGCCCCCGGAGCCATATCCATCGCCATCTTCATCACCATGGCTGATTCCCATGATGAGGAGGGAGTAGTTCTTCCTCAGGGATAAGGGCTCTACCGGTAGCTATGTGTTCATCTCTCTCTATGCATGATCTTATGGTCATGAGCTTTGTAATCAAGTAAATCTACCTTGCTACTCAAGTGCTTCATTAGATATCTGCTCTCTCCATGTGTGTGAAAGTGATAGCGTGCACGCCATGGTGGCACTTAGGTTTGAGTCTACATAAATACTCTTTGTGCTTTAATAGATCTATGATTTTCCCCACGTGTGTGAAAGTGACAGCGTGCATACCGTGTGTGTCACTTTGGCTAGATTGAATATTTATTATGAGTTATATTTGGAGTTGGATGTCTCTATGAAATTGTGGTGTTTGCTGGAACCATCTAGCGCTCAAGGTGACAGTGTGGGGTTATCTAGATTGGGGAATGCGGACTTTGAGGAGTGTTGTTATATCCCTACCATGGATTAGAGTGTCCAACCGGAGAGTAGTTAAGAGTAGTATCATGAAGAGAATATATTTATATGAGAGAGTGTTCACTAGTGAAAGTATGATCCCTAGGACTTGTTTCTAAATAATTGAAACACCGTTTGCTACTAGATCTGTTGCATGTTTGCTTGCTTTAGTCTTTACCTCACCGTCAAGCTATTTTCTGGCACTGTTACCACTTGTATTTCACTATCTCTTCGCCGAACTAGTGCACCTATACACCTGACAAGTGTATTGGGTGTGTTGGGGACACAAGAGACTTCTTATATCTTAATTGCAGGGTTGCTTGAGAGGGAATACCTTTGATCACTTCCTCCCTGAGTTCTATAAACCTGGGGTGATCCACTTAAGGGAAATTTTCTGTTGTTCTACAAACCTCTGCACTTGGAGGCCCAACAACTGTCTACAAGAATATAAGTGCGTAGACATCAAGCACCGTCCATGGCCATGGATCGACCCCCTGGTCAGATCCGACAGATCCCGTCGTCCCTGGATGAGGATTGACCCTATTGGCTGAATCCCGCAGAGCACGACGCCGTGGAAAGCAGCACATCATGGAAACGAGAAAATCTCACACGCTGTTGAGAGATTTCACACAGGAGTCGTCGAAGTCTTGCCGACCGAAGAGAATACGGCTTGGGGGAGGACTCATGGATGGAGGAGAAGGAGGCCGGGAGGCCTCGCCGCCGGCCGATCAATCGAAAGAAACATAAAAGCAAGAATAAATTGTGCATGTTTGTTTTGGTCAAATATATTATTCTTGAAGTGAAAACCCAGAGGAACTTAGTTTCTGTCATAAACGCAACTCAATACCATGTCCAATAAGAACACATTTGGTTCCCTGCAGATGCCCCGGCCAGGCTCTGTGGGTGCAACTTTTAGGTGTTTGGTTGCCTGGGGAAGGTCTAAGCCAGTCCCGTGGCATGCAAAAGTAGCCAGTGAGCCTGGCTCCTAGGAAGCAAATATTGAAATCCGTTTCTCCCGAGCCGGGCTCGTAGGAGATGGGTATTAGTACCATGCCAATGATGGTATCAACAAATAATTATCATGTTTTAAGGTATATTAGTATATTTCAAAGTAGATTCAGAATCAATGACAAAATTAAGTATTGTATGTGGACGATTCAAGCAAAATAAATATAATCTTAATACTTCTCTTTTTATTTCAATATAAGCTGTTTATATTATTGATTTGGCAGAATTCCACCACAGTTAAAGAAAACTGAGCTGTGACCTTGTCTACTTCCATAACAGGTTTGCAAACATTTCACAGGAAGGTTCGTGAACAAACAATAAAAATTCAGTTTAACAAAAACTTATTTTTATTGGATTGCCAGGATTTGTTTAATCAACTGATATACAAACATGTACAAAACAAGTCTATATCAATAACTAACCCTCCATTGAATCACACTGTCATCAAGCCATAGCTCCTGAATTAGATGCACTAATAACTTGCACTACATGAAAGAATTGATACGCCGATGGCCGGCTGCCGTCGGCACAACGTCAAATTGCCATCGGCACAGGCTGTGCCGACGGTGGCCGTCGGCGTAGCCCCCTCGGCGTACATCCTCGTCGGCATAGCTCTGTGGCTGTAGGCATAGCTCCCCCCTCGGCATAGTGTCTTCTAGCGGGTCCCGCGTGTCAGGGAACGGCCATCTCCGATAACGGCCCACCCTAGAGCTATGCCGACGGCTTGGCCGTCGGCATAGCCTAAAATATTTTTTTATTTTTTATTTTTTATGTCTTTGAATTGTTTGACTCGTTAATCTCTCGCTTTGATCATTTTTAACACTATTTATAGTTAGTAATTGATTAAATTGCAGTCTTGGTCAAAGTTCCAGTCGGTCACCCATCCTAGCACTATTCCAGCTCTAGCACGCTTAACTTCCTCTTTTTTTAGAATCTCTTTCCGCAAATCAATTTACACATTGTTGTCATTACTATGATATCAATCATATTAACTCTTATATCATCATGTCACATGGTTGTATTTTTTGAAATTACAAGCAATTATTTAAGTAAACAACAATGGATAAGTAAAAATATTATTGAATTCAAATAAAAATATAATAATTTTATTTTATTTTGTATTTTTATTTAATATGGAATAATTAATATCTTTAAATCCGTAAATCGGAATTCGGAAAATAATATGTCTAAATTGATTATAAAAATGAGAGGAATCCAAATATAATATCAATATCAACTTATCACAAACTATGTCATGATTCTTATCATAATTTCAATTGCCCGTTTAAAACGGCACGCATAAAGATTCTTAGCTCGGGGCTGAGACTCGCTAAACTTGAAGTGGATCTATGATGAAACAACATATTTTGAACCTAAAAATTATTTTTGTAAAAAAATCATGAGCATCCGATCATGTACCTGTAGTTCTTATCTGACCCACTTCCTACCGATTCAGTAGGAATTTGTCTTTTTCAACAGGGATAGACGGAAATGTTTGAGATCCAGAAAACTTCCTCCTAAAACATTGTTCGCCATGATGCACACTTATGCACAATATGGACACATTATCATAAACTATGCCTTCATTCTAGCCATAACATTGGTCATTTGACCCGAAAGCCAAGAAACCTCGAACGAGATAGGACATTTTGTGAAGGTTTTTTTGAGACATAATCAATATACCAAGTTTGATATTTTTCCTTCTAACTATGTCTCATAATATGACACCATCCGAAGGTTTCGCATTGTTTGGATCATTTTTTAATTTATAATGCTCGTTTTAAACCATCGTTAAACTTTGTCGAAGGGCGGGCATAAAGATTCTTGGCTCGGGGCTGAGACACGCTAAACTTGAAGTGGATATATGATGAAATAACATATTTTGAACCTAAAAATGATTTTTATAAAAAATCATGAGCATCCGATCATGTACTTGTAGTTCATATCTGACCCACTTCCTACCGATTCGGCAGGAATTTGTCTTTTTCAACAGGAATAGACGGAAATGTCTGAGATCCCCCTATTCTGACATTATCCATATAAGGTGGTTTAGTATTTTTGAAAAATGTGACGGTAGCATTTTGAATTATCCATTTGGTGGTTGCTTCACAAAACCGTCCGTTTTTTGCACTCGGAAAATGGAAAACGGCTTTTTGGTGCAATAAAAAGGAAAACTTCCTCCTTAAACATTGTTTGCCATCCCATGATGCACAGTTATGCACAATATGGACACATCATCACAAACTATGCCTTCATTCTAGCCATAACATTGGTCATTTGACCCGAAAGCCAAGAAACCTCGAACGAGATAGGTCATTTTGTGAAGGTTTTTTGAGACATAATCAATATACCAAGTTTGATATTTTTCCTTCTAACTATGTCACACAATATGACACCACGCGAAGGTTTCACATTGTTTGGATCGTTTTTGAATTTATAATGCCCGTTTTAAACCATCGTTCAACTTTGTCGAAGGGCGGGCATGAATATTTATTATGAGTTATATTTGGAGTTGGATGTTTCTATGAAATTGTGGTGTTTGTTGGAACCATCTAGCGCTCAAGGTGACAGTGTGTGGTTATCTAGATTGGGGAAGGCGGACTTTGAGGAGTGTTGTTATAGCCCTACCATGGATTAGAGTGTCCAACTGGAGAGTAGTTAAGAGTAGTATCATGAAGACAATATATTTATATGAGAGAGTGTTCACTAGTGAAAGTATGATCCCTAGGACTTGTTTCTAAACAATTGAAACACCGTTTGCTACTAGATCTGTTGCATGTTTGCTTGCTTTAGTCTTTACCTAACCGTCAAGCTATTTTCTGGCACTGTTACCACTTGTATTTCACTATCTCTTCGCTAAACTAGTGCACCTCACTACTGGAAAAACCATCTTCGGTTCGATCAGAACAAGCCCAGCAGTCCCGGCCTGGCATAGCCCGCGACTAGTGGGAGCACTAGTCCCGAGCCGTGAGGCCTCTAACGGCTAGAAACGGCCGTAGTGACTAGTCCCGGGCCGGATCAAGTCATTAGTCCCGGTCTGTAATACAGCCCGGGACTAATAACCTGGAGCAGGCCAGCTGGTCCTTTCGTGGACTATTAGTCTCGGGACTAATACCATATTGGAAATTCTTAGAGGTCCGCTCTGCAATCGATGTGATGCATGTGACGAAGAATCTTTGCGTGAACCTTCTAGGATTCTTGGGCGTGTATGGGAAGACAAAAGATACACCGAATGCACGAAAGGTCCATCAACGTATGAAAGACCCAGATGGCCTGCATCCAGAATGGTTTCAAGGTCATGCCAGCTACGCTCTTACCAAACAAGAGAAGGAAATATTTTTTGAATGCCTAAGAAGTATTAAGGTCCCGTCTGGCTTCTAGTTGAATATAAAGGTAATAATAAATATGGAAGAAAAAAAGTTTCAAAACCTAAAGTCTCATGACTGTCACGTGATTATGACGCAAATGCTTTCGATTGCATTGAGGGGGCTTCTACCAGATAATGTTCGAGTACCCATTGTGAAGCTATGTGCATTTCTCAATGGAATATCTCAGAAGATAATCAATCCTGAAGATCTACCATGGTTACAGAATGATGTGGTCCAATGTCTTGTCAGTTTTGAGTTGGTGTTCCCACCATCCTTCTTCAATATTTTGACGCACCTGTTGGTTCACCTAGTCGAAGAGATTTCCATTCTCGGTCCTGTATTTCTACACAATATGTTTCCCTTTGAGAGGTTCATGGGAATCTTAAATAAATATGTTCGTAACCATGCTATGCCAGAAGGAAGCATCTCCAAGGGCTATGGAACAGAGGAGGTCATTGAATTTTATGTTGACTTCGTTCCTGACCTTAAGCCGATTGGTCTTCCTCAATCGCGGTATGAGGGGAGACTGAGTGGAAAGGGTACTCTAGGAAGGAAATCAATAATATGTAGGGACGGGCATTCTTACACCGAAGCACATTACACCGTTCTACAGAATTCTATCTTGGCAGCTGTAACACCCTCAGAATCGGACCTATGCAAGTTTTAGCGAAACCCGCCAAACCCGCATAGAAACGATTCAAAGGTGCCCACCAGGCACTTTCGTGCGGGTGGAAAACGAAGTAATAACATTACACAACAGTCCTCGATGGGACCCACAGAACAGATATATATACAAAACGACTCCATGAGTCAAGAATACAGATATACGGTACAAAGATCCAAATCACCTTGAAAAGATGGGGCGTCCGACTACGGACAAGATGCAAATGGGGCTAAGAGCCTCAAGAATAACCAATGGCGCCCATAACCACCTGCCAGCCAAAGGAAGGGTAACCCCTAACGGCCGATCTCAAAACCTTAAACAAAAAGGGGTGCCGACAAAGGGCAAAAGAAAAGAGGAGGCGTCGATCTGAGGCCAGTACACGGCGAGGCTAGAATTCGGCGGTCCTCGCCTACATAGGTATGGTGGACTGAAGCGGCAGCGACAGCATGCACTAAACAACCTATAGAGACTCGGTACAACTGGCGGCTATCAGAGAGGGGTAAGAGAGGCCTAATCGGAACCAACCTGAATCTAGCACCAAACAAACCCATCCTGGTATTTCCCCCTCGAGACCAAACGAGGAAGTCAACCGAGGAACTCACACAGTTGGCCGTTTTATTTATTCAGTTATGGTTGCAGCAATTACTAGTCAGGTGTAGATAATTATCCTGATAAAATAAGCAGTGGCCACTTTTAGTTATCCATTCCGTTGTAGTTGCAACACTTACTAATCAGATACAATTAGCATGAGATAACCCCAAAAACCCAGCAGTTGTTGGTACTTTTATTCAGCCATTCCGTTGTAGTTGCAATACTTACTAGTCAGGTACAAAGGTCTCAAGCGACAATACAAGCAAGCAATTGTGGGCAGTATTATTTAGCCATTCCATTATAGTGAAGCTGATTACTAGTCATTATAAAGTCAAATTTATAGCAATAAACTTTAGTTATGCTTGTCTATGATCGAGATACTGTGCTCCAAGTCGTCCATATCCGCGGACACGGCTTTCAAAAAGTTTTACCCGGCCGGGGTGCACCAATAGCAACACACGCTCGATCAACCTCGGAAAAACCAAAACAAAAACCTACGAGGCTTTCACGACTAAGCAATCACAGGATTCAGAAATATTTGAGGGCCACCCATTGAGTAGACAGCCAGTAAGCAAGCTCGAGACGGACTCAAGGTTTTGCGTCAATGGCAGTAAACGACTGGGAACCCGAAAGTGTGGTGGGCTTGTCGATACCGCGAAACATTCCGCTTACCTAAGCAGATCTGGTGCTCCTCGCAAACGTAAATCTGAGTAGCATGGCATAAGTACAGGATAGTAAATAAAACCTCAAACTAGTTTGTGGCCCCAAGAAATAAGATGAATCAAGCTCGCCTGGGGTCCCATATACCTCCGGATGTGGATAGCGATAAATCAAGGAACAGGTATCAAGTACTCGGGGTCCTACGGGACACAAGTGGGCGTTCGGAAACCAAATGTTATCTATCACCCACCGATGCCTCTGCTTACTTCAATTTTAGTTGTTAAACAGGAATTAAAGTGAACGGTAAGTAAAACTATGATCATCTCCAACAACACACATGCGGCATTACTCCAACAACTGTGGCATTTGACAACACGCAACAGCACTTGAGCAAGCGACTACGACGCGCAAGTCCAACTATCTACCAAACAACAGGTAATAGGATGTGTCCAAGGCAATATAAGGCTGCAAGGGATATCACGGGCACGAAACTAGAGCATCGCAACACAGATAGCAATAGATCAACAGGAGGGAATAAATACTATAAAAGTAAGATAGGTAGAAAGGGGGAGATGCTCGCCTGAAAACATTGTCGAAGGGTTCATCCGAAGATCGGGCGAAGCTCACATCAACTCAACGGCCTTATCCGCGAAGAAGCAAAACACTAGAATAAACACCGGATGCAATATTTAAGATTACGGCAGAAGATCGGCATGATGCATGACATGGCAAGGTGCGATGCAATTAGGCCATATTAAGCGGAACCGGGGTCCCGACAATTAGTTAGATGGTTCAAGTTGTTTAGAACCCCCGCAATTTAAATGTTGTTTAACAAGGCAAGATAGTACCGGGTTCGCTACACAAATTTAAATGAGGCCAATATAAGGCTAGATCTGCCCGCATATGGGCCCCATATTTAATTATATGGTGAATCGGCATAAGGCCCCCAAACCACATGAATGTATGCATGCGAGACAATTAATATGCGACAAGTTATATTATGTTATAAAATAGGGTTTCGGGAAGGGGTTCACACATTAGGGGGTCTCGACGAACTTGGGGTTCCGGGGTTCGGGGTCGGGTCTCGGGGTCCAGGGTTCGACGGAAACGTTCTCGGACTCCGGGATCATTCTCGGATATCGGGGGTAGTTCTTGTCGCGTCCGGGAAGCGGGACTTGGGACGGTGTCGGGCGCATCGGATTCTTCCGGGTCGGTGTCGATCTTGTCGTCGTGCAGATCTTGTCGGTTCCCCGGGGTCGATCTTGCCGTTGCGAGGGTCTTGTCGGGCCCGCGCCATTGAGGCGGTCTAGGCATCCGGGGCGAAGAACTTGTCGTATTCGCATTGGCGACCTTGGCGTCCGGGTTCTCGACGAACTTGGCGTCCGGGAAGAAGCACTTGTCGCATCTGCGGTCTTCGGGTTCAGGTAGAAGAGCTCGTCGTCTGGGGATTCTCTGGATCCGTGTTAACGACCTAGGGGTTCCGACTTTAGTTGTTGGCCGTGAACTTGTTCCGCGAAGGTACGGTCTTCGGTTCGGGGCCTCGGATCCGCGAAGGGGCCTCGACGTTCCGGACTCCGGTGGTTGATGGAGAACTTGCGTCACCCATTGGTGCGGTCTTCGAGTGGCACCGATGGTAGACGAACTGGACTTAGCACGAAGGTCTTGTCGAACCGACTGACCCCATAGTCCTGGACGCGTCCTACCATCTTGTTGACGATGGACGGGGTGCTGCGTGCCCACGAGCCATGTTCCATGCGGCCTTTGCCGAACACCTAAAGGCCCGGTGGCACGAAGCAAGGCACGGCATCGGGGCGCCACATCGGAGGCAAGAGATGCAGCGTGGCAACGGTGGGGGTCTGCAGTCGACACACCGTAGGTGTGAGCCCGACGGGAGCGACTGACGCGGATGACGGGCGGTGGCAGCGGCGGTTATTCTTGGCCAGCCTGGCAGAGCTTGGCTCGAAAGCGGGGAGGCGGTGCCAGCGGAGGGCGAGGCAGAGGCGAGAGCCTTGGCGCGGCGGCAGAGGCACGCGAGGCCGGAGCGAAGCGTGGCCGGGCGGCGCCAAGGCGCTGAGGAGCGGAGCCCCGGCAGCGAGGAAGGTGGCTCGTCGGAGCGGAGGACAGCGGGCTGGGCGGTGGTCGAGGCGAGGCGACGGAGCCTTGAGGCGAGGCAGAGGTGGGGAGGCGGCGAAGCTTGAGCGGCCGGTCGCGGGCGAAGCGAGCGGCGAGCGGCGGCA
Organism: Avena longiglumis; assembly: GCA_030063025.1. Taxonomy (NCBI): domain Eukaryota; kingdom Viridiplantae; phylum Streptophyta; class Magnoliopsida; order Poales; family Poaceae; genus Avena; species Avena longiglumis. The sequence continues at coordinate 464,744,779 of CP125978.1, forward strand.
TGGCGGTGAGCGTGGAGGCTCCAGGGAGCGGCAGCGAGAGGTGGAGGCCATGGAGGCAAATGAGAGGAGGAGAGGCGAGCTCGGAGGCGGCTGCAGTGAGGGCGGAGAGGCGTCGCATGGTGGGGAGGCCAGTGGCGAGGCGGTCGGGTGGAAGCAGAGGGAGGAAAAGGAGGGAGCGGCAGGCACTGGGAAGAGGGGAGGAGGAGAGAGGAAAAGAGGTGGGCTGGGGCGTGGGTGGGTGGGACCAGGGCGTGGCCAGCGGGGTTGGTGGGGATGTGGCAAAGGGTGTGTGATGTTGTGTGTGTGTGGTGTGAGCTGAGGTGGGGTGTGTGTCCAGGTGGAGAGAGGGAGTGGGGTAGGTGGCAGCATGGGGTTGGGTAGAGGGGGAAAGAGGGTGAGGTGTCAGGTGGGGATTGGGTGGGGTGATGTGGAGGGGGTGTGGGTAGATAGGTTGGTAGCTTTAGGATTAAGGGGTGGACCGTTTTGAACATGGGGGTGGTCGTTCGGGTCGGGTCGGCCCGTTCGACTGCCCCCACTAAAAATAATTAAACATGTTATTTGTTTTAAACGGGCCGTTTGCAAACCGATAGCCACCAAAACAAAATAATCCGGAGTCCCGGGTTTGGCGTTTGAATAAAAGACGGGGCGTTTAGAAAACAAAACCAGGTTTTTCTGCAAATAGTTTTATGCTAGCAATTGCAAGATGATGACGATGCTCAAATGCAATGTGGCATGATGACATGAGCATGCGGTCATGATGATGCAATGCACAAAACAACGCGATTTTCTAGTAGTGGTTTTGCGGGATGCCACAGCAACCCCATATATCGAGGAACACAAGAAAATCTTACGCTCCAACAACCCTGGAAAGCATGACTCTTGGATTAGAGATGAACACATGAAGAGTTTCAGCGGTTGGTTGCAACATCTCATTAAAAACAACACTCTTGGAGATCAGCTATACTTGTTGTCTAGGTCACCATCTTCGACTATATCGACTTTCCAAGGGTACGAGATAAATAGGTATACATTTTACACGATAACCCAAGATAAAAAGAGCAGCAACCAAAACAGTGGTGTCCGCTTTGATGCAACAGACAACAATGGGTCAAAGACCACATATTATGGTTACATAGAGGAGATATGGGAACTTTACTATGGACCTACTTTTAAGGTCCCCTTGTTTCGGTGCAAATGGGTCAAGTGACGGAGGAGGGTTGAGGTAGACAAGAAATACGGAATGACATCGTTGGATCTCAACAATCTTGGGTACTTAGACGAACCATTCGTCCTAGCCAATGATGTGGCTCAGGTTTTCTATGTGAAGGACATGTCTACCAAACCTAGAAAAAGAAAAAAAATAAGAAAAAGAATACATCAGACGATGAGCCAAAGCGCCACATAGTTCTTTCAAGAAAAGGAAACACCGTGGGAGTGGAGGACAAGACAGACATGTCAGAATATTGTGATAAGTTTCATGAAATTCCGCCCTTCGCGGTGAAGGATGACCCAAGAATCATGTTAATGAATGAAGATGCTCCATGGATACGACGGGATCAGAAAGGAACACACACGAAGAAATGATATGTAATAATTGTAACATTTTATGAGTGAAGATGCTCCATGTATGTGTCCATTTTTATAGTGTTGTCTCAAACAATCTTGAGTGTGTTAGTCCTGCTTTAGGTTGGACCGACTAAAGGAGGTCCTTAGTCCCGATTCATACTTACCATTAAGATCTGATCTCCAAACGCTGAGGTCACATATTAGGAGTGCCTCTATGACCAGCTTTCTCGGAGATGCCGGAGGATCGGGCTCCGCTCGGCATCTCCCGAAATCTGGCCGTAGTGGTGTCCTCGCTCGAAAATCATCTTGCACTTGTAACTTCTCTAACTAGATCAATATGCCCGAGCTAACTAATTTCACATATTAGGAGTGCCTCTATGACCAGTTTCTGAGATGGTGGAGGGCCCGCTTGCATCTCCTCGAAATCGCCGTAGTGGTGTCCCTGCTCTCGAAAAACCATCTTGGAGATGCCTCAAACTGGCTGGAGGACTGGACTCACAAGGATGCCTATTTATAGTACAAGCAGCTCGGCATAATGTCGACACCCATGACATAATATCGACACTCACCCCTATTATTAGTGCTGACTCATGTTTAGTCCCGGTTGGTGTCTCCAACCGGGACTAAAGGTTCATCTTTAGTCCTGGTTGGTGACACCATCCGAAACAAGGTACAAGCCGCACGACATAATGTCGACACTCACCCCTGTTATTAGTGTTGCCTGGCCCAGTCTACCATAATCCCTTCAGCCGCGGTTGGTTTCTCCAACCGGAACTAAAGATGAACCCTCTCTTTATTAGGTAACACTCAAGACATTTATTAATATTAAAAACCAGGACAAACCGGGACTAGCTAACACTCAGGACTAAAGCTGCCCCCTTTAGTCATAATCATGCCTAGTCCTATAGTACGCAGCTTCAGGGTCTTCTTCGTCATCGTCATCATCATTGTCATCGTCACCTACCACTCCGGGGATCCTCAGCCCTTATTATTTGTTTTATTTGGATTATTATAATAAAAGATATGATTTTCCAAAGTTTTTATATTTGATTTGAATTAAAAAAAGAAAATTTACAAATGAAATAATTTATAAATGATGCAAACAGATAAATGGATATTATATTAAGATTCTTTATATTTTTTTGATAATAATAGACATATTATTTGTTTTATTTGGATAATTATAATAAAAGATATGATTTTCCAAAGTTTTTATATTTGATTTGAATTAAAAAGAAAATTTACAAATGAAATAATTTATAAATGATGCAAACAGATAAATAGATATTATATTAAGATTCTTTATATTTTTCTGATAATAATAGACATATTATTTGTTTTATTTGGATTATTATAATAAAAGATATGATTTTCCAAAGTTTTTATATTTGATTTGAATTAAAAAAGAAAATTTACAAAAAAACAATTAGTCGCGGGTCGTGGCTGGACCCGGGACTAAAGGTTGCCTTCGCGCGCGAAAACGAAGCAGCCGAAAAATACACACTAGTCCCGAGCCGTGGCTTAACCCGCGACTAAAGGGGGAGGGGGTCTTTAGTCGCGGGTTAAGCCACGGCCCGGGACTAAAGACCCTTTAGTCGCGGGCGGTGGCTTAGCCCGGGACTAAAGGGGGCCTATATTCAAGGCCATCGCCTCGTGCCCAGGACTTGCATTTCTCGACGAAGACGAAGCACAAACGACGAACGCAGAGACAAAGAAGAGACGAGGTGTTGTCCGGCCGCCGCTTCCACCGCGCCGCCATGTCGTTCCCCGCCACTCCAGCTCACCGCCTCACACGCCATTGCTTCGCCATGTCGCTGCCGGCTCGCCATGCAGCAATGCTACCGACGTCATGAGCCACTCGATCGATCGTCAGTGGTTTTTATTTTAGTTAGGATATAATTATTAGGATTATAATGATTGTTTTAGTTATTAGGATTAGTATTAGGATTATATTGTTTTAGTAGTTATTAGGATTAGAATTATTGTTTTAGTTATTAGGATTAGTATTAGGATTATTTTTTTAATTAAAATATTAGAATTAGGATTAAGATTATTGTTTTAGTTTTTTTGTTTTATTTATTAGGATTATATTGTTTTAGTTAATTTTTTGTTTTACCACAAATAATATTAGGATTATTGTTTTATTAGGGTTATTTTTTTGTTTTAGTTATTATGATTATTGTTTTAGCACAAATAATATTAGGATTATTATAATTAGGATTATGTTGTTTTAGTTATTAGGATTATTGTTTTAATTAAAATTTAGAATTAGGATTAGGATTAGGATTATTGTTTTAGTTATTTTTTGTTTTATTTATTAGGATTATATTGTTTTAGTTTTTTTACCACAAATAATATTAGGATTATTGTTTTATTAGGGTTATTTTAGTTATTTCTAACCTGTTTAACTCTCTTTTTTATAGATAATTAAGTCATGGATCCATCCGAAGATCCTGATCGCATCGGTGAAGGTTTTCTTCAGGGCATGATAAGAGGTGAAATTCCTCTTAATATTACTACCGGCGCCGAAGATATTTTGCTCGAGGAAGAGATATCCTCATATCTGAATCCATCCGGTGATGGAATAGAGGAAAACCTAATGTACCAAGGGGAAGAAGACCAGATGGACGAAGGGCAAACAAATAACAACAATATTGATGGCCCCTCGACAGGATCCGGCGAGGTACATATATATATATATATATATATATATATATATATATATATATAAAGTCTCGTGTTACCTCTATTCATTAACTGATCTAGATATATATTAATCACTCTCTCTTCTTTTAGCCCACCGGATCGAAGCAATCGGCAACTCGAATGAAACGAGGGCCGAACAAAAAGTTGGATGCTAATCAGAGGTTCACCATAGAAGAAATAGATGATGATGGTGAACCGATTGCTCCAGAGAAGCACCAGAGGATGTTTATAAATCAATGCGGGTGCTTGTTAGGGACAACTCCGATCACCATCCAAGAATGGAATAAGTCAAAGAAAGCCGTGAAGAATCCATGACTATGTCACCGATGATACCAAAGATGACCTTTGGCGTAAGCTCATAGCGCATTTCATACTACCTCCGGAGTATGAGGAATTTGAGGTAGATGGTATTACCCCAAGGCCGTGGGCTTGAAAATAGAGCGAAAGTCAAGGAGTGGGCATTGAGCAAGATGGCTGAACTGCGGAACCACAAGAAAATTTTATACGCCAAATATGTCGAAAAAAGAAACTCCAGACTTCAAAGGAGTAAACGAAGTTGAGAGAACGATGGCCCGATTTTGTATGCAGTACAAGCAATCGATAAAGCAAAAGGCAAAGTCGGCAAAGAACGCGTTAAATGCTGCCAACAAGAAATACCATCATAAAATGGGGACAGTGGCTACAAGAGTGCCATCCCTAAGTGGGAAACTATAGAGAAGGATATGAGGGCTAGGCGTCACTCCTGGTATAGATGGATGGCGAGAGGTCAAAACTTGGTGGTGCAGACGCAGGCGATCCTTGGACCTAAAAACAGGGAAGACATTATTTCATGATAAAATTCTAAAACCCTCCCAAGACCTTATTCAAGCAATGAACGATGCTCAATTGGGATTGTTCCGTCCAGAGAGAGAGAACGACGAGCTGACACGCGCCCTAGGGAATCCTGAAAAGGGAGGACGAACACGAGGCAAAGGCGACAGTGTCTCGTGGAAGAAAGGGTTTCCTTAGTACGATGCCAGTTACAGAAGCCGTCAGAGAAAGAAGGACCAGGAGGCAGACCGGATCTCCAGGGTAGAGCAGGACCTAGCTGATCTAAAGAACCTCATGCATGAAACTAGCCAAACGCCGTCTTCGTCAACTCACCTGCGGTATGATGATCTTGCATTGGATCTTAGCCAACGGAGAAGCAGCGTGGCTTCCACGGAAGTCCGTGCTGATGATCAAGCACTGCTGGATGATGCAAGGGCTCCTCACTACCCTATGGATGATGTCAGAGAGATGGCACAATGTGAGCTACATCAGCCAATGAACAACCTGTCCTTCAAGGTGGCGATCGGCACTGCTTTACCTTGTCTACCTGGAGCACTCCACCATTCACTTCTGATTCCACCAGACTATGCTCGTGTCACGGTGGATGACATAGTGGAGGATTTTGCGGACCTAGAGATTGAAATCGCTACGCCTGAAGGCCTTACGAAACTAGGAGAAGTCAAGCGCAACATCATTCTATGGAATAAGAAGTACATCAAGTTTCCAGGCTCGGCGCCAAGGCTACCGACTCCAAAGAATCCAAATCCACCCCGCATCGAATATCGTTAACCTCCAAGTCCTCCCCAACCCGATTATCGCCAACCTCCAAGTCCACCCCAACCCGATTATCGCCAACCTCCAAGTCCACCCCGCCCCACTGACAATCGCCGCAGCAGGAGTACATCAACTCGATCTCCACCTCCGCCTCCGTGCAATACTACTACCTCGTCGAAGAAACGGAAGTTCGACGGTCCCCCGCGCCCCACATCGAAGAAAGGTCAAACGCCGAAGATAGTCGATATCCCGCCGGCTCTTCCAAAGAGACCTTATGACAAGACCGATGAGGAAACTAACGCGGATGTGGCTGCCCAAGTTAAGGCGCATTTTTTACCCAAAAAGCCTGAGCCAAAGCCGGTATATAACGAAAAAACCAAAAAGTGGGCTAAGTCCTTTCTTGAGCAACCATCCCAGATATCGATGAATCTAGAATCTGTTGGAGATATGCCCAAGAGGCAATAATAAAGTAGGTTATTATCATATCTTCATGCTTATGATAAATGTTTACATACCATGCTATAATTGTATTAACAGGAAACATTAATACTTGTGTGATTTGTAAACATAAAAGAGTCCCTAGTAAAGCCTCTTGTTTAAACTAGCTTGTTGGTTAATATATGATCATGGTTTCCTGATCATGAACATAGAGATGTTATTAACAACAAGGTCATATCATTAGGAGAATGATGTGTTGGACATACTCCTATAGTTAAGCGTAGCATAAAGATCAAGTCATTTAATATAGTTCATTTGCTATAAGCTTTCTGATACATAGTAACCTAGTTCCTTTGACCATGATATCATGCTTATCACCTTCACTGGAAGGATGCTTTGATGACATCAAACACCACACCGTAACTGGGTGGCTATAAAGGTGGCATTGAGTGTTCGGAAAGTATTGGTTGAGACACATGGATCAAGAGTGGGATTTGTCCATCCATATGACGGATAGATATACTCTGGGCCCTCTCGGTGGAATGTCATCCAATTATCTTGCAAGCATGTGACTGGCTCACAAGGGATCACATACCACGGGAACGAGAGCAGTACTTATCGGTAACGAGGTTGAACTAGGTATGCAGAGATACCGACGATCAAAACCTCGGATAAGTAAACTATCGTGAGACAAAGGGAAATTGGTATCGTATGTAAGTGGTTCATTCGATCGCAAAGTCGTAGAAATATGTGGGAGCCATATGAATTTCCAGATTCCTCTATTGGTTATTGATCGGAGAAGTGTCTCGATCATGTCCGCATAATTCACGAACCGTAGGGAGACACACTTAAGGATTCGATGTTGTTGAGTAGCTATGGAATGATGAGTAAGAGACCGAATGTTGTTCGGAGTCTCGGATGGGATCCGGGATATCACGAGGAGATCCGGAATGGTCCGGAGAATAAGATTCATATAAGGAAAGTCCTGTTTCGGCGTTGGAGAATGATTCCGGTGTTTTCATCGGGAATGTTCTAGAAGGTTCCGGAATGTCCGGCACTCCGGAGGGGAAGGGTACATGAATGTGTCATTACAAGTTGGAATGATTGCATCATGTACTAGGTGTCATCACTACACAAAATAAAGGGTTTAATCAAATCCTAGTTTGAAAAGTCAAACGCCAATTTGAAAAGTCAAACGGCTATTTTGGAAAGTGGAGAAGAAGTGGGGAACCGAGTTGGGGAGGAGTTCCTCCTCCACCGCCGGCCCACTAGGGATCCGAGTTGGGAGGACTCCCCTGGCCGGCGCCTCCTCCACCGATATAAGGAGGGGCAGGGCTCCCCTCCTAGACACACAAGTTGCCTCCCTCTAAACCTAAACCCTAGCCACAACCTAGGGATTTCTCCCAAGCCGCCGAGTTGGGGCTTCTAATTGCCCTAGCCGCCAGCCTAGCCCCTTATAATTGGTGTGTCTAAACCCTAGATCACCAAGGCTCCCTCATAGTCCACCATACTCGCTCCGGCTTAAGGCGAAGCCCTGCGAGATCTCCCTCTACTTGTACCACGCCGTCAGGCCGGAATCACGAGGAGAGTGCTACAACCTCCGCCGCTCGCTAGAACAAGGGAGAGGAAGGTCTTCATCAATCTGAACGTGTGACCATTGCGGAAGCGCTGAACGCAGCAGCCGGAAGGATCGTCTACGCGATCTTGAGATCGGCAAGTGTACGACTACATCACCCACGAGAATCTGCTCTCGTTAACCGCTTTGGAATCTTCGAGGGTGAGTTCCTCTATCGACTCGTTGCTACAATCTAGTAGATAGATCTTGGCTTGTTTGTGTGCATGCGGTAGAAATTTTTTGTTTTCCATGCTACGAACCCCTTTAGTGGTATCAGAGTCGTGTCTATATGTAGATCTGTTGCACGAGTAGAACACAATGGTCATTGTGGGCATTTATGTTTTTATTGTCGATTGCTTCTTGTGTACTTTGCATCTTGCGGGATGGTGGGATGAAGCGGCCCGGGCTAACCTTACATGACATCGTTCATGAGACTTGCTCCACGCTTGACATGCAACTTGTATTGCATAAGTGGCTTTGCGGGTGCCTGTTTCTCCCAACATAGTTAAGATTCAATTTACAACGGGTGATTGACAATACTAGTATCAATGTTGTGGTTCTTGTTCGTAAGTTAGAACGACACTTATTGAAAGCCCCAAACCACGTAAAACATGCAAAGAAAATTAGAGGCGTCTAACTTTGTTTTGCAGGGGTGTGCTGTGATGTGATATGGCCATGATTGTGATTATATTTGATGTATGCAATGTTCCTTATTGTAAGTTGGCAACCGGCAGGAGCCATATGGTTGTCTTTAAATTCTGTTAAGACCCGCGTGTCTATTCAAAGTAGTTGTAATAGTTGAAGCCGGTGGACGACAACCATGGAGCGGCGTCATTGACCTTGATGCAATGCCGATGATGATAGAGATCATGTTCATGCTTGAAGATGGAGATCGGAAGCACAAAGCAGAAAGGCCATATCATATCACATATTATGAATTGCATGTGATGTTAATCCTTTATGCATCTTGTATTGCTTAGTTAACGACGGTAGCATTATAAGATGATCCCTCATGCACATAAATTTCAAGTTTTAAAGTGTTCATCCTTAGTAAGCACCGTTGCTAAAGCTCGTTGTTTCGAAGCACCACGTGATGATCGGGTGTGTTAGATTCTGCGAGTGTATACAACGTGAGCAAGCCAGATTTGCTCATGCGGAAGCTAAGGTTTGATCTTGACGAGCCTAGCATGTACAGACATGGTCTCAGAACACGGATCGCCGAAAGGTAAAGCATGAGTCATATAGTAGATATGATGAACATGTTGATTGTTCGCCATTGAAGCTACATCAACTCTCGTGATGATCGGTTTTGATGTGGTGGATTTGGTTCGTGTAATCACTAAAACAATGTGAGGGATATTGTTTTGAGTGGGACTTCAACAGCAATATGATTAAAAGTTGAACACTATTTATCATAAATTAAATCAAAGTGAATTTGCATAGTTGTTGTAGTCATTGGCATCCGTTTACCACCTTACGCTTAGTTATAATTGAGATGATAGAACTATAGAATTCTGGTTAGTTACTTTACGAACTGGTATCGTATTGTTTTGAAGTGTTAATCTAAAGTTTAAAAGTCCTATTGCAAACTTTCAGTAAGTTTCGGTTACTCCATGAAGTTTAATAATTGGTATTAAATCAAGAGTGACAATTCCAAATGTTAGTGTATGAGTATCATGTTTGTCTCCATGATTCTTGATATTCAAAGGATTGTCTTAATATCAAGGTTATATAGGATCTGAAAGAGTTGTTTCAGAAACCATGATGTATGGAAGATATTGTGATATCTGAAACAAAGTTTTGGTTGCAACATGATAGAGTATAATATGGCAAAAGTCATGTTCTCATATTTGATGAGAATTTGCAAAAGGTTGGAGACACTAGTTGTCCTAATCCTCCAAAAGGTTTTGGAGAGCAACATTATACTCGCAATTCATCGTTATAAGCTAAAAGTAGCTTGATCATGAATAATTCCATGGTAAGGGTGAATATTTGATGTAGGTAAAATGTTTACTACACCAAGAGATTACTAAAGAAAGGAATTTGAAAGAACACCAAACATTTGATAATGGTGATCTGCTTCAAAGTGCAAGTCCAAAGACATTGGTATTTAACTATACACGCTTTGGACTATGAGTCATGTGTATGGCTCCACTATTGATGTTGACAGATTCTTTCAAAAGAAATACTGAAAGAGAATCTCATAAGTATATGGCAGGAAAGAAAAGACTAGAATTGTTCAGCTTAAGTATATAGACGATATACATATTATGGCTATATTCTTTGCTTATTAAATAATGTGGTTCTTAAGTATTTGATACTGAATTTGTTGGTGTGAATCGTCATACTAAACAACACAATTCATGAACTACAATGGCCTAAGTAACTAGCAAAAGAATATGTGATGATGTTCATCGAGAACAAATAAAGGGTTATTGTGTTGCTCGTTAAACATCAAATCTTGCCTTCAAGATTTGTTTTATCAGGTATTATGAGAACAAAGGGTTGTTCAAATAATTTCCGTAATCCATAAAAAATGGATGATTCACAAATCTCGTTGGAGAAATCACATCCATAAAACTAGTGCTAAAAATGTCGAAAGACAAATTGATTGAAAGATCACTTAGGAAGTGACATCGCCGTTTAAATTATATTGGAAAGAAAACATGAAGAAACTCCATGTGGATGGAATTTTTGAGTCTTTTGATTTTTGATCAAATGACGCTTGTGAAAACTTTCCTAGAGATAATTAAAACTTCGTTCATAGGCCAAAAGGGAACGAATGACTAGCTTATTGGAATTTGTACATATTGTTGTACGAAGTCCATTATGTGTAGTCAAGAGCGATGGATTTCAACTTCATATGCTTTCTCCGAAAATTTGAGTGAATATATGAATATTTACTTAATAAGGATGAAGTGTGAAACATTTGAAAAGTTCAAAGACTTTCAAGATGAAGTGCAAAATCATTGTAACAAGAATATAAATAGTTTATGATAAGATCATAAAGGAAGATATTTGAGTTACAAGTTTAGCATAATACCTAAGATTTAAGGAATTGTTCCGTGGATTTGCATTTTCCCGAAACACCATAAGAGTATGGAGCGTTCGAGATATGTAATTAAACCTTGTTTGACATGGTAAGATCAGGTGTAATTCATAATACTGCCATTATATTTTAAAGGTTAAAAGCTTTAGTGACTACCGTTTTTCCACTGAAAAGAGCTCCATCATAATCCGTTGAATTGACACCATATAAAGTTATGGTTTGGGATAAAACCCAAGGAGTCCTTTCTTAAACATTGGTATGCTATGCATAAGAAAGATGTTTGCAACCAAAGTCGGGTGAACCTGTCTTTGTATAAATGTTAAGTATTCCTCCATAAACACCGGAGACAAAAGTGTTTGTCGCTTAGAACGTCAAGTTTCTTTGAGAAGGAATTTTTCGTGAAAAGTTAAGTGGGAGGACAATAGAACTTTGATAAGGTTAAAAGAACCTTAGCTATATGTGCAAAGTTGCGCAGCGCCGAAAAGTGCTCCGGAGGCAGCAACAATGCTCATGGCTCACATGCCTCAAAGGTTGCGGTCACGGAGGTCTAAGTTCCTATTGAAACAAGTAGGTCGGGTAAACAATCAAATACCAAGATTTGAGAGTTAAATCATTATTTGATAATAATGATCCGACTACATGCAAAGAAGCGATGATGAGCCCTGACTCCGTCAAATGGCTTGAAGCCATAAAATCCATGATAGTTCCATACACGAGAAATCAAGTTTTGAACTTGAAGGACCCTCGAGAAAGGTGTAAGACCTTACAGTTGTGTTTGGATCTATAAAGAAATAGACATGGATGTTTCGCATCTATGAAATTGTCGACATGTTGGGAAAGAGTTCACAACAATGTTCAAAGGTTGACTATGACAAAGATTTGATCTTTCATAGCGATATTTAGTCTAGACGGATGAATGTAGCAACCACTAAATATAATTTTGTTGTATGGTAGTTGAATAAACAAAACAAGTTCTTCTAATAGAATTGTTACCTAGGACATGTGCATAACACGGTCCATAGGGTTTTGTTAATTCAAAGGGTGCTAAAAGCATATGCAAACTTCAATGGTTGAAGAAAGCATCGCGGAGTTGGAATCTTCACTATGATGAAACTGTTAAAAGAGTTAAATTTCATCATTGACAATGAAGATGCTTGCATCTGCAAGAAATTAAGTGGGAGCGCTAATACATGTTTTAATACATTATGTGGAAGACATATTGTTGATTAAAATGATGTATCTTTTATTAACACATATTAAGAATTTCATCCCGATGAAAGACTTAGGCAAAACCCAAATATTTGCATCAATAGACGCTAATCGGGTTGTGCCGAAAGTACATAGATGATGTATTGAATAAGTTCAATATTGAAACTACAAGAAAGGTTCTTGTCGCACATAAAGGATTGAATGAGTTCAATATTGATGATATATTCAAGTGTATTGACACTTGGTAAGTGAAACAAAGATTCAAGTATAGATTGATACTTGATGTATGAAATCACAAAGAGTATTTATATCAATCATACTGTGATATGTACAAATCCAGATATGTCCTATGCTCTAAAAGGTTATGAGCATATACCAGAATGATTCATAAGATGATCATTGGACGATAGTAAGGATATTCTTATGATCTTATGGAAGAACAAAGAGTATATTGTTTTTGTAAAAGTGACAATTAGATGGTTAGTTCATTGTAAAAGTACTACATTGATACTAGTTTTGTCACAAAGTACAAATTAAGTTTATCTCAATCTAAACTAAGGGTGGCACAATATAATGGAAAGTGAGTTCCATAATGGATTTGGATGATTTCCAAAGATAAGACATTGTGACAGATACTACAACAAAAGGCTAAGTATATGACTGCTATTATAGCAGCAAAAGAGGGCATTTGTGGCAAGTAGTTTGTTATCAAACTAGGTGTAGTTCACAACAGGGATAATACTATGAAGATATATTGTACGACAATATTATCAACATGTTTTAGCCCCAAAGAACTAAAGGTCTCACCAAAGGACCAAATTTATACAAAGCCATCTCATTAGAGAATGAGTGATGCGTAGAGACGCAAAGACATGCAATTACACACGGACCTGGAAGTGTCAGATCCGGAGATCAGTTGACCACTAGAAATCGTGTACATACAACACCGGAAAGCCATAGGTGTTGAATACACAAAGGTTTGAAACTAGATTATTTACTCTAGTGCAAGTGGGAGACTGTTGGAGATATGCCCAAGAGGCAATAATAAAGTAGGTTATTATCATATCTTCATGCTTATGATAAATGTTTACATACCATGCTATAATTGTATTAACAGGAAACATTAATACTTGTGTGATTTGTAAACATAAAAGAGTCCCTAGTAAAGCCTCTTGTTTAAACTAGCTTGTTGGTTAATATATGATCATGGTTTCCTGATCATGAACATAGAGATGTTATTAACAACAAGTTCATATCATTAGGAGAATGATGTGATGGACATACTCCTATAGTTAAGCGTAGCATAAAGATCAAGTCATTTAATATAGTTCATTTGCTATAAGCTTTCTGATACATAGTAACCTAATTCCTTCGACCATGAGATCATGCTTATCACCTTCACCGGAAGGATGCTTTGATGACATCAAACACCACACCGTGAATGGTGGCTATAAAGGTGGCATTGAGTGTTGGAAAGTATTGGTTGAGACACATGGATCAAGAGTGGGATTTGTCCATCCATATGACGGATAGATATACTGGGCCCTCTCGGTGGAATGTCATCCAATTAGCTTGCAAGCATGTGGTAGCTCACAAGGTATCACATACCACGGAACAAGAAAGCAGTACTTATCGGTACGAGGTTGAACTAGGTATGAAGAGATACCAACGATCAAAACCTCGGATAAGTAAACTATCGTGAGACAAAGGAAATTGGTATCGTATGTAAGTGGTTCATTCGATCATAAAGTAATCGTAGAAATATGTAGCCATATGAATTTCTAGATTCCTCTATTTGTTATTGATCGGAGAAGTGTCTCGATCATGTCCGCATAATTCACGAACCGTAGGGAGACACACTTAAGGATTCGATGTTGTTGAGTAGCTATGGAATGATGAGTAAGAGACCGAATGTTGTTCGGAGTCTCGGATGGGATCCGGGATATCACGAGGAGATCCGGAATGGTCCGGAGAATAAGATTCATATAAGGAAAGTCATGTTTCGGGGTTGGAGAATGATTTCGGTGTTTTCATCGGGAATGTTCTAGAAGGTTCCGGAATGTCCGGCACTCCGGAGGGGAAGGGTACATGAATGTGTCATTGCAAGTTGGAATGATTGCATCATGTACTAGGTGTCATCACTACAAAAAATAAAGGGTTTAATCAAATCCTAGTTTGAAAAGTCAAACGCCTATTTGAAAAGTCAAACGGCTATTTTGGAAAGTGGGAAACCGAGTTGGGGAGGAGTTCCTCCTCCACCGCCGGCCCACTATGGATCCGAGTTGGGGAGGGACTCCCTCCCCTTGGCCGGCGCCTCCCTCCACCTATATAAGGAGGGGCAGGGCTCCCCTCCTAGACACACAAGTTGCCTCCCTCTAAACCTAAACCCTAGCCACAGCCTAGGGATTTCTCCCAAGCCGCCGAGTTGGGGCTTCCAATTGCCCTAGCCGCCGGCCTAGCCCCTTCTAATTGGTGTTTCTAAACCCTAGATCACCAAGGCTCCCTCATAGTCCACCATACTCGCTCCGGCTTAAGGCGAAGCCCTGCGAGATCTCCCCTCTACTTCTGGTACCACGCCGTCGTCTTCTTGGGAATCGCGAGGAGAGTGCTACAACCTCCATTTTCTTTGGAACAAGGAGAGGAAGGTCTTCATCGTACCGAACATGTGACCGATCATGAAGGCCTTGCGGAGCATAGCGCCGGAAGGATCGTCTACGCGATCTTGAGATCGGCAAGTGTACGACTACATCACCCACGAGAATCTGCTCTCGTTAACCGCTTTGGAATCTTCGAGGGTGAGTTCCTCTATCGACTCGTTGCTACAATCTAGTAGATAGATCTTGGATTGTTTGTGTGCATGCGGTAGAATTTTTTTGTTTTCCATGCTACGAACCCCTTCAGAATCAGACTATGACCGAGAGATTATTAAGCAAGCACAGAAGAAAAAAATCACAAGTGCAAAAAGCGGGAAGCAAGTTGCCACCAAGCAGTAAGAATCAATCGGTCGCCCCGCTCAAAGTCATTTCAGACCTCGACAAGGCCTTCAGATCTGAAATGGATATGGACATGCAAATAATGGACCCTAGAGCCCGTAATAATGCTGCACTTATGGGAATCATTGTATCGCAGGCCAAAACACTTGCTAACGAAGCAAATATGTCTCTTGGTCAATATTTAGGCTATGAAGATATGCGATTAATTAGGATAATGCGGCGGTATGTCCAAGGGGAGCCTCTAGTCAGTAATGGGAGCTCGCGCGTTTATCCACACATATGTGAAATCTGCATGAATGGTACATGTCGCAAGCAGAAAAAAAAGCATCATAAAGATTGGTTTCCGGTGGACGTTAGAAAGGAGCATCACTTCAAACCATACTCATCTGAGTTCAAATGACCGAACTATTTCAGTTATACAACCAGCCCTCGACAAATCTATCATTGGTTTACTCTGTGTGTAAGTTATTTATTTCTATAATTAAGTTTGTAGCTTTAGCTCGTTCATTGCATTTAATATATTATCCTAACTATATATCCTTTTGTATGATGATATTATATTCCACAGAATGAAGATGCTTGAATGCAAAAGAGCTAGAAGATACGACGCTGGGTTCATTGACCCATATATCATTAATGAATATACGTTAAAGAATCACCCCAAAGACGTGGAGAAAGACCTGTGTAGGTTCTTAACCGAGCATAATTTTGTTAAGGAAAATACTATTTCCTTACAACTTGAAGTGAGTGTTTATATCTTGTACACATTTTATTTTTGCTTACTGGATGAGCTATGCATGTATGCTTAGGTAAATGTCCGCAGATTCCACTGGATCTTGCTAAACATTCAAGTTGACAACTCCCTAGTTGAAGTTCACGACTCATTAAGTTGGGACCAAGAGCAGTGGAGCGACATGAAAGCAATGCTCCATAAGTAATTTCAATCATTATCGCATTATATCGTCCTCATTCATTCATTTCCTGATATCAAGTAACTAATAACTCCTTTGTTCATTTTCTTTGCCGAGCAGGTGTTGGACACGATTCAGACAGAAAATACCAGCTCCATTCAAAGAGGAGTTAACTTATAAAATGGTGAAGAGTTTACAGCAGCCACCGGGAACTCATTTATATGGATACTACGTCTGCGAGTACATCCGCGAGTTGACCAGTGAGCGAAAAGTTGACTCACATTATATTTATGATTTGCGGGAGAAACTAGAGCTAGACCAGCGCATAAGAGCAATTCAAGAGGAGCTGGCGGGATTTATGATGAAGGAAGTCCTTGATGTATATGGAGAGCATTATGCGGATGACGTGGAACTCGATTTGCCTTAGTCATCTTCATGTAGCTGATATGATATATATATTCATCAATGACCATGTAATTTCAAAACATTTCTTCCTTTGTATATGATTGATTATATGTATGCTTGCAAGGGATCAATTAATTATATAAATGCATCGACATGTAGTGTGTATGTAGTAGCGTATAATATGTATACTGAAATATATGTTTGAATTATAGTGAAACACAAAACAAAAAAGGAACGAAATGGCAAAAAAAGGAAATACACAATCTCTGCTGCGGCAGAGAAATGTGGTGTTTCTCTGCCGCAGCAGGAAACCTTTTAGTCCCGGGTGGTGTTACAGCCCGGGACTAGAGGGTTTCCGCCCCCCACGGCGCTGAAACAACCACGTGGCTGTTATCAGTCGCGGGCCGTTGTGAGCCGGGACTAGAGGGGGGCCTCTAGTCCCGTTTTCGCAGTCCCGGGCCCAAAACCGGGACTAGAGCCTGTTGTGGCCCGGGACTACAGCCCTGTTTTCCACCAGTGCCTATACACTTTGACAAGTGTATTGGGTGTGTTGGGGAGACAAGAGACTTCTTGTATCTTGATTGCAGGGTTACTTGAGAGGGAATACCTTTGACCACTTCCTCCCTGAGTTCGATAAACCTTGGGTGATCCACTTAAGGGAAACTTGCTGATGTTCTACAAACCTCTGTACTTGGAGGCCCAACAACTGTCTACAAGAATAGAAGTGCGTAGATATCAAGCTCTTTTCTGGCGTCGTTGCCGGGGAGGTAAGGTAAAAGGTACTCACATCCTCCGGTGTGAGTACTCAAAGTTATTTCCTTTAGATTCTGCAATTTTGTATTTTTGTTTCTTGTTTTCACTAGTTATGCTTAATGGAAAACAACAACAAAATTAGAGGGCTTTATAGTGTTTATCTTGAGTTAGGACATGAAGTGTTTGAAGAGAAAATTAAAAAACCTATGGAGATTTATTTTTATGCTAATAGCAATGTTATTAATATGAATTCTTTGGACACCATTATTGCTAATGCTATGAAAAAGTCTAAGCTTGGGGAACCTAGTTTTTACGAAAATAATCTTTTTAGTCCCACAGCTTTGGAAGATAGCTATTCTATTGCTTATGATGATACCAAACCTCCAATATATGATGATTACAATGATGAATATGATATTTTCAGTCCACCTAAAATTTATTTTGATTACAATATGCATCCTATATTTTATGATTATAGTGATGAGAATAACGATGATAGCTATTTTGTTGAATTTTCTCCCACTATGACTAATAAGAATGACTATTCTTATGTGGAGAGTAATAATCATTTTATGCATGTGTCTGATGATAAGAATGTTTTATGTGATAGTTATATTGTTAATTTTATTCATGATGCTACTGAAAGTTATTATGAGAGAGGGAAATATGGTTTTATGCATCTCAAAAATATTAAGTTTCCCCTCTTTATGTTGAAAATTTTGAAGTTGCACTTGTTTTGATTTCCTATGCTTGTTGCTTTGTTCTTTCATGACTTGTTTATTTATAAGATTTCTATGCATAGGAAGTGGGTTAGACTTCAATGTTTTGAATTTGCTTCTTGATGCTCTCTTTGACTTCAATTCATATTTTTTATGTGAGCATCTTCTCAAACTATCAAGCCTAACTTAAAGGCGTTAAAGAAAAGTACTTGTTGTGAGATAACCCAAGAGTTTTCTTGAGTCTTAGAAGTTATTACTTCTGTAATAACCTCTCCTTATCATTTTTGTTTGCTTTTTGTGCCAAGAATGATCTCTAATGAGAGGGAAGTAAGATTTGGGGAGTTGCTGTCCCGAAACAGATTTTTGTGCTCCATCATAAAAATTCGTGAGGAGTCTATGTAACTCGGATTGAGCTCACAATTTACGAATAAAGCCCCCAATGTGTTAGATAACTTTAGTTAGTTCAACACTTTTTTATCTGAGCAACAGAAGATCTTCGAAAAAATCGGTTTCTACCTGCTGGTCTGTTTTGACAGATTTCTGCCATTATTTGTATTTGCTTCTTATTTATTCCTTTTTGGGTTATTTTTGGGAAATTGAGATTTTTGAAGGAGTTACTACAGTTGTTGTTGTTGTTCGATAAACCTTGGGTGATCCACTTAAGGAAAACTTGTTGTTGTTCTACAAACCTCTGCACTTGGAGGCCCAACAACTTTCTACAAGAATAGAAGTGCGTAGACACAAGCACCGTCCATGGCCATGGATCGACCCCCTGGTCAGATCCGACAGATCCCGTCATCCCTGGATGAGGATTGACCCTGTTGGCTGAATCCCGCAGAGCACGACACCGTGGAAAGCAACACATCATGGAAACAAGAAAATCTCACATGCTGTTGAGAGATTTCACACATGAGTCGTTGAAGTCGTGCCGACCGGAGAGAAGACGGCTTGGGGAGGACTCATGGATGGAGGAGAAGGAGGCCGGGAGGCCTCGCCGCCGGCCGATCGATCGAAAGAAACATAAAAGCAAGAATAAATTGTACATGTTTGTTTTGGTCAAATATATTATTATTGAAGTGAAAACCGAGAAGAACTTAGTTTCTGTCATAAACGCAACTCAACACCATGTCCAATAAGAATAAATTTGGTTCCCTGCAGAGGCCCCGGCCAGGCTCTGCGGGTGCAACTTTTGGGTGTTTAGTTGTCTGGGGAAGGTCTAAGCCAGTCCCGTGGCATGCAAAAGTAGCCAGCGAGCCTGTCTCCTAGTAAGCAAAGATTGAAATCCGTTTCTCCCGATCCAGGCTCGTAGAATATGGGTATTAGTACCATGCAATGATGGTATCAACAAATAATTATCATGTTTTAAGGTATATTAGTATATTTCAAGTAGATTCAGAATCAATGACAAAATTAAGTATTGTATGTGGACGATTCAAGCAAAATAAATATAATCTTAATACTTCTCTTTTTATTTCAATATAAGTTGTTTATATTATTGATTTGGCAGAATTCCACCACAGTTAAAGAAAACTGAGATGTGACCTTGTCTACTTCCATAACATTTTTGCTAACATTTCACAGGAAGGTTCGTGAACAAACAATAAAAATTCAGTTTAACAAAAACTTATTTTTATTGGATTGCCAGGATTTTTTTAATCAACTGATATACAAACATGTACAGAGCAAGTCTATATCAATAACTAACCCTCCATTGAATCACACAGTCATCAAGCCATAGCTCCTGAATTAAATGCACTAATAACTTGCACTACAGGAAAGAATTGATACGCCGACGGCCGGCTACCGTCGGCACAGCGTCAAATTGCCATCGGCACAGGCTGTGCCAACGGTGGCCGTCGGCGTAGCCTACTCGGCGTACGTCCTCGTCGGCATAGCTCCGTGGCCGTCGGCATAGCTCCTTCCCCTCGGCATAGTGTCTTCCAGCGGGTCTCGCATGTCAGGCAACGGCCGTCTCCGATAACGGCCCACCCTGGAGCTACGCTGACGGCCTGGCCGTCGGCATAGCCTAAAATATTTTTAATTTTTTTTCAAAAAAATATTTTATTTTTATTTTTTTATTTCTTTGAATTGTTTGACTCGTTAATCTCTCGCTTTGATCATTTTTAACACTATTTATAGTTAATAATTCATTATTTTGCAGTCTTAGTCAAAGTTCCAATCGGTCACCCATCCTAGCACTACTCCAGCTCTAGCACGCTTAACTTCCTTGTCTCTTCAGAATCTCTTTCCGCAAAGCAATTTACACATTGTTGTCATTACTATGATATCAATCATATTAACTCTTATATCATCATGTCACATGGTTGTATTTTTTGAAATTACAAACAATTATTTAAGTAAACAACAATGAATAAGTAAAAATAATATTGAATTCAAATAAAAATATAATAATTTTATTTTATTTTGTATTTTTTATTTAATATGGAATAATTAATATCTTTAAATCCGTAAATCGGAATTCGGCAAATAATATGTCTAAATTGATTGGCAAAATGAGAGGAATCCAAATATGATATCAATATCAACTTATCACAAACTATGTCGTGATTCTTATCATAATTTCAATCGCCCGTTTAAAACGGCACGCATAAAGATTCTTAGCTCGGGGCTGAGACTCACTAAACTTGAAGTGGATCTACTATGAATCAACATATTTTGAACCTAAAATAATTTTTGTAAAAAATCATGAGCATCTGATCATATACCTGTAGTTCATATCTGGCCCACTTCCTACCGATTCGGCAGGAATTTGTCTTTTTAACAGGGATAGATGAAAATGTTTGAGATCCCCTTGTTATGACATTATCCATGTAAGGTGGTCTAGTATTTTTAAAAATGTGACGATAGCATTTTGAATTAGCCATTTGGTGGTTGCTTCACAAAAACGTCCGTTTTTTGTACTCGGAAAATGGAAAACGGCTTTTTAGTGTGATAAAAAGGAAAACTTCTTTCTAAAACATTGTTCGCTATCCCATGATGCACACTTATGCACAATATGGACACGTTATCATAAACTATGCCTTCATTCTAGCCATAACATTGGTCATTTGATCCGAAAGCCAAGAAACCTCGAACGAGATAGGTCATTTTGTGAAGTTTTTTTGAGACATAATCAATATACCAAGTTTGATATTTTTTTCTTCTAACTATGTCACATAATATGACACCATGCGAAGGTTTCGCATTGTTTGGATCGTTTTTGAATTTATAATGCTCGTTTTAAACCATCGTTAAACTTTGTCGAAGGGCGGGCATAAAGATTCTTAGCTCGGGGCTGAGACTCGCTAAACTTGAAGTGGATATATGATGAAATAACATATTTTGAACCTAAAAATGATTTTTATAAAAATTATGACCATCCATGTACATGTAGTTCATATCTGACCCACTTCCTACCGATTCGGCAGGAATTTGTCTTTTTCAAAAGGGATAGACGAAAATGATTGAGATCCCCCTATTATGACATTATCCATGTAAGGTGGTCTAGCATTATTAAAAATATGACGGTAGCATTTTGAATTAGCCATTTGGTGGTTGCTTCACAAAACCGTCTGTTTTTTGTGCTCGGAAAATGGAAAACGGCTTTTTGGTGCGATGAAAAGGAAAACTTCCTCCTAAAACATTGTTCGCCATCTCATGATTCACACTTATGCACAATATGGACATGTTATCATAAACTATGCCTTCATTCTAGCCATAACATTGCTCATTTGACCCGAAAGCCAAGAAACCTCGAACGAGATAGGTCATTTTGTGAAGGTTTTTTTTTTGAGACATAATCAATATACCAAGTTTGATATTTTTCCTTCTAACTATGTCACATAATACGACACCACGTGAAGGTTTCGAATTGTTTGGATTGTTTTTGAATTTATAATGCCCATTTTAAACAATTGTTAAACTTTGTCGAAGGGCGGGCATGAAGATTCTTAGCTCGGGGCTAAGACTCGCTGAACTTGTACTGGATCCATGATGAAACAACATATTTTGAACCTAAAAATGATTTTTATAAAAAATCATGAGCATCGATCATGTACCTGTAGTTCATATCTGACCCACTTCCTACCGATTCGGCAGGAATTTGTCTTTTTCAACAGGGATAGAAGAAAATGTTTAAGATCCCCTTATTATGACATTATACATGTAAGGTGGTCTAGTATTTTCTAAAAATATTACGGTAGCATTTTAAATTAGCCATTTGGTGGTTGCTTCACAAAATCGTCCGTTTTTTGCACTCGGAAAATGGAAAACGGCTTTTTGGTGCGATGAAAAGGAAAACTTTCTCCTAAAACATTGTTCTCCATTCCATGATGCACACTTATGCACAATATGAACACATTATCACAAACTATGCCTTCATTCTAGCCATAACATTGCTCATTTGACCCAAAAGCCAAGAAACCTCGAATGAGATAGGTCATTTTGTGAAGATTTTTTTGAGACATAATCAATATACCAAGTTTAATATTTTTACTTCTAACTATGTCACATATTATGACACCACGCGAAGGTTTCGTATTGTTTGAATTGTTTTTGAATTTATAATTCCCGTTTTAAACCATCGTTAAACTTTTTCGAAGGGTGGGCATGAAGATTCTTAGCTCCGGGCTTAGACTCGCTAAACTGGAAGTGTATCTATGATGAAACAACATATTTTGAACCTAAAAATGATTCTTGTAAAAAATTATGAGCATCTGATCATGTACCTATAGTTCATATCTGACCCACTTTCTACCGATTCGGCAGAAATTTGTCTTTTTCACCAGGGATAGACGGAAATGTTTGAGATACCCGTGTTATGACATTATCCATGTAAGGTGGTCTGGTATTTTTGAAAAATGTGACGGTAGCATTTTGAATTAGCTATTTGGTGGTTGTTTCACAAAACCGTCCGTTTTTTGCACTCGGAATATGGAAAACGGCTTTTTGGTGCGACAAAAAGGAAAACTTCCTCCTAGAACATTGTTCGACATCCCATGATGCACACTTATGCATAATATGGACACATTATCACAAACTATGCCTTCATTCTAGCCATAACATTGGTCATTTGACCCGAAAACCAAGAAACCTCGAACGATATAGGTCATTTTGTGAAGGGTTTTTTGAGATATAATCAATATACCAAGTTTAATATTTTTTCTTCTAACTATGTCACATAATATGACACTACGCGAAGGTTTCGCATTGTTTGGATCGTTTTTGAATTTATAATGCCCGTTTTAAACCATCGTTAAACTTTGTCAAAGGACAGGCATGAAGATTCTTAGCTCGGGGTTAAGACTCGCTAAACTTGAAGTGGATCTATGATGAAACAACATATTTTGAACCTAAAAATGATTTTTTTTAAAAATCATGAGCATCCGATCATGTACCTATAGTTCATATCTGACCCACTTTCTACCGATTCGGCAGGAATTTGTCTTTTTTACCAAGGATAAACGAAAATGTTTAAGATCCCCCTGTTATGACATTATCCATGTAATGTGACGATAGCATTTTGAATTATCCATTTGGTGGATGCTTCACAAAACCGTCCGTATTTTGCACTCGAAAATAGAAAACGGCTTTTTGGTACGACGAAAAAGAAAACTTCCTCCTGAAACATTGTTCGTTATCCCATGATGCACACATATGTACAATATGGACACATTATCATAAACTATGCCTTCATTCTAGCCATAACATTGGTCATTTGACCCGAAAGTCAAGAAACCTCGAACGAGATAGGTCATTTTGTGAAGTTTTTTTTGAGACATAATCAATATACCAAGTTTAATATTTTTCCTTCTAACTATGTCATATAATATGACACCACCCAAAGGTTTCGCATTGTTTGGATCGTTTTTAAATTTATAATGCCCGTTTTAAACTATATATAATGTTTTATATTTCACTTAATTTTTGTTTATAAATGTGTAATATTTGAGTGTAGATAGATAGATCTTATTTTTTTGCAAATTTTGATATATTATTTGTTATTTTACGAATTGGAATGATTTAGTTATGATTTTTCAAAAAATAATGAAAAAGGAAAAAAACTGGAGACCTATGAGCCGTCGGCACGGACCAAACAAAATTTTTCAAAGAGCTGTGCCGACGGACAGGCCTTCGGCACAGCTTGGCTGCCTAACATCGTTTTCGTCGTCGTGTCTGAACTGGGGCTACGTCGAGGGCTGTATCTACGACGAGGGCCACCGTCGGCACAGCCCTCGCAACTATGCCGACGGCCACGCTACGCCGAGGGCTACCCTCGGCACCGTCGTCTACGCCGACGGCCAGGCTGGTCGGCTGGCCAGGGAAGACAGCTACGCCGAGGGCCCGACATTTGGCCGTCGGCGTAGCCGGCCGGCCGTCGGCGCCTTAGTTCTTTCCCGTAGTGTCGGTAAGCTCTAGATCCTTCTGGAACCAGAATGTGGTACCAACACAATGATTCACTAGTTCTCATGGCAAGATGGGTTTCGTACATATAGCCGCACATAATAAAAACATAAAACGAACTTACCAGCATACAAAATATTGCTCAGGTACCCCTGCAGATCTCACTAGCGCAGAAGTTGGGAAAGAGAATGAACTTGTGGACATCAAGCTCAGCCAATCCTCGCAACGTTGCCTTCCTCATATCAATAGCAAGCACCATTGCCAACTCGTCCATGTCCCTAGGTGTGGTTTGCATGAGCAAGTAAACGACATGCTGGAAGTTCCTTGAATGTCTGTGTGGTCTTGCTACTGAGCATAGCCTCCAAGCTAGCCTCCAATCTGACGTTTTTAACGTCAAGTACACAGTCACGGTGCCACGAACCACCAACCGGTGTTGGTATTGCCATGTTCCATGTCGTGGACTTCCAGCCATCAGGGATGACCTGATATTTTCTGGAGCTTCTATTGCGCACCCACTCAGCGTATGAAACAGGGGCAGTGTCGGCGGCGGCGGCGTTGATCAGCTCTTCTCGTGATCGGAATTCCATCTCAACGTACTTGATCGAGTCTCTGTTTCGGCTGATGGTTACGTCCCGCAAATAGTTGGGGTCGCCGTTTCTGAGGAGGCGCTCCCAGTTAGCCCTCGCCGGTACCGGCAGAGGGACATCCTGGAGCTGTGGGCGTTCCTTGAGCACGTCGCAGAAGAAGATGCCACGCCAGAGGTCCACCCAGGCGACGGTGCCATGCTCGCCGCCGATCGTGATGGTCTTCCCCGTCTCGTGGTAGAACCTGTCGACTGATGATCCAGGTAGAGGGATCAGCTTGTCCCTCTCGAACTCGTCCACTGACAGGCGCTTGGAGATCCACCCCGCTCTGGAAGAATCGGATCTGTACAGGTGGAGGTCGAACTCCCAGCTGATGAGCGTGCGGCCATCGTACAGGGGGGTTCGAACACCGAGAGCAGCGACGGCGTAGGAAGCGCCGTCTTGGCGGCTAATGAGGGCGGTTGCTTCGTCGTGGAGGCACCTGGCGCTGGGGTGCGGGTTGGGTAGCAGATGTAGCCACTCGCGCGGGCTGTAGACGAAGTAGTCCCAGTTCACTGCTCGGACGGTGTTGTTGGGGTCGAGGGGAACGCAGAGGAGGACGAGATCTGCGTCGGTGGCGACGATCTTGGGGCCTATGCTGCGGAAATCCAGGCCAGGGCAGTGGACGCAGAAGTGGGAGAGGAGTGGCGGCCGGGCGGCGCGGAAGGTCACCTTGATAGGCAAGCCGCTGCTCGTGGTGCTCTCGGCGGTGGTGTCGTTGGGGAGGTCGGCGATGTAGCACCACCTGTCGAGGAGGACCGAGCCTGAGCCTGATCCAATGGACTCGGGAAGACAAGGTGGAACCCAGGAAGAAACAGAATCATCATCAGTGGAGGCAGCAGCAGCCATGTCCGTCCGTGAAGGGCTTCCGAGGAAGCGGAGGAGGTGAACAGATAGATCCAAGCGGAGGCGGCGAGGGGATCGGATGGGACGGGATGGCAGCAGTTCGCCGCCGCCACGACGAGCGTGCGAGCGTGTTTCTTTTCGGGCCTCCTGGGTCGTTTATTTATTTTCCAACCAAAACGTCCAAGCAGCAAGTTTCGTTCTGGGCCACAGAAAAATCACAGGCTGTAATTTACAAGTGCTTTGGAGTGATTACAGGGCCCCTACTATGGGAAAAATGTTCGCTGCCGTCGCCCCGGTCCGAATTTGCCATGGCGAACGTTGCCGTGTGGCATTTACACACGGCAAAGCCTTTGCCGTGTTCCGTCACACGGCAAAGAACCTCTCTCCCGTAGTGCCCTAAATAGGCTCTTACTGACCAATCATCATTTGCAATCGCTCAAGTCCATTCCAGTCATTTCAACCAAAGTATTTGATCTTGTGTAAATAATACTTCCAATTCATTAATCATCAACTTATTATTTACATCTCTAATGTTTCAATTTCTGTTTTTTGAGATTATTATTATGCTTTGAGCATGTATTGGTAATTTGGTATACGTCTAGCATCGGACCGGCGCCGAAGCTACCACTTCCGCATCTCCCGCCCGGATGGAGGGGTGGTAGTGGCGGGGTGAAGGGCTAGGGTTTACGGGGGCGATTGGGAGGACAGAGATGAGGATGGAGAATTAGAGATTGAGCTAGTTTCAGTCTTGAGAACGTAACTAGATGGTAAACAAAAAGGTCAAGAAATCTGGACAGGTCATAATTTTCACAGATTTTCAGCAATTGGGAATTCATACACGAGGAGAATTTGCATCAGGGTCAAGACAGTTCATCGGTCTCGGTGATCACCATGGTCACTGGTGTCTGAAACCACGGGCACCGCGGCAACCACTGTGTTCGAAACCAAAGGCACGACCACGACCACTATGGACACGGCGATGGAGGTTCCAGGTTCCACGACCATGGTTTCTGAAAACACGGCGGCGAAGGTTCGAGGTTCCAACCTGCAATCTAGATTTTATAGAAAATAAGATTTATGTGAGGTAACTCAAACGTGCTGGTTGTAGCTTGTGCTGCAGCTAAAACAACAACCATCAGTAAGTGCTAGCTTGGTTGATGCCTTGAAACCTTCATGTACCAGGCAGTATCAAGCAAGCACAATCTGTTGCCAGATGATGCTGCCCAGCGCATGCAGCTTTCTTAGGATTCAAAGAAAACAAGCCCGCAAACCAGTTGAGCTGTGATTATTTTTGAAATATACATTGGAGTTGCAGCTGCTTAGATCAATGTAGGGGCGACTGGGCAAGCAGTTGCAGCAAGAAGAAGTGACGAGACTGATTAATCCTAACCTAGACCAAACTAAAAGCTAAGACAGTGCCATAAAAATTTATTGGCCCTTACCATTTCCACAATTCAGTTGTCATAAGATGATCAGAGCATAGAAATGCTTTCAAGATAGTTGGAAGTCGGTCTTCGAGATAATGAGAGCTCAGAAGATCCAACTCTGAAAGCTTGTTCATAGGTTCTTTCTCGTCCCCTTGTTGCCTTTCTAGTTCCAGATCCTCCTTCGCAGCAATAATTCTGGTATGAAAATCAGTGAAACAAATAGACAACAAAATAAAAAATATTCACCTTAGACATTCCATGTTCATTTACTTGTCTTGGAGAAAGAGACAAGCTACCAACATCAGGTGTATAAAGCCCAACCTTTTTCTCCCCAACTTCATCCTCCTTGGCCTTTTCATTTCTTCCATCTAGCATATAATATCTTCGATATGGATCATCTTGAACTTGAATTCTCATCCTTGATGATGATCACCACTTAATGTCATCCTCTCATGAGCTATATGAATCTTCACTTTGATATAAGACCATGGAAAATATACTCGTTATGATGATGATGTTCTTATTTCTTCATTTTTCAACCCGAAACAAACATATGGTCTTCAAACGCTGCATATGGAAAACTCTTGAATGATAACTCAATGCAAACATTAGTCTATAGTAATTGTTATTGATTACCAAAACCACATATGGGACACCATGAACTTTCAGCCCACAACATGCCCTTTTTACAACCAACAACCATAGATAATTGAGCACATCCTCATTGGTTGTGTTCTGATGAAACATGTGTGGACAAAGATCCTACATTGTTGGGACATGGAGGATTGGGTGCCTGGACACGACGACAACCTCCTCAAATGGTGGACTTCGCGACCTTCTCGACAGAGACACATTTGTGACATTTGGATGTGTCTCATTCTTGTGTTCTAAACGCTACGGCGACACCATAATGATATAGTGTTCAATTCTGCACGTGTACCCGACCTTCTGCAATGTGTGCAATACACCGTATCATACCAGAGGGCTTACTTCGGATAAAAGCTGGTCTGGTCCGTGGTGAGACCGTATGATTCCAAGCATTAGCGGATGCTTGGATCCCTAGAGATTAGGGCTTGGTGAGGTGTAGGCCTTTTGGGCATGGAGAGTGTGTTTTTTAACCGCTAGCAAGCCAGCGTTTGTGCATTGTACTCGGTCTTTGGCTACCCTTCTATATTACTGATACATGTGTTTGATGTTGTAACAACCCTCACTGATGGCCACACACCAATAGTTCCAGATCATTGATTTATCATAGTTTGGATACAATTATAAGAGAGCCATAGGAGGGAAGAGCAAAAGGGAAATAGGACAGTAGCTCTGCTACAGTATATTTGATCCTCGGTGAACCCTAACTCCCTCGGCTCTATATTAGATAGGTTGTCTCTCGATACACTAGGTACTCCCGGGTTTGGGCTGAGCTTGGTCCAGTGGGCTTCAAGGTTAACTCTGTCCTGATCTAGGCTCGGCCCAATTCATGTCATAGACCCGGTACTTGACAAATGTATCTTTGAAGAAATAAACACCGCCATGGCTCACCCTCGCTTGCCTTTTCCGGAACATCTGGCTCGCCTTTTTCTTCTTGGTTCATCATCAATAGTGTTGGGTGTTAGTGTGATACTCCTTCCATCCTAAAATATAGTGCGTCTAAGGATTAGTTAAAGGTCAATCTTTTCTAAGTTTGACTAAGTTTATACATAAAAATACATTTATAATACTAAATCAGTATCAATAGATTTCCCATAAAGTATATTTTACTAATGTATCCATTTAATATTATAGATGTGGATATTTTTTCTAAATATCTAAACAAAATTAGTAATATTTGACTTTTGACTAATTGTTATGCGCTTTATATTTTAGGAGGGAGTATATATATATATGAGACGGACTGGAGTCTTATTTTTTCTTCTTTTCTGTTGGACGTGCCCGATCGAGTTTTGCATCGATATGCAGTATGGGATTTACACGTGTGGACCCCGAACATTGATATGAAGGGCCCACCATCTTCTGTCCGTTCAACGAACAACGTAGCCCGTTTCGCATAGCCCCGTCGGCAGCGGTTCGTCCAAGCTGTTCAATGTCCGCAAAGTGCTCATGCGGTTGACACTCGCTGACGTGGTCGCCTTCATGACCAACAACTACAACTACCCCATCATCCTCGTGAGGCCGGGGAAGGGCGTGTGGTTGCCGAGGCCACGATCGGCCCCCTTCATCTACATCATTGACATCGTCTTCGTTGGGGACAAGCTCTATGGGATCACCAAAGCCGAGGACCTCATCTCGCTCACTATTGATTTCGACGCTGACGACATGCCCACGGTAACTAGAACCGAGCGAGTCATAAGTCACAAGTCTCAGAGGGGTGATCTTTCTAACGTGTGGAGCAACCTTGACTTCACCCGTGTCCTAACCTACCTATCCCCGCTTGATGATGGTCATGACTTGTGGAGCGATGTTGATGAGAACTACAACTACTGCAAAGATGATGATGTCGAGTCCAGTGAAGAGGAACCGGATGACGAGACACCAACACGGGAAGAGGATGATGACGACCGTGCACGGTATGAAATAAGAAAGAATACCGGCGATGGCACGATTCTTGAACCCACCCACCTTGACAAACCCAATGACCTCCTCTCCACTACCACTACATGGCACATCATCGAGTCTCTCGGGAAGTTGCTCATGGTCAAGCGAAAATTGCAGTGGCCTTCCAACGATATCAACTACACCGGTAGCGCGGATGTGTTCGAGGCCAACATTAGACGGGAGCATGGATTCCCCTAAAAGTTGGACTAGATGGCCAGGCACTTTTCATTAGCAGATACAACTGCAAGTCTATTCATGCTTGTGGAGAGGTAGAGAAGGATGCGGTTTATTTCGTCGACACGGGCGATGTGCTCAGCATGAAATCTCAGGTCATAAGCCAACCAAAGAGGAATCTGCATTACAGAACTTCAATGTGGTTCTTTCCCCCCGAGATAGTCGTCTAATGACTATTATTGTTACTTACTAGTAGTAGTAAGAATAACACATTTTGTCTCATAATTGTTTTTCATGCAATGCGTAATATCTCAATCCTTTTCGCTTTCAAGATTCCATTAGCCTCTTGCCCACTAATAATACTCGTCGTGACTGAGTTATGCAATCTCTCACGCCGGTCATCGCACCCACACACAAGCTCGTTGGCAAATTGGCACCCATCGTCGCCGCGCCAAACATGTTAACGGGGCACCAAATAGTTTATCTTCTTGTCATAATCACAATCACCATGGCCCTCACAAAGTTGCTATGCGAGCTCCTTTCTGATTCTTTCTTCGTCATCCAAAGTCCTATATTTGTGATGTAGATGCGTCAAAGCTAAAACCAATGGTTCAAAACTCATGTTCAGCTCATAGCCGGAGGAAGGATACAATGTGCCCGAGACCATCTTCAGCACTATAGTGCTACAGTGCAGCTTGTTTGCCGTTGTTGCAACCTGGGCCATAGCCCTAGTAACCCGAGGCCTGTCTCGACGCCTTCCAACAATCATCAAGCGGCAACATGCAATCGATGGTGGAAGCACTCAACAACCTGAAGAACTAAACACTTTTTCTGCAATTTAAATTTAAGAATCACTGTTTTCTCTACAATTAATTACTACTTTGTTTTGGAAAAAAATATTGTCGGCGAGACACAAACATTTCTCTGTTTCTTCCATCCTTGGTTACACCTCGAAAACAAATGCAAGGTCATCCAAAATATATAAGTTTTAGAGTGGTTGGCATTTTTAACGACAGGACACAACCCTCGATCTAATGGTGAAAAAAGTGGCAGACAAACCCGGCGGAAAGAGATGGAAAAAATAGTGTGGGGCTCAAACAAAATTAAGGTATGACCAGAACAAAAAAAACTGTGTTGTTTTGGTTGATTAGAGGTCGATCATTCCGGTGCACACAGTCTAAATTCCATATTTCTCCTTAAAAAACATCAAATAACCGACCAATCCCTTCCAAAGCCTCAATCTTTCACCGATCGTGACGCCCTCCATCAACCTGAAGAACTAAACACTTTTTCTGCATTTTAAATTTAAGAATCACCGTTTTCTCTACAATTAGTTACTACTTTGTTTTGGAAAAAAATATTGTTGGCAAGACACAAGCATTTCTCTGTTTCTTCTGGCATCCTTCGCTACGGAAAAAAATGTCGTTGCCGTGTAGACACGTCTTTGCCGTGTGCCAAACACACCAGAACATGGCAAAGACAGTCTTTGCCGTGTGTAACTTAGAAAATACACGGCAAAGTACGTGAACATGGCAAATTTCTAAAAAAGAACACGGCAAAGAAATATACACCGCAAAGACCCATAAAAAAACATGGCAAAGAAAATACACTCGACAAAGTTGACAACGGCACAAGGCATAGGTGTTATCACGGCAAGAGGTGGGACCCGTGACCCCACAAGTCCATTTAACGGGAGGGAGCTAACGGCCGCAGACGGTGGTCTCTTTGTCGTGTGCCCTCTTCGGTCCTTTGCCGTGTGTATTCTGCAGTATACACGCCGTGTGTATTATACACGGCAAAGGGCCTTTGCCGTGTGTATTTCGCAGTACACACGGCAAAGCCTTTTTTTCTTTTTTTGCCTTTTATCACATTACTCTTAGGAAAATCATAAAAAAACATTCTAATTCAGAAAAATATAAATAATATATCAAAATTTGCATAAAAATAAGATTTATCTATGTACACTCAAAAATTAGATATTTATATTGAATAATAATCTTCATGCTCGTCGTTTTGACTATACTTTTAAACATGCATAAAAAATTCAAAAACGATCGAAACAATGCGAAACCTTCGTGTGGTGTCATATTATGTGACATGGTTGCAAGGAAAAATATCAAACTTGTTATATTGAATATGTTAAAAAAACCTTCACAAAATGACCTATCTCATTCGAGGTTTTCTGGCTTTCGGGTCAAATGACCAATGTTATGACTAGAATCAAGGCATAGTTTGTGATAATCTGCCCATATTATGCATGCATGTGCATTATGGAATGGTGAACAATGTTGCAGGAGGAAGTTTTTATTTTTGTCGCACCAAAAAGCCATTTTCCATTTTCTGAGCGAAAAAAACGAGAGATTTTATGAAGCAACCACCAAATGGATAATTTAAAATGCTACCACCCTATTTTTCAAAAATACTAGACCACCTTAAATGGACAATGTCCCAACAGGGGTATCTCAAACCTTTCTGCCCACTCCAGGTGAAAAAGACAAATTCCTGCCGAAACGGCAGGAAATGGGTCAGATATGAACTACAGGTACATGATCTGATGGGCATGATTTTTTACAAAAACCATTTTTAGGTTCACAATATGCTATTTCATCAGAGATCCAGTGAAATTTTAGAGAGGCTCAACTCCGAGCTAAGAATCTTCATACCCGTCGTTCGACAAAGTTTGTTGATAGTTTAAAAGAGTCATAAAAAATTCAAAAACGATCGAAACAATGCGAAACCTTCGCGTGGTGTCATATTATGTGACATGG
The DNA here is from genome assembly GCA_030063025.1 of Avena longiglumis. NCBI lineage: Eukaryota > Viridiplantae > Streptophyta > Magnoliopsida > Poales > Poaceae > Avena > Avena longiglumis. Next base: position 464,777,556 of record CP125978.1, read on the forward strand.
TTGCAAGGAAAAATATCAAACTTGTAATATTGATGTCTCAAAAAACCTTCACAAAATGACCTATCTCATTCGAGGTTTTCTGGCTTTCGGGTCAAATGACCAATGTTATGGCTAGAATCAAGACATAGTTTGTGATAATCTCTCCATATTGTGCATGCATGTGCATTATGGAATGGCGAATAATGTTACAGGAGGAAGTTTTCCTTTTCGTCGCACCAAAAAGGCATTTTTCATTTTACGAGCGTAAAAAACGGGGAATTTTATGAAGCAACCACCAAATGGCTAATTCAAAATTCTACCACCCCATTTTTCAAAAATACTAGATCACCTTAAATGTACAATGTCCCAACGGGGGATCTCAAACCTTTCCGTCTACTCTAGGTAAAAAAGACAAATTCCTGCCGAATCGGTAGGAAGTGGGTCAGATATGAACTACAGGTACATGATCGGATGGACATAATTTTTTACAAAAATCATATTTAGATTCACAATATCCTATTTCATCATAGATCCAGTGAAATTTTAGAGAGGCTCAGCTTCGAGCTAAGAATCTTCATACCCATCGTTCGACAAAGTTTGTCGATAGTTTTAAAGAGTAATAAAAAATTCAAAAACGATCGAAACAATGCGATAACTTCGCGTGGTGTCATATTATATGACATGGTTGCAAGGAAAAATATCAAACTTGTTATATTGAATATGTCTCAAAAAAACCCTTCATAAAATGACCTATCTCATTCGAGGTTTCCTGGCTTTCGGGTCAAATGACCAATGTTATGGCTAGAATCAAGGCATAGTTTGTGATAATCTGCCCATATTGTGCATGCATGTGCCTCATGGAATGGTGAACAATGTTGCAGGAGGAAGTTTTAATTTTCGTCGCACCAAAAAGCCATTTTCCATTTTCTGAGAGAAAAAAACGAGAGATTTTATGAAGCAACCACCAAATGGATAATTTAAAATGCCACCACCCTATTTTTCAAAAATACTAGACCACCTTAAATGGACAATGTCCCAACAGGGGTATCTCAAACCTTTCTTCCCACCTGTAAAGACAAATTCTCAAACTAAGAGGAAATGGGTCAGATATGAACTACAGGTACATGATCTGATGGGCATGATTTTTTACAAAAATCATTTTTAGGTTCACAATATGCTATTTCATCAGAGATCCAGTGAAATTTTAGAGAGGCTCAACTCCGAGCTCATAATCTCCATACCCGTCGTTCGACAAAGTTTATCGATAGTTTAAAAGAGTCATAAAAAATTCAAAAACGATCGAAACAATGCGAAACCTTCAAGTGGTGTCATATTATGTGACATGGTTGCAAGGAAAAATATCAAACTTGTTATATTGAATATGTCTCAAAAAACCTTCACAAAATGACCTATCTCATTCGAGGTTTCCTGGCTTTCGGGTCAAATGACCAATATTATGGCTAGAATCAAGGCATAGTTTGTGATAATCTGCCCATATTGTGCATGCATGTGTCTCATGGAATGGTGAACAATGTTGAAGGAGGAAGTTTTTATTTTCGTCGCACCAAAAAGCCATTTTCCATTTTCTGATAAAAAAACGAGAGATTTTATGAAGCAACCACCAAATGGATAATTTAAAATGCCACCACCCTATTTTTCAAAAATACTAGACCACCTTAAATGGACAATGTCCCAACAGGGGTATCTCAAACCTTTCTGCCCACTCCAGTGAAAAGATAAATTCTCGCCAAACTAAGGAAATGGGTCAGATATGAACTACAGGTACATGATCTGATGGGCATGATTTTTTACAAAAATCATTTTTAGGTTCACAATATGCTATTTCATCAGAGATCCAGTGAAATTTTAGAGAGGCTCAGCTCCGAGCTAAGAATCTTCATGCCCGTCGTTCGACAAAGTTTGTCGATAGTTTAAAAGAGTCATAAAAAATTCAAAAACGATCAAAACAATGTGAAACCTTCGCGTGGTGTCATATTATGTGACATGGTTGCAAGGAAAAATATCAAACTTGTTATATTGAATATGTCTCAAAAAACCCTTCACAAAATGACCTATCTCATTCGAGGTTTCCTGGCTTCGGGTCAAATGACCAATATTATGGCTAGAATCAAGACATAGTTTGTGATAATATGTCCATATCGTGCATGCATGTGCATTATGTCATGGCGAATAATGTTGCTGGAGGAAGTTTTCCTTTTCCTCGCACCAAAAAGCCATTTTCTATTTTTCGGGCATAAAAAACTGGAGGTTTTATGAAGCAACCACCAAATGGATAATTCAAAATGATATCACCCCATTTTCACAAGATTATATGGATGTCATATTTGGATTCCTCACATTTTTCTGATCGATTTAGACATTTTATTTGTCGAATTCCGATTTACGGATTTAAATATATGAATTATTCCATATTAAATAGAAAAAGGAAATAAAATAAAATCATTTTATTTTTTATTTGGATTCAAGATTATTATTTACTTAAATAATTGTTTGAAATCTAAAACTGAGATGTGTGACATCATGGTCCAAGAGTTAATAGCATTGATATGGAAGTATTAGCAACAAGGTATGATTTCTTTCTTGATAGCTCATTCGGAAGGAACGAAGAAGTTAAGCGTGCTAGGCCTAGATTAGTGTTAGGATGGGTGACCACAGGAGAAATTTGATTACGAGTGCAATTTGACCTAATATTTAACATAAAAAGGTTAAAATATTCTATATGAGATTATCAAGTAAATAATATTCAAAAAAGTTTGAAACAAAATTATTTTTTTTATTTTTTTAAAAAAAGGGAGTTTCTTTGCCGTGCACTTTTTTCACGAGACACACGTCAAAGACAGCTTCTTTGCCCTGTACTTTCTAAGAAGACACGTGGCAAAGACAACTTCTTTGCCGTGTACTTTTCGAGAAGACACACGGCAAAGAATAGACACTGTCATCTCCGCGGGAACCGTTATCTTACTTTACTTTGCCGTGTCTACGTATGAGACACACGGCAAAGCCTTTGCGTTCCGAAAGGCCTTTGTCGTGTCTTTTAGCCATACGGCAAAGAGCCTGTGTGCCATAGTGCTTGGTTACACCTCGAAAACAAATGCAAGGTCATCCAAAATATAAGTTTTAGAGTGGTTGGCATTTTTAATGACAGTTCACAATCCTTGATCTAACGGTGAAAAAAGTGGCGGACAAACCCGGCGAAAAGAGATGGAAAAAATAGTGTGGGGCCAAAACAAAATTAAGGTAGGACTGGAACAAAAAAATTATGTTATTTTGGTTAATTAGAGGTCGATCGTTCCGATGCACACAATCTAAATTGCATATTTCTCCCTAAAAAACATCAAATAGCCGACCAATCCCTTCCAAGGCTAGCGCCGCTCCTCAATCTTTCACCGGTCGTGACGCCCTCCATCCCAACGCCGCTCGATCACCTCCCGCCAACGACCGTAGGCGCTGCAGGTACTCACCTAAGGGGCGGCACGGGTGAAGGCGCACAGTGGTGGCGGTGACGAGGCTGAGTACGATTGTCAAATCAGGAAGGGACGCACATCACTTTTATTCTAAAATTTGAATTAGAGGCCAATGGATTCTATGTCAAAGCTTGATAGAAGTAATCAACAGTTAGAAAAAATCACAGGCAATGGAGCGAAAAGTTCCGTCCTAATCACGTAAAAACAACTCCATCGAAAAATGTTCTCTTTCCAACAGCAACATCCACCTGTATAAAACATCCATTGTATTTTGCTCATAGAGCTACTGGCACGTGACAAAATAAATAAGCACAACGTGCCACAAAAAGAAAAATAATGAACTTTGATAATATAATCAATTCGACTATTCAATCCACGTGGATATGTAGAATTAAAAGATTTATAAGGAGAAAACTAAGCATGACGTTGTAATGCAATGTCAGAACGAAAAAATCATTTGTCCAGATAAAGTCATTTTTGACAGCACACGAGCATTTTCAGTTTAACCATGGCACTCCTAGTGACGCCCTCCATAACATGTGCGCTCCAAAAAATTCTTGTTTCCAGCAGCAACATCTTGGACCTTATACCAGCATCCACCAGCACAAGAACATCGATTAGATTTTGCTCGAACCACTACTGCCACATGATGACAAATAGATAAATACTCCATCAATTTCAAAATATAAGATATTTTAAATTTGTAAAAAAATATGTAGACTTCTTTTACTGTGTAGATTCACTCCTAATCTGAATGAACCTACATAGTAAATAGATACATTTGCTTTACAAAATTAAAATATCTTATATTTTAAAATGGAGGGAGTAGTAACCAATTGAACAATGCCTGGTCATTGTTCCTTGCATCCAGCTTATCTAGGAATAAAGAGCATACATATCTACAATCCGGAAGTGATTCTTGCCAATTCTACGTCGCCCCTCTCATCCACGAAATTTCGTCTAAGAAGAATTGAAAGGTCAAGCAAGATTTGCACAACTAGTTAGTATGCGCATGCAATGCACTCATGTAATACAAGCCGACATAACACGTAGCCCAAGAGATTCTCATTTGTGATCCACATGTCACAATCCCCTAGTCATGTCTGTGTCTATCTCCATGTTACATTTTGCCCGTGCACCCAACCACACTTTGACTAAATGATCACGTATTCTTTTGTTCTTTCCTCCGCCTAAAATCGCTTCTAATTTAAAATTTATTTATCCAATTGATCCAACGATCTCGTAAAAAAATTACTGCTTCGCCACCACCTATTTTGATGTGAACCAGGCTGTCAAACGTTTCCTGGCTTCAACATCATTCACCATCGGCAATCCCTGCTAGGGCCGGTTGCTATATGTTTGCTTAATCCACTCCCAATGCACTCTCAATGCCGGCCCTTGCAACCTATTAAAAATATCACAGTGAGTATGACAGGGTACACTAGTGGAAAAAAAAGCCATTCGCGTCCCCTCAGAGCATTAGTCCCGGTTGCGCCACCAACCGACTACGCTGACGCTTCGATTCGGCGGCACGGGCCAGAGGCATGCGTCCCGGTTGGTAGATAGGCATCCCGGCTGGAGCCACCAACCGGGACTAAAGGTTTGGCCACAACCACGTGGCGTGGCACACACCTTTAGTCCCGGTTGCTGGCTCCAACCGGGACGTATGCTCCCATCCTCTATAAATGCAACGCCCCAGCCCCCTCTGCCTTCACTCTGTTTTTTCTCTTGGTGAAGATATGAGGGGTGTGCTAGTTTTTTCTTTTCTATACATGCATTGAAGGTGTTTGATGAAATGTTTGAGTGAATAATCCCGTTCAATTTCTCATAGAACAAAAATATAGAAGGTGTCCGAGACGCACTTGAGCTTTCTCCTCTTTATTTCCCTCGATCGAGGTTAGCAATCTTATCTTTTCTATGTCATTGATACAATTCATGTGTCGATGTGAATTGGTTATTTCACTATTTATGATGTCCTGTTTTTTGATAAACTTACTTATATGATGCAGATGAACGGTCGGAATGGATGTACGGTGACCGCGTAGCCGGTATATAAAGGCGTGGATAAATTTATCGATGTGGCTACGGCAAACAAAGAGAATGGTTTTATACGTTGTCCATGTGTTCAATGTCGAACAACAAGGAGTACTCTTCCTCGAAAATCATTCGCAGCCACCGATTCGAAGGTTTCATGCCCAACTATAATTGTTGGACCAAGCACGGGAAAGAGGGGTTATGATGGAAGATGGTGAAGAAGAAGATGATGATAACAACTACCATCATATGTTTCTGAATACGTGATACCGCAATGGAAGACAATGGAGAGGAAAGAGGTGAAGAACGGGCATCGATGAGCCGGTGATGAACTTGGTAGGGTCATTTCGATGCAAAGCGAGACTGAAATGTAAAATGAGAAGTTGAAGTTAGAGGGCATGTTAGAAGATCACAAGAAATTGTTGTACCCAAATTGTGAAGATGGCAGCACAAAGCTTGTACCACATCGAATTGTTGCGATGGAAGGCGAGTGGTCTAACTGACTCCTCATTTGAAAAGATGCTGAAAATAATGAAGCGAAAGTTTCCAAAACATAACGAACTTCCCGAGATTACCTACGAAGCAAAGAAGACTCTCTGCCTCCGGGATTAGATGTGCAAAAGATACATGCATGCATTAATGATCGCATCCTCATCATGTAAGGAGTATGAGAATTTAGATAAATGCCGGTATGCAACGCTGCTATGTATAAGATCGACGAGATGACCTGGTGATGTTGAGGGAGAGCCTCCTAAGAGGGTTCTGCTAAGGTTATGTGGTATGCTCCTATAATACCAAGGTTGAAACGCATGTTCGAAACAAAGAGCATGCCAGTTGTTGCGATGGCACAAAGAAGACCGTAAGAAAGACGGGAAGTTGAGACACCTACCGATGGGTCACAGTGGAGAACAATCGAGAGACTTCCCACTTTGCAGGTGACGCAAGGAACTTATGGTTTGGTCTAAGTACGGATGGCATGAATCCTTTTGGGGAGCAGAGCTGCGATCAAAGACTGCCCGTGACTCTATGTATCTACAACCTGCCTCCTTGGTTGTGCATGAAGCGTAAGTTCAATATGATGCCAGTGCTTATCCAAGGCCCGAAGCAATCGGCCAACGACATTGATGTGTACCTTAGGCCATTAGTTGAAGAACTCTTACAGTTGTGGGGCAAACCAGGTGTACAGAGGCTATACTAGGGACTTCAAATTAAGTTTACAAATCACACAAGTATCAATGTTTCCTTGTTAATACTATTATAGCATGAATGTAAACATTTATCATAAACACAAAGATATAATAATAACTACATTTATTATTGCCTCTAGGGCATATCTTCAACAAGGTAAAACCTTCCATTATTTAGTTCTTACTCATTTGAGGATTTAGAGCTTTTTTTAATCTCCATGACAAGCTCTAGTTCATCGAAAACGGATTGCATATGCATTTTCTATTATGTTTTTTATGTGGGAGGTTTTATCGGTTCGTATTTTCGAGAGAGGTTAAACCTTTCGTCATTTGGATCTATCCTCCCTTGCTTGACTATGATGTTTATTTGCATGATCTTTTAGAGCTTGTTGTCCTCTTCGAAACGAGCCCAAGATCATCAAAATCGGAGTCCGGATGCAAAAGTTATGGCCGTTGCTCGTGGTTGACGGTAGTACCGGACCAGGGTCCGGTAGTACCGGAGGTCCGGTAGTACCGCCCCTTAGTACCGGTTGGTACTAAATAAGGTGCGTTTGGCGACCTGGGATCCCCAGGGAATGTCCGGTAGTACCGGGAATGTCCAGTAGTACCGGGATTCGCATTTTGGGGCTTCAACGGTTGGATTTTCGGGGAACCTATTTAAGGGGCCTTCTTCTCCAATGGTTCCCCAACCATTCTTGCAAGTTTTCCCCTACATTGTTGACCTTCTTGATCTTGCTTTCTCTCAATCCCTTCGATGATTCTTGCATATTCTTGAGGGATTTGAAAGAGGAGATCTAGATCTACAATCCCACCAATCAATCTCTCCTCTAAGTGAGGGGAACATATTGGGATCTAGATCTTGGAGTCTTTTGTGGATTTCCTCCATTGTTCTTCCTCTCTTATTCCCCCATAAGCTTTTGTAGCTTTAGTGGAATTTGGGAGAGAGGGATTTGAGCATCTTTGTGGTGTTCTTGCCATTTGCATTTGGTGCATCGGTTTGAGTTCTCCTCGGAGTATTTGGTTTGAGTTACTCATTGGATCTTGTCCCTCTTGGGTTCTTGGAACCCTAGACGGTTTTGTGGCCTTGGTGGCATTGTGGTCTGTTGTGGCATTTGTTGGGAGCCTCCAATTAAGTTGTGGAGAAGTGCCCCAACCTTGTGAGAGGTTCCCGTTGCCACCGACAAGTGCACCAACAGTGGAAGCGTGGATCGATCCCGTTGGGGCGAGATTCACCGGAGAATAAGAGAGGCCTTTTGTGGCGTTGGTGGTTTGATACCCCCTCCCCCCTCTCCAAATGAGATACTCCATTTTGGGAGGAACTCGATAAAATATCAGTGTCCACGCGTGCCTCGGTTATCTCTATACCCGAGCTCTTTACTTATGCACTTTACATTGTGATAGCCTTCGTGCTTGAAGTAATATATATCTTGATATCACTTTGTTGCTTGTATTGCTTAGCATAAGTTGTTGGTGCACATAGGTGAACCTTAGTTGTTCTAGGTTGTGCTTAACAAAGTAAACACTAGTTTTTTCCGCCTTTGTTGAGCCACTCTAGGAAAAGTTTTAATCGCCTATTCACCCCCCTCTAGGCGACATCTATATCCTTTCAATTGGTATCGAGTCTGCCTCTCATTTTAGGCTTCACCGCCTTGAGAGTAAAGATGTCGGCTAGAGGATTAGTGCACAATGACATGTTCACATTCGATGGCACAAATTATGATATATGGAAAAATCGCATGCTCATTCATTTTCGGGACATGGACCCAAATTTGGAGCGTATTGTAGATATAGGTTTTTCTCCTCCAATGGATTTCAAAAATCTATCTAGTGAGGATGATAAAAACTTATATCTCGATGCTCAAGCTTCTAATGTGCTTGTTAATGCTTTGAGATATGTAGTTACATCTTCAATCATTCCTTTTTGGAGCGCTCATGAGTTATGGACAAAACTTTAAGATAAATATGTTGTGTCCAACATTATTGAGGATGATTGTGTTGCTTCCACTTCCGGTCGAGATGAGTTCTCATCCTCTACCACTTCACCAACATGTGACTTTTCACAAGGTAATGATATGGTGAGTGGTGATAGAAATTGCAATATGGATAGTGTGTTCACTATTTGTAATCCCTCATATCTATCTAGTTGCAATGATCTATCTTTGGACCTTAACACTTCTAGCACTCAAAATTCCTCACATGCTTGTGTTAATAGTCCTTGCATATCATGTAGAAATGACTTGAATAAATCTCATGATGATATGCTTGTGTTGTCTTGTTGCCATGATAAAAATGCTTCCATTTCCTCTAGTGCTTGTGTTGCTAACCATGTAGAGTAAACCGAAGATTCTATGGGCCAAGACATGGTTTTGAATGAAGCCACATATGCAATCTCATCTTCACCTTCTTCCGGTACCCACCTATGCCTTATGGCTAGGGATTCTAAGGTAACTCCTACTTTGGAACCCATTACCTCTTGTGATGAGGAGGATGTGGATAATGTGGAAGAAGAGCTTGATATTGATGATTTATATGAGAAGGGTGAGATTGTTTATCGTGCCCTTGTTAAAAAGGATATTGCTTGCTCTAACTTTGTTGAAGTCTTGGACTTTGCTATTAAGAGCAAAGAACATATTGATAAGTTAGAAACACAAATTGAGGTGCATGATAACAACGTTGCTAAAATGTGTAGTCTTGAGCGTGAGTATGCTAATATAATTGCAAACCTAAATAAAGCTCTTGAAGAGGAACAAACCACCAAGGAATATCTTGAGGAGACCTTTGCTTTAGAGCTATCTAGAGTAAAGGAATCTCATGATAGAGATCTTGAGGTGGCAAGTGATCTCAAAAGTAAAAATGATGAGGCTCAAGTTGCTTATGCTAAACTCCTTGAGGATTTTGAGCACCTCAAAAATGGCTCTAGGGTCATAAAGGGTGAGCTCATCAAACTCGCCGAGTCACATGAGCAACTTAAAGCCTCATATTCAAAAGATCTTGCAAAGTTGCCCTCACCTCTTGCAAATAGTGATGATGCTTGTGCTACTAACTCTATTTCTTGTGAAGCATCTATTTTGAAGGAGAATGTTGAGATAAAGGCTCAACTTGCTTTGCTAACTAGCAACTATGGGAAATTAGAAGAAAGTCACGTTAAGCTCTCGAGCTCGCATGAGGATCTTCTAGTCTCTCATGGTAGGCTAAAGTTAGCTCATGAGGCCATCGTGTCAAAGGTAACATCTAGTGGGCCTCATGTGGACATTAGCACTACATCTACTCCAAATGTTATATTGCCATGTGCTAGTCCTTGTAGTTCATCCTCTCACAACCATGATATATATCGTGATGAATTACATTCCGTTCCTTGTTGCTCTAACAATGTAGCATCTACTTCCTCTAGTGTTTTTGTTGAAACTAACCATTTAGAGTAAATCAAAAGGCTCAAGGCTCAAGTCACTTCTTTGAAGAATGACTTGAAAAGGGGTCATCAAGGGAAGGTCACACTCAACAAAATCTTGAGTGTGCAAAAATCCCCCAATGACAAGAGTGGGCTTGGATTCAAATCCAATGTCAAGAACAAGTCCACTATCAAGTTGAAGCACAAGGGCAACAAGAATAATGGCCAAGATCAAGTCAAGAATCCGGCCAACATTGTTTGCTTCAAGTGCAAGGAAGAAGGGCATCATGTTAGATCTTGCCCATTGAAGAATAAGTCTCCTAGTGTGAAGCAACAAGGGAAGCGGCCTCAAGCTCCACCTCAAGTCATTAATGGGCCTCTTCCTAAGAGGACTACTCGAGCTCTTCCTCTAGTTGTGGCTTCACCTAAGAAGAAAGATGGCAAGAGTAGAACTTGCTACATATGTCGTGAGAAGGGGCACATTTCTTCCGCATGAACTATTGGTATCTCCTCATCCAATCCTATCTTAATTGATGATTCTTATTCACTTTATAAGAATGAGGTTGGCAATGTGTTTGCCAAGTTTGTTGGTGCTCAATGTGGGTTTAAGAAAAGAACCATTTGGGTTGCCAAGCCTATTGTGACTAACCTCTTAGGACCCAACTTGGTTGGGGACCAACAAGCCAAAACTTGATCAATAGGTGTTGTTGGAGGGCATTGGAGTTTGGGCTACATTATGAAGAATTGAGGGATCTTCATCAATTATTATTGTCAAGCCAAGCCATTTGGATTATATTGATTATATTATATTTCCAATGTTCCTCCTTGCGGTTACATATGCTAAACTCTTTACATTAAAAGTTACTCGCCCCTTTGTGCATGTGTTGGTTTCGTATCTTCCATGCTTTTGTACATGTTGTGCTTTCCACTTAATTATCTTGAGGTATCAAGCATATTTGTGTATCATTAGGTGGCACTCCATGTATGTGTGTTTCTTGTGGTTGAGCCTTAATTGATTATATTTGATATCTTATTTGGCTCTTGTGAGAGATTAATGGGTTATCCCATTTTGGGGGAGTGTTATGCTTGGGCATTCCACAATCCTAAAATTGTGTGTACATGAGGAATACCACCTAGTATTTATATTGGATTATTGTCTAGTCTCTATGTGGTATAATTCTCATGAGAATTTTAAGTTTTATAATGTCCATTAATAATCTCTATTTGTATCCTTTTGCCTCGGGTTGGCTTTATGGTAGTATCACATTATGGGGGAGTCATACGCTTAGTGCATATTACAATCCTAGAAAATGTGAATATTTGAGGTTGAGTCACTTAGAATTGATATTGATAATTATCTAGTGCCTATGTGACACATTTGCTCATACAAGTTCCAATTTCCTTAATGGCTTTATTGATCTTATTTTGGATCTTGTATATGAGAGTGGTTCTTGGTATGTGTTTCCTCATATTTAGATATATATATCCTCATGGAAACCATTTGCTTCAAGTTACTCTAATCACTAGTGATTGTGTGACTATTGGAAGCTACCAAGAATCTTGTTCGAAGTATCATGCTTAATTTCTTATATTTAGTTATATGCTTCTTGTTGTGTCTATGATCTTGGATATCCATGCAAGCTACCTTATGGAAAATTATTCTATTTCTTGTCCTTGGACAATGAGTACCCAACTTATGGTAGAATTTATTCATCATATTCACTTTGGCCTTTGATTAATATTGTCCTATCTTTGGCCAAGTAAATGTTTTGTGTGCTCCCATGTATTCCTTGCTACTTTTGGATCCTTTTATTTTTATTGGTATCTTCTTGTGTTTTATTTAATGTAGGTAGTAGTGATGATCTCATTTGTGTGCATTTTGCATTCAAAAGCAAAAATTCTATATAATGTACTACTTATGGGTGAGCTCTCCTATATTATCTAGAAAAATCCTTTTATGCTTCTTTGTTTGATCCATATCGAGTTTTATGTGCTTAGATGCTCAATCTTTTCGTTTTGGTATTTTGTGCCATCATGAAAAGTTTGGGAAGTTTGGTTTCTTGTTGGAACCTTGCTCTTCTTGGGAGTTTGTTTTGTCTCATTCCTTATTTCACATTTTGAACATTTTAGAATGAGATAAATCATTGAGTTTTTTTATTTCTATCTATCTTTTGCTCTTTGGCTTTAGCCTAGTTCATTGGTTAAACTTGTGATCTTTCATGTGTTGAATTGGTTCTTTGATACAATTTGGACATCGTTTTTCATGTCACACTCATGTGTGTGCAATCTCGATTTACTTGGTGTTTTTGTTCAAATTGTATCTCCTTTTTGGTTCTTGAAAGCTTTATGCATGCATATTTACTATATGTTTATATTATGGTATGCTTGCTTTCTTTGATCCAATATATAGGGGAAACTCCACCAATTCCCATCGGCTAAGTTGTGCTTGAAATTCAATTTCATATCAATATGCACATAATTATGTGGAGTCTCTCCTATGTATTGTAGTTGCACTAACTACTATGGACCTAATATGTTTGGGGACCATTTTGTACTTAAATGTGTTTTAGGTACATTGGAGATAGATTGGATGCTTGTCTCTCAATTTTGAAGAAATTATGCATACATGAAAATTGGAGGCAAGCTATAGGATGATCAACGAATTCATATCCTCTACATCCTACCAATTATATCTCGGTAACAAGTATCTCTTGCTCATGCATATTTATCTTGCTTCCAACCTTTGGTAGGTTGCATCTTGGTATGAATTTTTGTTATTATATTTATTGTTGTATCTCTAGCCATGGTATTAAGAGAACTCTCTATTGTAAATGTGTAGCAGTTGAGATGAGTGCATATAATTGGGACTATACAAAATCATGCATATGATCCATCAATCCCAAATATGTCAATCTAGAAATTTTATTACCTATATTTTCCTCAACTTCTCTCATGTGCAATAGTGAGATTTTGCTAGTTGTTTATTCCTTGTGATACTTGTTGCCTTTCTCCATATATTTCAACTTTCCCCTTTTCTTGGTGATAGTTGTAATATATGTAGTGTGTTGGTATTTGAAGCTCATTAATATAAAATAAGTTATATTTGAGCCTTTGGCCGTGCTTTGAAGCAAAAATCTTATTGGTATATGTTATGACTTCATTTTAGCTTTTTATGTGATTTATTGTATATCTTGTTTGTGTGTGCTTGTTTCTTTATGGGAATATGTCTTTGTGATATTTTCCACTTAGAGACATATACACATATGAGAAGATAATTTTAGTTGATTTTTAATCCTCGGAGACCACCTTTCTATTCCTTTTGATTCTTTGGTGGCTTCCAAATTTAATTGCCTATGAGTGCTTGTTCCTCTTGTTTGCACATTTTGGCACTCATATCTGTTCTCTCATGCCTTGTATTGTTAAATGAACTTGGATGAGTGGGGATTCCATGATTATTCACCTTGTTCCCAAATGCAATTATCATAATTGGTGCATTATCTTTGGGGAGCTCATCCAATTCATTTAATAATGCTCATTTGTTTTTTTATTTGATGTGTCTTAAATGATTATGGGGAAGCGAGGTGTAGGGGTCCCAATCTTAGATAAGATAGAGCCTCCTGTGTTTTACAATGCTAGTCCCTGGATCAATAGCTAGCATCCACAGTTTAGATGTAATATCAAGAAACAAAGGTCATATTATAACTTTATAACCAGGATTAACATAATTTTATTACATCAATACATAGCTCATTTGGCTATTACATTACATTGCAGGGTAATAATTATAATCGTGGGGTCCTTCATCTTCAAAGTGCCACAGGCAGATGTTGGTTGTAGACTTTGTAATCCTAATCAAACAATCTTCACTAAAATCAATCAATCCTGCAACATCACAAGTTACAGCCACAAGGGTCAATACATTTGAATTGTATTGGCAAGTGATACTATGGTAGTATAGTGGAGTCTATCATCTATATGCATTTGGCTAAGTGGAGTTGAGGCTTGCATTGCTCAAAATAGATTTTTCCTTAACATTTGAAAATACTAAGTTTTTGCTTGTCAAAATCATTTTTCTCAATCAAAGACTGAAGATCCTTTCCAAGGCATCTACCAATCAAAGATTTAAGATTTCAAACAACCCTTGTTCAATCCACAAGTTTTAACTTAGAAATTTGAATGATGAGATTCTTGATTGCTTCCATGTCTTGATGCTCAAATTGTCCTTTACCAGGGACATGGCTAAGTACTTAGATTTTACACTCTGCAGAGGTGGTGCACTTTACCCACAAGACTTGGTTTCCCAAGACAAAATCTTTCAGAAGCCTTCCCTTAGACCAAAATGGATGCGTTCCAACCTATCAAACACTACCACCCACTGTCCATTTGGCTAAGTTCTTGCAACCTATATGATCATGGCAGAGCCCATATTGCCAAGTGGTTGCACTTGAAGCTTCTCAACATTTGACATCTCAAATCTCTTTGTTTCCTAGGTGGCCATCCACAAGTGAGATACACAATCCAAGCCCATGGCCTTGTGAACCACTCAACATAACCCAATCCTTCCATTCCACCCAGGTGATTCATTAACTTAGTTGTTTTATTAGACAAAACATAAGTCCTCAGACTTAGAGATTTTTCCATAGTGTGAATATATATTCCACCCATGTTTTCTATTAGCTAGGCTAAGATTGATAGTAGTAGGAATCTTTAACTTAGGGAAAATCCTACTAAGGATTCATCTATTAGGTTTTCCTATAGCATGATCTATACTTAGCAAAATCCATGCAAGTTTACTTAGCAAAATCACTAATGCATAGTGAAAGTATTGGGATAGAAAGTATGAAGCATCACTTGCCTTTTTGGTAGGGAATGGTGGTTCACTCCTTGATCTTGCTAGTCTCACACTTCACTACAAGTCAATCAAGCAACACCAATTCAATTTACATTCCAAACCAATAATCACTCAAACAAATTCACACACACAAGACAATGGAAACCAATTCATGCATGGGAGCATGCACAAGATAGTTTTATTTTGCAAAGTGGTCTCCATGGGGTTTCTAAACTTTGTAATATCCAAATTGGTCATTTACCAAAGTGGCAAAGTCATTAGCAAGAGGGTTTTGTCCAAATACTATTTTTAAATCCATTCATCATTTCATGTGGTGAAAAATGTTTTTATTAAGGAAAAACTCTTAAGTTGTTCACCAAATGAGTTGCTATTGCAAAGCTTGGTGTTTTTGGGTCAGTAGGTTTGGTCCAAACTATTTTCTCAAAGTTTCCTTTCCATAAATATTTTTATAACAAAAACTATTCTTTTTATTTGGCTAGAAAATGGCTAAGTCAAGTAATCCACCCTAAATCTTACAAAAATCATTTTTAATACCAAGGGTTGGTTCCTAGGGTCAGTAAGGTCACAACAATCCAATTTGCAAAGGTTTTATCCTTAAATTCAATTTTAAACAATTTTTCTACTCTAAATAAGCATACAAATGAATCTGCAAAAATAAGCAAACAAACAGATACTATTTGCTAAACTAAGGGTATGGTTGGCTAGGTCTTGTTCTCCTGAATTCATTGATATAAAATTTGTAAAATTTGGACGTGTGGTTTGAAAGTTACAAAGGTTTCAAAATGGCATTTAAATCTGATTTCAAACTCTATTCTAATTCATCCAAGGACACGCAGACGCTCTTATTCGCTGAAAACGTTCGTGGATCGGCGATATGGCCGTTAGATTTTAGTTGCATCGCATGGTCCAGAGGTGCTACTTACCCTTCACTCTTGTTCTATCCTAATCGCCGATCAAGATCGGATGGCTACGAGATGCTTGCGAACCCAGGCGCGGTAGCGGCGGTGGCGCGCGTCAGGTGGCGGCTGGCGCTAGAGGAAGCAAGGAAGAGTAAGGATATGCTCACCGGTTCAGGAGGACACGAAGCTCAAGGTACTCGTGGTTGGTCAAGGGCGCACTAGGGTTGCGAGAATTCCTCGTCGGAGTGGCGTCGACGACGGCCACGCCATCGTCGTCGTGGGCGCTTAGGATCGCCCGAACAAACGAAACACATGGTCGAGCGCAAGGACACGGCTAAGCTGTAAACGTGAATGAGAGGGGTCGGGGCAGTCTTGTTTACCAGAGAGATTCCGCCGGAGTTGCAGTAGACGCGGTGGTGCTCAGAAGAGGTCAGAGTCGACGGTTTGGGGCGCCCGCAGGTGAATGGGTGGTATGAACAGATGCGTCTGGATGCGTGGAGTATGTGTGCTAGGTCGACGAGGCGTGTGTGGCCGAAATCGGCTGGGGAAGTTGTCGGAGACAGGGGCAGTCGAGGAGAAATTGTGGCTTCCTGGAGGCGTGCTTGGGGAAGGAGGCAGAGGGGAAACGGAGAGGAGTGACTGGCGTTTAAAGGTGCTTGATCACCGCGAGTAATTGTGGCCGTATTAAAACGAATTAAGCCCGAGGATTCAATGGCAGAGGCGAGGAGGAACGGGTCGCTGCGGGGAGGACGAAGAACAGTAGGGTGTGGGGTCCGCTGGCAGTGAAAGAAAGGGAGAAGGGGAGGGGTCCACATGTCTGTTGCTCCGCGGGTTCCTTCTACGGTGAGAAAACGTTTCGCTGCGGTGGGGTGGGGATTGGGCTAGGTGGGCTGTTTGGGCTCGAGGTCACCCATTTCCATATTTTTCTCTAATTTTTTCTATTTTCCAACTCGCTTTGAAAATTCAAACAACTAAACAATGTCCAAAACAAATCAAACATTCACCAAACCTTGCACTATGAATTTGGTTCTGTTTAGTAACCTGAACCAAAATCCTAAATAAAATAAATAATACTTTAATCTTTTTAGGTTCCATCCTTAATTAAATAAGTAGGCCATGGTTTATTAATTAAATAGAGTTTTTGTTGTTTATTAATAAAATCTTCATTTGAAATCCAAATGTTTTTCAAAATCAAATTAGTAGGTATCATTTGGAAGTAAATAATACTTGGATACTTGTTTAAAACAAAATATTATTTTACTTTAGGGTCCAATATTAATTAAATAAAATGGGCCAAGGTTTATTAATCAAATAGGATTTGTTTTATTGAGATATTTATTTTGAAATCTAATATAAATCCAAAACAATTTAGTAGGTTTTATTTGTGAATATCAAATATTTGGAAAACTTATTTTAAATAATTTAATAAGTTTTGAGGTTCTAATTAAATTGGTAAAACCTTTTATTTAAATAAAGTTTGGATATTAATTCCTTATTATTTTATTTAAATAAACCTTTGCTAATTTAAAAATAAAATGTTTTAATTCCCAAAGCTTTGGCTAAGGTTTAATTTGGCTTTATAAAATAATATTTATTCATAAAACCTTATTTCTATTGTAAACCAAATCTCTTATTAAAGGATCCAAAATAGTAATTCCAAAACATTTTAATTTCCTTTATTAAATGTTTATCTTTAAGAAACCCTTTAGGATTTTATTTAATCCAAATTGGTTTGAAGTTCCAATTGAATTCCAAAAGTTTCTTCTAGCTCTGAAAATCAAACAAAGTTTTATTTTATTCATTTATTTTTCACATTACAAGATTTGGAAAATCTTGGGATGTGACACGAGGATTCCATATTTGTGCAATATGCATTCTAATGCATTTATTTTGAATTGTGCACAAATCTTGGGGATCTTCTCTACTTGTTATTTAAAACACTCTTTTGCTCATATCATAATATCTTGTAGTTTCCATTTGGACTCATTTGTTGTTTTCAAATTGGTTTGTCGGACCTTGTAGTTGCTTGCATCATTTGACTTTATTTTTGCAATCTTCGGGTCCTCAATATAGTTCTACTTCCTCCCAAGTATTCATCATTGGATATGTGCGAAAGCACACCTTTGGAGGAATTATTACTATGTTTGCCTTCTAGAACTTGTCACCCATTTCGGCAATCGATGCCAATGGGGGAGAAGTTTTAGAGGGTTTAAGGGAAGTTGGTTTATGCATTGAGTTTGTTCTTGTGCATTTGCCTCTCATGCTCTTGCATCTTTGTTGTTGTAGCATGTGGTGGTATATAGAGGAAACTCCACCAATGATAATGATTGGCAATATATGCAATGAAATTCAAGTTCATCACACATGCATAGATTGTGGGGGAGTTTGCTCTATATATGGTGGTGGTACCAATATCACATACTTTTGTAGTATTTGATATTGGTATTACCATTTTATTCATTAATATTCCTTATATAAACCCTCTTAAAGGGATTGTCATCAATTACCAAAATGGGGGAGATTGAAAGAACATGTTGGGCCCCCATGTGTGGTTTTGGTAATTAATGACAATCTTTATGGACTAATGTGTGTATTAAGTTATACTTGTAGGATTTGTAGGTTGGTCCATTGGCATCGCTTAGAGCATGTGTTGGCTTCAAGGTCGATGAAATGAGAAGAAGATATCTTGTGCAAGCTCAAAATGCGGCATATATAGAAGATCTCATGTTTGATGCTTGCCATCCTCGGTGATCATGGATCGATGATGAAGAATCAAGAAAGGCGTTCAAACTTGAGAAGGGCAATATCGTCTACATCGAACTCAAGTAGAATGCTCAAGGCAAAGGTATAATCTTTATAGGTTTCCCTTTTGCCGGTCTCATGTTGTTAGTGGGAGACCGTGTTTAGGATAGATAGCCGTACTATCAAGAGGGGCTCTCGAATGAGTAACTCGATCACATCGTTCGGAGAGAGCTCAAACCTTTGCATACTTGCATCATCATATTTGGTTGTTATTTGGTCTTATCCATGTGAGGATATAGAGCTTGTGGTAATCTCCATAACAAGCTCTAGGTCATCAAAAACGGATTTCCCTTTTATATCTTATTGCGTTCTGATATTGGAGGTTTTACCGGTTTGTATTTTAGAGATAGGTAAAACCTTCCATTATTTAGTTCTTACTCATGTGAGGATTTAGAGCTTTTGTTAATCTCCATGACAAGCTCTAGTTCATCGAAAACGGATTTGATATGCATTTTCTATTATGTTTTCGATGTGGGAGGTTTTATCGGTCCGTTTTTTGAGAGAGGTTAAACCTTTCGTCATTTGGATATATCCTCCCTTGTTGTACTATGATGTTTATTTGCATGATATTTTAGAGCTTGTTGTCCTCTTCGAAACGAGCCCAGGATCATCAAAATCGGAGTCCGGATGCAAAAGTTATGGCCGTTTTCGTTCAGGGATGACCGGTAGTACCAAGTAACGGTAGTACCGAGGTCCGGTAATATCCTTAGTACCGGTTGGTACTGAATAAGGTGCGTTTGGCGACCTGGGATCCCTAGGGAATGTCCGGTAGTACCGGGATTCGCATTTTTGGGCTTCAACGGTTGGATTTTCGGGGGACCTATTTAAGGGGCCTTCTTCCCCAATGGTTCCCCAACCATTCTTGCAAGTTTTCCCCTCCATTGTTGACCTTCTTGAGCTTGCTTTCTCTCAATCCCTCCGATGATTCTTGCATATTCTTGAGGGATTTGAAAGAGGAGATCTAGATCTACAATCCCACCAATCAATCTCTCCTCTAAGTGAGGGGAGCATATTGGGATCTAGATCTTGGAGTCTTTTGTGGATTTCCTCCATTGTTCTTCCTCTCTTATTCCCCCATAATATTTTGTAGCTTTAGTGGAATTTGGGAGAGAGGTATTTGAGAACCTTTGTGGTGTTCTTGCCATTTGCATTTGGTGCATCGGTTTGAGTTCTCCTCGGAGGATTTGGTTTGAGTTACTCATTGGAGCTTGTCCCTCTTGGGTTCTTGGAACCCTAGACGGTTTTGTGTCCTTGGTGGCATTGTGTCCTGTTGTGGCATTTGTTGGGAGCCTCCAATTAAGTTGTGGAGAAGTGCCCCAACCTTGTGAGAGGTTCCGGTTGCCACCGACAAGTGCACCGATAGTGGAAGTGTGGATCGATCCCGTTGGGGTGAGATTCACCAGAGAATAAGGGAGGCCTTTTGTAGCGTTGGTGGTTTGATACCACCCCCTCTCCAAACGAGACGTACTCCATGTTGGGAGGAACTCGGTAAAATATCGGTGTCCCCGCGTGCCTCGGTTATCTCTATACCCGAGCTCTTTACTTATGCACTTTACATTGTGATAGCCTTCGTGCTTGAAGTAATATATATCTTGCTATCACTTTGTTGCTTGTATTGCTTAGCATAAGTTGTTGGTGCACATAGGTGAACCTTAGTTGTTCTAGGTTGTGCTTAACAAAGTAAACACTAGTTTTATTCCGCCTTTGTTGAGCCACTCTAGGAAAAGTTTTAATCGCCTATTCACCCCCCCTCTAGGCGACATTTGTATCCTTTCACAACCCAACAAGTACTTTCCGATCACCTGAGAGACACCTTTATGATCACCCTCTCACAGGATGACGTTTGATGACCTCAAAGCTTTCTTCCGATACCAGGGAGTTGCATTATCTCATGGTCTAAGGAATACAATATTTGACATAAGAAAAAGCTTCGCAAAGATGAACTCGATGACACGATCTAATTGCTCTGCTTGATTTGGGTCTGTCCATCATATCATTCTCCCAATAATATGATCTCATTATTAATCTACAACTCATGTCCATGGTTAGGAAACCTTACACATCATTAATCAATGAGCTAGTCCATAGAGGCATACTAGGGACACGACGTTGTTCATAAACCACACAAGTATCAAAGTTTCCGCTTAATACAATTCTAGCATGAAATATAAACTTTATCATGAACAAGAATTATAATAATAACATCTTTATTATTGCCTCTAGGGCATAATTCCAACAGTCTCCCACTTGCACTAGAGTCAATAATCTAGTTTACATCTGCAACAATCTAACACCCATGGCACTAAGGTCTTGATCATGTTTTGCTCGTGGAAGAGGTTTAGTCAATGGATCCGACATTCATCCGTATGTACTTTGCTAATCTTCATCTCCATCCGTTATATAATCTCGAATTATATGAAACTTGCGGTTGATATGCTTGGTCTTTGGATGATATCTTGGTTCCTTAGCTGCTATGGCGCCGTGTTGTCACACAATATCTCCAAGGGTCCAAGGCACTTGAACCACACAAGCTCGATGATGAAGTTCTTGATCCAAACTCCTTCACTTGACGCTTCTACAATGCCATGTATTCCGCTTCTCATAGATCCCGCGATCACGCTTTGCTTGCAGCTTCTCAAATTCCAGCTCCTCCATTCAAAATATAAACGTATCCTGTCTGAGATTTAGAATTATCCTTGTCGGTGTCGAAACTAGCATCGACGTAACCTTTTACGACGAGTTGTTCATCACCTCCATAGACTAAGAACATTTCTTTAGTCTTATTTAAATACTTCAGGATGTTCTTCACGGCTGTCCAGTGTTCCACTCCTGGATCACTTTGGTATCTGCTCGTCAAACTAAGAGCATTGGACACATCCGGTCTAGTACACAGCATGGCATACATGATATAACCTATGGTCGAGGCATAAGGCACTTTTCTCATAGCTTCTCTATCGTTTACCGTAGCTGGACACTGAGCCCTACTCAATATCTTACCTGACAACATAGGCACTAAACCTTTCTTTGCTTTATCCATTCTGAACCTTTTCAGAACTTTGTTTAGGTATGTACTTTGGCTTAAAGCTATTAAGCGTCTTTGTCTATCTCTATAGATTTTGATGCCTAATATGTAAGCAGCTTCCCCTAGGTCTTTCATTGAAAAACATTTGTTCAAATAACTCTTCACATCGTTAAGCATGTCAATGTCATTTCCGATAATCAATATGTCATCCACATATAGTACCAAAAATGTCATTGAGCTCCCACTCACTTTCTTGTAGATACAAGCTTTGTAGCAATTTGGAACAAATCCAAATCTCTTGATCACTTGATCAAAACGAAGGTTCCAACTCCGAGATGCTTGCTTCAGTCCATAAATGGAACGCTGAAGTTTGCACACCTTATCAGCATCCTTAGGATCGATAAAACCTTCGGGTTGCATCATATACAACTCTTCATCAATGTTGCCATTGAGGAATGCAGTCTTGACATCCATCTGCCATATTTCATAATCATGAAACACAGCAATTGCTAATAAAATCCGAATGGACTTAAACATCGCTACGGGAGAGAAAGTCTCATCGTAGTCAACACCTTGAACTTGTCGAAAACCTTTCGCGACAAGTCGAGCTTTATAGACAATAACATTACTATCCGCGTCCGTTTTCTTCTTAAATATCCATTTGCACTCAATGGCCTTTCGGTCGCTAGGAGGGTCCACCAAAGTCCATACTTGGTTTTCGCTCATGGATCCCAATTCGGATTTCATGGCTTCTAGCCATTTCTCAGAGTCTGGGCTCATCATCGCTTCCTCATAGTTCACAGGTTCACTGTTGTCTACTAACAAGACAGTTAAGACAGGGTTGCCGTACCACTCAGGAGGGGCACGCGACCTTGTCGACCTGCGACGTTCAGTAGTAGCATCGTCCGAATCTTCATGATCCTTGTCATTAGTTTCCTCTATTGTTGGTGCAGACGGCACTGGAACAATTTCAGGTGCACACGATCCAGATATGATGTTCATGCTCAATGCAGGCACATAATAACACTTATTGAGGTTTAAAACTAATCCCGAAAGTAAAACTAAGGAGAGCGTGCCGACGGCCATCACATCAACTCTTGATCCGTTGCCAACGCGCATCGTCACCTCATACCTCGCAAGCCGCCGTCTATTCCGTAGCTCCTGTTTCGAGTTATGAATATTAGCAACTGAACCAGTATCAAATACACAGGCACTACAACGAGGGCTAGTAAGGAAAACATCAATAACATGTATATCAAATATACCTTTGATGGTGCCAGCCTTCTTGTCCGCTAAGTACTTCGGACAATTGCGCTTCCAGTGACCCTTGTCCTTGCAATAGAAGCACTAGGCGTCCGGCTTAGGTCCAGACTTGAGCTTCTTCTCAGCAGGGGCAACGCGCTTGTCGCCGCCTTTCTTGAAGGGCTTCTTTGCACCCTTACCTTTCTTAAAGCTGGGGGGCTTGTTGACCATCAACAGATGATTATCCTTTTTGATGTCCACCTTCGCAGCTTTCAGCTTAGCGAAGAGCTCGGTGATCATATCAGTGGAACCAATCTGATTATGAGTAACTACAAAACCTTTGTAGCTAGGAGGGAGTGATTGCAGAACTCTGTCAATCTTGAGATCCTCTGGAATCTTGCAGTCCAGTTGCTCAAGGCGTTGAGTGTAGCCCGACATCTTAATGGCGTGCTCACTAACGGAACTCCCTTCCTCCATCTTGCGTTAAAGAATTTCTAGATCTCATATCTCTTAACGGGCCTGAGTCTAAAACATAGTTTTCAGTTCCTCAAGAATCTCAAAGGGCCCGGGGAACTCCTCAAAATGATTTTGAAGGTCTGATTCCATAGCAAACAACATGGTGCTCTTAATCACACCATAAACATCCTTGCGCGACTGATAAATGCCTTTCATCACCGCCAGCATTCACTGTAGGGCTTCACCTAACGCTTTCAAGGACATAGTCATTTTGTCCGCCAGAGAGAATGATTCTCGATTGAACCAGGTGAAGTTAGACCCATTGTTCTTAAGCTTTTCTTTCTCAGCAAAAACGTTGAAGTTGAAGTTGGACTTAGCCATTTGATCTACAAAATTTGCAAGTACAATTTAGAATATGTTCATGATAACTAGTTCAACTTAATCAAAATACTAGATGAACTCCCACTAAATTCAACATCCCTCAAGTTGTTTAGTGAACATGATCCAAATTCACCACACCTAATCCGATCTTCACGAGACGAGATGTGGTTTCAATGGTGGACAACAAAGTGTCGATCATATCATTCATATGACTCATGCTTAACCTTTCGGTTCGTGTGTTTTGAGGCCATGTCTGTACATGCTAGGCTCGTCAAGTCAAACCCAAGTATTTCCGCAGTAAAACTAGCTTGCACCGTTGTACGTGAACGAGAGTTTATAGCACCATCATCACGTCATGCTTGAACACGATTTAACTTTCGAACGGTGCATACATGGGGAGAACACAGTTTATCTTGATCTTTATGAGGAATCATCTTATAATGCTACCGTCGATCTAAGCATAATAAGATACATAAAGGATAAACATCACATGCATATAATTTTATGTGACATGGTATAGCCAATCTCAAGAATGATCTCCATCTTGTGTGCCAAAGATGATCTCCATCACTCCACCATGATTGCCTCCACCACGAATAGCAACTACAACTATTGCTAACTACTTAGCGATAAAGTAAAGCTATTACATATGGCGTATAAGAAGTTTACACACAGGTCATACACAATTATAAAGACAACCATATGGCTCACGGGTTGTGTACTCATCGACATGCAAGTCGTGAAACATTACAAAACATGATCATTGCATACAACATACACATCACATCTTGGGCCATACCATATCACAAACACTCCTGCAAAAACAAGTTAGACGCCTCTACTTTGTTGTTGCATGTTTTACGTGGCTTATGGGAGTAACAAGCTAAGAACGATTCTTACCTACGGAAAGCCACAACGGTGATATTATGGTTGCCAACATCCGGTGTAAATCCCATGACAACTATAGTGAGAGAATCTGGCATCCACCAGCCGCATGTGTGGAACAAGCCACACGTCAAGTGCGGAGCCGGTCTCACGAACGAGGTCGCGTAAAGTTGTCCTGGATCGCTTCGATCTCACTATCCCGCGTCATAAGAAGTACACAAACAAGAGGCTTGCAACAGAAAACATCAACGCCCGCAACAAGCATGTTGCGTTCTACCCGTGAAACACATCTACGCATAGATCTAGCTCTGATACCACTGAAGGGTTTCGCAGCATAGTAAATCAAAAAATTTCTACGGATGCGAATGGGAAAGCCAAGATCTAATCTAGGAGATGCAAACAACGAGGGGGGATAGATGAGATCTTCATACCCTTGAAGATTCGCACAGCGGAACGTTCAACGGAACGTGGTTGATGTAGTCGTACTAGCTTCTCCTCCTCGCGATCCGATCCGATCCAACACCGCAAGTGGCGATGCCTCCGAGAGATGCACACGTACAGCAGCTCGATGTCTCCTCCTTCCTTGGTCCAGCAAGTGGGGTGGAGAGATAGATTGGATCTACAACACGACGGTGTGGTGCAAAGGTGGAGAGTTTTGTGGGGCTTCGCCTACAGCAATCGGGAGAGAGAGATCTGGAGGCAGCGATGGCAGCTAGTGTTGAAGGAGTGGGGCGAGGGCTGCGCCTTCCTCTATATATAGGGGCTGGCCCCTTGGCCCCTCCTCCAAGCCCTAGGGCGGCGGCCCCAAGGGTTGGAGTGGGGGCAAGTTTTCCCCTTCCTTCTAGAAGGTTTCCCTAGGGTTTTGGCCGGCTGGGCCTATGGGGCCTTGTGCCCCTAGCCCAATGCAGCCAGGGCACTCCCTCGTAGTCCCACACCCCCTCCCGACAAGTGGGGCCACGTTGGTCCCACTCCGGAAGGTTCTAGAAGCTTAAGACAATCGAACAATCCAAACAATTCAAATCAAAAACCGCTTTCCTTATATGAATCTTATTCTCGCACCATTCCTAACCTCTCGTGACGTCCTAGATCTCATCCGAGACTCCGAAAAAAAACTCATAAACCAATTATCCATTCTATCCTAGCGTCGAGACACGTTAAGTGTGTGACCCTACGGGTTCGAGAATATGCAGACATGATCTTCTATCAATAATCAACAGGGTCCGAAACCCATATTGACTCCCACATACTCATCGATGATCATATCGGATGAACCACGATGCCAGGATTCAATTAATCCCATATATATATTCCCTTCTTCACGCGATATTTTACTTGCCCGAGATTCGATCGTCGGTATCGGCATACCTAGTTCAATCTCGTTCACAGCAAGTACTTTACTCGTTCCGTAATCCGATATCACTTTGTGATTAACTCCTTAACCACGTGCTTGCAAGCGGTGTTGATATCGATTACCGAGTGGGCCCAAAGTATATCTCTCCGACTTGGGAGGGACAAATCCCATCTCGATACATACAACCCAATAAGTACTTTCCGATCACCTGAGAGACACCTTTATGATCACCCTCTCATAGGATGACGTTCGATGACCTCAAAGCTTTCTTCCGATACCAGGGAGTTGCATTATCTCATGGTCTAAGGAATACAATATTTGACATAAGAAAAAGCTTCGGAAAGATGAACACGATGACACGATCTAATTGCTCTGCTTGATTTGGGTATGTCCATCATATCATTCTCCCAATGATATGATCTCATTATTAATCGACAACTCATGTCCATGGTTAGGAAACCTTAACCATCATCAATCAATGAGCTAGTCCATAGAGGCGTACTAGGGACACGACGTTGTTCATAAACCACACAAGTATCAAAGTTTCCGCTTAATACAATTCTAGCATGGAATATAAACTTTATCATGAACAAGAATTATAATAATAACATATTTATTATTGCCTCTAGGGCATAATTCTAACAGTGGATCGATCAATGTTTATGTTACATCGTGTGTACTAATGATGTCTTACATGTGCATCCCCCCTGTTACCAAATATTGACTTGATATGGACAATGAAGAGATACATCTTACAATTGAACTAATATCTATACATCATGGTATATCGTTAGTAATCACGGTATTTCCTCTCGCATCGACATGACTACTACATCACGTCTGATAGCTAGATAGAGTTACAGAGTGTTTCCCAACATCTTTACATTATTTTGGTTTTTTGAAAATGATCTAAATCTCGTATTTTTTTTAAAAAAAGCTAAGCAACCCCACACCTACCAAATATGTCATTTTGTTCTTTCCATTATGTACAGATCCCACAACCTCGATCCATCACCAACTCACTAATCCAGCAACCCCATGTTCATTCTCTCCTTAACGAAGTCCAACTCTACGAAGGGTGTCTCTGGTGTGGTCATTACTGTCGCCTTCTGGCACATGCATTCTACATGTTGATCAATTAAAAAAAGTACAATCATAACGATATGTAAAGTGTATCACTATAATAAGTACATATTTAAAATCTACACAAGTATGAAACTTCTTGGCTCGGGCACTTCTACTAGTTAAGTTGCAGAGAACCCTGACTCGAAGTCATCTCAAACCCTACATTCTGTAAAGCACGACGACATAATCCGTGGAGCTGGGAATGGCAACAACGGGTGGAAGAATAAATTTCGCTGCTATGATGATCGTATAACTTACATCTATATTCAAGTCCATATCTAAATAGCTTAGCTCACAACTATGGAGAAATATTTGCAAGACCGTCTTCTACTAAACCTTTCACGGTGAAAGCCATTAAAATGACCATGTTGATCACATTCAAAAATAAACCCAAAAGGAGTGAAAACTGTTGATGCCTCATCATGCTTACAAAAGCTAGAAGATCCATTTTAATTGCTAGTTTTATAGTCCAAGAACGCAACATGTAGACACAAACACCGAAGCACATAAGAGTTCATGCATGCCTACATGCCGTCATCCATACCAAAACGGGGAACTGAATCGTCTAAATCATTCTCTTATGGAGAAGCAATATTTCTTCACCACAAATATCGACTATGTCCTACGGAAATGGTAAAGGAAAAATATAGCATGCTCCTTTCGGCAATTTGCATTTCCTTTCGAGAGTAGTGGTAATGGAACTAAAAGATTGTGAAAAAAGAATCATGAATAAATTTTCATCTTTAAGATTAAACCACATGTTTCTGTTGAAGAACATACAATACAACTAACCCAAAGACAGGGCAAAACTACAAACCAAATAACAACAGTGCCCTTCTACCTTTCTATTTAGCCGAGACATCAAGATTTAACATTTTTTTAGCATCAAGATTCAGCAGTGTCCAATAATTCTTATAGCATGCCAACATTCAAATAGGTGAAGAAAATAGATGCAAACAAAAAAACATGCATAAACTTAAAGAACTCAAACATGATGCAGCTCTAGTAAAGTTCAAGCATTTTTTGCAGATTCTCAAAAAACATCGGCATTAACCTGAAATATTTGCATTGATCAGCCAAAAAGTCGAATTCCTTGACAAGGGTTAAATTGGAGTCCAAAACATATTACTTCACACTTCATGACAAGTGGATATCCTCTAAAATATCGAGGTTAATTGGAAGGCACCTAAAATACTAGGCCTGGCAACAACTAAATTGATATGTTCGGTATAGTTAAATAAAAATAGAACTTCAATACACTCAATCAATGTGACCCAAAATATTTCTACCGACCAACAAAAAAAGTTGATCTTGTTCTTCTCCAAAGTTCGTTCTCCTCTCTAGCTCACAATCTCAAATCTGAAAGTGAAGACTTCATAGCCATTAGCTCATACCTCAAAACCGTTTTAGCGTGCTTTTGTAAAAGCGAAAATGCACACAACTGGCTAGAAAAAAAAATCAGTGTCGTCAACAAATACCATAAAAGTAAGTTTATCGTCTTCCTCGTTATAGGAAGTGTATCCATAAGTTTATAAGTTGTAGTAAGTCCGAACAAGCAGATTGACTTCATTATATGTCAAACTCAATATAAAATGGCACACTATCATTACATATACGAAAAGCGAGTCCCAATAATTCATGTTGGCGCGTACGTCACTACAGCACGCGACGGCTACGCCGACGGCTAAAAGCCCTCGGCGTAGCCAGCATTGCCGTCGGCATACGCTACGCCGAGGGCTGCCGTCGGCATAGCCTCTGAAGGTCTCCTCGGAGCAAAAGCGTCGTCGGCGTGGCGAAAACCGTCGGCGTAGCTCGCGACGGCGAGGCGGCCCGTCGGGCGTGGCGGCCGTCGGCGTGACGGCGCTGCCGTTAGACGGCCGCTAACGGACCGTATCTGTTGAAGGCCTTACCTCGGCGTATGGCCACGTGGCACAGCGGGCCTCCCAGAGGGGCTACGCCGACGGCCTCGCCTCGGCGTGTGACCGTGTCCACCGCCTGAGCCTTCGGTGGCGCTAGGCCGACGGCTGCCCTCGGCGTGGGCGGTGCTACGCCGGCGGTGCCCTCGGCGTAGCCCCGACCATATGGCACATGGCGAGGGCTACGCAGAGGGCATTGCCGTGTATCACATACAGTTTTTTTTGAATTTTCTCAGCGCACTCACAGAGCCATACATCATCCATGCATACATCCATACATCATCCATGCATACTCCATACAGCCATACATCATCCATACATCCATGCAATATATATTCCACACATTAGTCATACATCATCCATACGCCACACATGTATCAACATCACCATACAAGATCATCCATACATTAGTCATACAAGATCATCGACATCATCACACATCCCTACAACTCGAGGAGACGGGGTACCGAGATCTCCCGGTGAAAAGTGGCGACCTCTGCAGGTTGCGTCCGAGAAGCAGCGGAAGAGCCACTGGCGAGGAGTAGGAGAAGTGTGAAGCTCGGGAGAATCACCTGCAGAATGGCGGAGATGGACCATCGTCATGAAGCGGTGTGATCGGCGCCCATCCGGCGAGGCGTGGCCAAAGTGCGGTTCCCGAAGCTCCGTTCCTACATGTTGCCTACATGTTAGCAACTTGCGGCAAAGTAAAGCGATAACCGGTGGGTTCGCAAAGAACTTACCGGTGTCGATGCGTAGTAGGTCCTAGCGAAGCTTTCCTTCGATTGCCAAAATGGCATCGGACCGGCATGGGAGGCACGGGCCCTAAATCTCTATTCGCCGGTTTGAATATTCACCATCATGGCCTGCAAGATAGTTTAGAAGTCAGCCGTAGTACAACAAACGGGAGAAGTGAGACTTGTATCTTTTGCAAAAATAAAGGTTCGGACTTACATTTACGTATTGCATGTAGATCGCATTCGCCTCGATGCTTCGAAAGGCCACGATATTCCTCATAAGCGGCATCGTGAGCGCGTCTAACTCGAGCTACAATTTCAAATACAAGGAATCTCATCGTGGTTAGCCATGCAGAACAAAAGTCATAAAGATGATGAAAACGAAAAACTTACATCCTCGGCGACGGCAAGGCTGGCCACGGCGGGATAGGGGCCGTCGGCGGGGTAGGTAGCCTTGAGATGGATGAAGCTCGTGTTGGTAGGCTTGACCTTCTTATTCGAATCTTGAGGCGTCCATGCTGTCCGTGCTAACAGACCAACGACTCCTCGTCGATCTCGCGTGAATGGGGTCATCCACATGGGGGTGAGCCTTCACCATCGTGTTGTAGTTCCCAAGTCGTTCGGGCAGTCAAGTACACGCAACGAGGGTTGAGGCTCCGAGTAATTGGGCTTCTTTCGCCGCATCATCTCATGACGGCGACGTCATGAATCACCTCCCGGGTTGTGCCTCGGCCACTGTGACGCGAAAAGAAAATATTATGCATATGAAGTACAAACATAAGCGAAATGCACGCGGTCGCTCCATGTATATACGCACCACCTTCCCTTAAAGCGGTCAAAGTTGCGGTTTCCGCGGTGCGTTCCACCATCGCCTCGATTATCCGTGTTCCGCCTCGACAAGGCTGCAAACTCCTCGTCTTCTGAGCCACCTCGTCTAACCAGCTCCTCCCATGCGAGTCGATGCGGCTCGCCCAATCGGGATAACCAAAATGCAATACTCAACTCCGGACATAATGCAATGGCAACTTAGAAGCAATGTAGAATCTCATTGACATTTTACTCACCGACATGTACTCTTCAAGGCGTCATCGAGTACTCAGGATTAGGGTTCCTACCGACAATGTCTTCCTTCGACCCTCACGCCTGTCGTAGTGGCTAGCGGCCGTGACCTTCGGTTGTACCACACACGGGGTCAACTTCACACAAGCCCCAAGCAAAGTCCTCTGCGCCTTCTCCGGTCCTCCTCGGCCACACGGTAAAAGCACTTCAATCATGCATAAGAGTCATGAGTTAGCACGGGGGTCATCAAGTATGAACATAACTCGAGAAATATGCCTTACCCAAAACTTGGTGATGACAGCATCAACAGGTGTCGGAAAGCCGGACACGGTAGTCCGTAGTCCGCCCAAGTGGTAGCTATCTTCTGTCACCCTCATGGGTAATGTGATAGCCGCCGAACTTCCTAATCGAGCTCCAACAAGGTCATAGGAAGGCGAGGCTTTCCCGGAGGAAATGTCCAATTGCATAATAATAAACGTTAGTACACAATAATTATTTATGACCAACATGAAATAAAATGTTTTAAATTGCCAAATTAGTACACTTACTCAAGGCCATATGGAATAATAAGGGCTTTCGCCTCCTGAGTCCTAGGCTCAAACTTCTCGTCAGGGACTCCCGATTCCCCACGATTCCGCAATTTCTTCGGCCCCACCAACTCGCGGCTAGTGTCCGCCTCCGTATTGGTCCCCGCCTCCCTCTCGGTCCTCGCCTCCCTCTCAGACTCTGCCTCCCTCTGACTCTGCCTCCTCGGCCCCGAAGGCTGCTCTGTCAGAACAACTCAGAGCCACGTCGCCGAGGGTGGTGGGTCAAAGTCCACGCCTCCTCCCGTGGCACCTCGTGCCGTCCTCCTCGACCTCGGCCTCGACCGTCCTCCGCCAGCCAGGAGCAAGATCGGGTAGCGGATTGGGATTTGGCTGTCTCCCTCCGTGTAGCACATTTCTTCTTGTTGCCGCATTAAGCAAGGACGAACTGGTTGCCTTGCCCTGCTCATATTGTTCAATCACCGCATTAAGTAAGAGAAAACAGTTAAGCACAAAGACATAATAAAATGTATACACAAAAAATAAAGGCATAATGCAATTGAGAAAACGGTTAAGCACAAAGACAAAATAAAATGCATTAAAAAATAAATACTCACTATCATTTTCATTCTCATTCTCATTCACATTCTCATTCTCACTATCACTATCACTATCTTTTGAGTAGAAATCTGGATTCTCATCGAAGGGTGTAGGCTCATCATCGTTGTCATTCTCGGTATGGAGCTTCTCGAGCATACTTATGTCATGTAGATTCACCACTGACTCACCCGAAGTTTCTACATCATTCCCAAGATCCTCAAGATCAACCGGTTCTAAATCAAAGTGTCCAAGTCCTCTTGCTCTTGATAGAAAATTCCTAAATGCGTTAAAGGGTTAATGTTGTTGTAATCGTCCTCGGAGGGAATCGGTAGGTTACCATGTGGCGCTACACGACTTCCCAGCCTCGAGTTCCGCTTTCCGGCATGGGTAGGGCAAATAATAAACTTGGTTGGCTTGGTGAGCAACAACAAAGACGTCGGCTCCGCTATAGGTGGTTGAAGGCCTAACTTCAACTAACCCAATGGAAGGGGTACTTCTCAGTCCACCCCTTGGGTCAAACCAGTGGCACTTGAACACAACAAGATTGAGTTCGACATTCGTACGATTGAAGGTCAGCTCGTATACATTCTCTAACCTTCCGTAGTAATCAAGGGAATCGGCTCCTTTGGTGAACACCCCAGTATTTACCGTTTTTGCATTCGGTCGCCCTTTCTGGTGCGTCTCTGTATGGAAGCGAAACCCATTCACATCATACTTCTCATACTTCATGACGACATTGTTACAACCTTGGGAAACACATTTCACCTCATCGACATCTCAACATTGGGATCAGCTCCCTCACGTACAAGAGGAATTTGTTGCGTTGAGTTACGTGGAATAAGAGCGACAAGTCACATATTGCAAGGTAAGAGGGAGTTAGAAATTACTTTTCCATAAACCAGACACAAAGTTTTTTATTTCGGAGCACCCTCTTTCAGAGAGTGTCCAACTCCATGGAAGAGGGATCGATCGGTCGACCACTTGCTCATCGTGAAATCGCTAAGAAGGAGAAAATAAGCATTACGGAGACCGAGTTACTAGCTGCATAGAGAAATAGGGTGTTCACCATTTTACCTAATGAAATCGACCACTTCCTTCATGTTCATAAGCACATAGAGCATTATGCAATCCTTCTCTTCCTTGACAACCTATATTTTAGTCCTTTATCGGCCTTGCCACCGAAATTGGAATAGTTCGAGATTGGGGTCATTCTTGGGCAGGTCGACATTGTAACGAGACCGGGTTATGCATAGTGGGAACATCATCGCCGATGGGTTGTCGCGGCGTCTGCCATCTCCGAAGGCATGTTGCTTCAGCTATGCATGCTTCAATCTTGGCTTTGTTTCCGATTATCTTTCGAATATACTTAAACTCTCTCTCAATACAAAATTGCCACGAAATTGCACCGCCCCCAATAGTGCCTCGTTATGAGGTGCATAATGAGATGTGCCATCGAGTAAAGAAGCTGGCGGAAGATCATCTCCAAATTGCATAGCAACTCCGCACTGAACTTGCGCTTCTCAATCACCGGAGGACATATCGCTTAGCACGGTGCGGAAGAAATGGCTCAACTCCAAGCACTCGCCATACTTTTTAGGGAGATACCCTCGAACCATCACCGGCATCACCGCTCAATCCATATATGATAGTCGTGACTCTTGAGCCGTTGACTTGTCCGTCAAAAGATTGACTCCTTACTTATATTCGAACAATAACCGTCAGAACATCACGACGTATTTGAGCCACCTAAATGACTCCTTCTTTTGGACATTATCAAGGCGTTAGTAGGCATGCGGCTTGAACCAATTCTTTCGACAGACAAGAGGAGGCATGTGTAATCTCTTCCTATCACAAAGCTTCTCAACATCGACTCTAGCCTTGAAATTATCCTTTGACTTCCCGTGAATGTTCAGATCGTGTGAAAAGGACTCCCGACATTCTTTTGATTGTGCATCACATCGATGTTATGGGAAGTTCGAGGTCCTTGTAATACGAGATTCGTTAAAGCTGCCACGTGAGTCCAATTATGCGTTACACCATATCCCGCAAATTGATGGCGATTCCAAGGCACGAGAGCACGTATCTCGGCATCAACAACTGCACCCTCGAACTTTGGTACCTCTTTTACTTCATGCACAACTTTGCCCTTCTTGAAGTTCTTTCTATCTTCTCTGAACGAATGATTTCTTTTGAGGTACTGTCGATTCGTGTCAAACACAACATATTTGCGACCCGACTTTAGCCAAAGGAACTCAAGTCGGTGCCTGCACACTGGGCATGGCCAC
Organism: Avena longiglumis; assembly: GCA_030063025.1. NCBI lineage: Eukaryota > Viridiplantae > Streptophyta > Magnoliopsida > Poales > Poaceae > Avena > Avena longiglumis. The sequence continues at coordinate 464,811,762 of CP125978.1, forward strand.
TTACCAGCTGTACACCATCCGCACGTTAGGGCGTACCCGGGCATGTCATGCATAGTATATTGTAACCAAACTTTCATCAAAAAGTTTCTCTTTGATGCTCTTATGTATGTCAACGTCCGTGTATCCAAGAGTGGTTCAAATCATCCTGTCGGCATGTAGACACTCAAGTTCTTCCCTGATACTCGTGTCCGGAATTATCGGCGACAAAAACATGGTCTTCCGTTGCATTAATACTCGGAGGAGATTGAGCGAATAACATACACCGGCCGGTATTGACGAGGCCGTCGACATACCATATGGGTTGAAGCCATCTGTTGCTATCGCAATTCTAACATTCCGAGCCTCTTACGCCCAAAGTATTTGTCATCGGTTCTTCCATGCCTTACCATCGATGGATGTCCCATCTTCTTCCGTCTGCGTGCCTCCTCGTATCTTTTCCCTTCTTGCCACGTCATCATTTGGCGGTCTCCTCGCTCAAGTAAAGCTGGATTCTTTTTATGAATGGGAATACCAAGTATCTTCTTAGCGACCTTCACCGCCTCACTGACCATCCTTCCCTTTATCTCTTCATATCTAGAGGCCTTACAAATGGAGCAAGATTTGTCACCCTCAAACTGTTTCCAAAACAAAAGGCAGCCTTTTGGACAACAATCTATCTTTTCATAATCCATGTTGAGCTCCTTCATGAGTTTCTTCGTTTCGTGAAAGGTTTTGGGCATAATGCCCTTGCAACATGTTACCACATGTTCTCGATTAGCTTCAAAAGTGAGAACGGGTGGCGAATCTTGGCACTTGCCGGCTAGACACCGAGAGATGGCATCGAGCTGAGAAATCTTTGCACCCTCGTCAGAGGCCTCTTAGCATGCCATCATATCAAGGAAGGCCTTCGGTTGGCTCGGTTCCTCCGGTTCCTCGGTTCCTCGGTTCCTCCGGTTCCTCCGGTTCTCGTGATTCCTCCGTGGAGGTGGCAAATTTGTCGGCATCGATAAGATCATCTAGCATGTTTCTAATCCCATCATGCTCATTGCCATTGAGCCGACGCATCACCTCACCTCATCGCGTTAAATCTGCAAGCAAAGTCGACTTGCGTGACATAGTTAGACATTAACCCATATTGCGTAAGGTGTTTATACATGTCATCCTTTTCCACGATGACGCTTAGTGCAATGAGCGCAGGAAAAAGTGCGAACAATTGCCTTGAACCACGCGCTAACTCATCCACTAACAAATGAGTGTTCCGTACCCAATCGCCTGCTTTATTAGTCGCTAATACGCCACTTTACATCCACCCATTATCACCATCCTCTTCGCTTTGTTGGGAGACAAACAACAAATATAACATTTTATATCAACAGGAGATTAAATGCTTCATATTTTTACGCATTCATCAACCTACATGTCCAATAGGAAAGAGGGTCCTAACGGTTGCCGGATCCAGATTGGGTAGTTCTCCTGGTTCTACCCGATCCAAGCAGATTTCAGAACCTCCCCTGCTCTCCCGATACGTCGACAAAAGCCAAGAGGATGTGCATCCGGAGAACAACGAGGAGGCGCCACGAAATCCTGTCTCGAATCGAGGTAGAGCAGGAGAACCAAACCAACTACGAATCCGCCGAACGCCCGATAAAAGCCATAAGCGTTACGGTCCAAAATATGCGAGACCACTAATGCATATTAAGTCGCCAGAACTTACTGGTCGGGATGACGCCTAGGTATTGATCGACTTGGTGATCTAGACACAAAAATAAAACCTAGGTACAAGAGAGGCGAACATATTCTCACCCTCGGGGTAGAGAAGTAGTCGATCAACCGAGTGTCGGTCGTGACGGAACTCGAGACGGGATCGAGGTGTCACCTACACCATCTCCCATAGCGACGGTCGATCCGCCAAGGATGGTCACTCCAAACACTACAAAGTCTGTACATTGACATAAAGAGAACACCTTAGTAAACATGCAACACACTCCACGGCTAGTGTGGCTTCTCTTCAACGCCATATGACTAAGCTAGCTTGCCACTAACCAACGGCTTAATCCTAGCAACTCGTGCATGCATATCGAACAAATGATATAAACTACTAATAGATGCAACTAATAAATTCTAACAAGATAAACAACAAGATTTAATCTAACAAAATTAAATATTTGCTTCTAGAGGGGAGTGGAGGAGGTACCTGCAGAGGGGGCCGAGCTCGAGGAGGAGGGGGAGAGCTTGGGGAGGAGGGGGCGAGCGCGGGGAGGAGGGGGCCGAGCTCGGGGGGGGGGAGGGGAGGAGGGAGGCTGGGAGGAGGGAGAGCTTGGGAGGAGGGCAAGGTCGGGAGGAGGAGAGCTTGGGAGGAGGAGGCTCGGGAGGAGGGGCCGAGCTCGGGAGGAGGAAGGGAGGAGGGAGGAAGGTTAGGGAGGAGGGCCGAGCTCGGGAGGAGGAAGGAGGAGGCGGCTGCCATGGGAGGAGGGAGGCGGTGGGGAGGGAGGCGGTGGGGCTGGGACCGCTCGGGGAGGAGGAGGAGGAAGGCGACCCATGGCGGAGGAGGAGAGGCGGGGTCGGGGAGGAGGCGGTGGAGCTCGGGAGGAAGGCGGTGGGGAGGAGGCGGTGGAGCCTGGGACCGGCTCGGGAGGAGGAGGAGGAAGGCGGCGGAGGAGAGAGGAGGCGGTGTGAGGAGGCCGGGTCGGGGAAGGAGGCGGTGGAGCTCGGGGGGGAGGAGGCGCTGTCAGCAGGGCGGGGTCGGCAGCGAGCGGTTGGTGAGAGGAGGAGGGGTCGGGAGCGGTTGATATGCTTGGTATTTGGATGATATCTTGGTTCCTTAGCAAGTGCTATGGCGCCAGTGTTGTCACACAATATCTCCAGTGGGTCCAATGCACTTGGAACCACGCCAAGCTCAATGATGAAGTTCCTGATCCAAACTCCTTCACTTGACGCTTCGGCAAAGAACCATGTATTCCGCTTCTCTGTAGATCGCGATCACGCTTTGCTTGCAACTTCTCCACTCACTCCTCCATTCAAAATATAAATGTATCCCGTCTCGAGATTTAGAATCATCCTTGTCGATTCGAAACTAGCGTGTAACCTTTTACGACGAGCTCATCACCCCATAGACTAAGAACATTTCTTTAGTCCTATTTAGGTACTTTAGGATGTTCTTCACGTCATCGATGTTCCACTCCTGGATCACTTTGATACCTGCTCGTCAAACTAAGAGCATTGGACACATCCGGTCTAGTACACAACATGGCATACATGATAGATCCTATGGCCGAGGCATAAGGCACTTTGCTCATAGCTTCCCTATCATTTACCGTAGCTGGACACTAGCCTTGCTCAATATCTTACCTGACAACATAGGCACCGAACCTTTCTTTGTCTTATCCATTCTGAACCTTTTCAGAACTTTGTCTAGGTATGTACTCTGGCTTAAAGCTATCAGGCATCTTTGTCTATCTCTATAGATCTTGATGCCCAATATATAAGCAGCTTCACCTAGGTCTTTCATTGAAAAACACTTGTTCAAATAACTCTTCACATCGTTAAGCATGTTGATGTCATTTCCAATAATCAATATGTCATCCACATATAGTACCAGAAACGTCACCGAGCTCCCACTCACTTTCTTGTAGATACAAGCCTCGTAGCAATTTGGAACAAATCCAAAGCTCTTGATCACTTGATCAAAACAAAGTTTCCAACTCCGAGATGCTTGCTTCAGTCCATAAATGGAACGTTGAAGTTTGCATACTTTACCAGCATCCTTAGAATCGACAAAACCTTCTGGTTGCATCATATACAACTCTTCATCAATGTTGCCATTGAAGAACGCAGTCTTGACATCCATCTGCCATATTTCATAATCATGAAACGCAGCAATTGCTAATAAAATCCAAATGGACTTAAACATCGCTACGGGAGAGAAAGTCTCATCGTAGTCAACACCTTGAACTTGTCGAAAACCTTTCGCGACAAGCCATGCTTTATAGACGGTAACATTACCATCCGTGCATTTTCTTCTTGAAGATCCATTTGCACTCAACGGCCTTTCATCGCTAGGAGGGTCCACCAAAGTCCATACTTGGTTTCGCTCATGGATCCCAATTCGGTTCATGGCTTCTAGCCATTTCTCGATGGACTCATCATCGCTTCCTCAGTTCGTAGGTTCACGTCTTCTACTAAAAAGACAACAAGACAGGTTGTCGTACCATCGAGGAGGGCACGCGACCTTGTCGACTGCGACGTTCAAGAGACATCGTCCAAGCTTCATGATCCTTGTCATTAGCTTCCTCTATTGTTGCAAGCAGACCGCAACAATTTCAGGTGTTGCGCTACTCTCCAATTCAAGAGAAGGTTCAATAACCTCGTCTAGCTCTACTTTCCTCCCACTCACTTCTTTCGAGAGAAACTCCTTCTCAAGAAAGGAACCGTTCTTCTGACAAACACTTTGCCTTCTGCCTGTGATAGAAGATATACCCAATAGTTTCCTTAGGGTATCCTATGAAGACGCATTTCTCGCTTTGGGTTCGAGCTTGTCCGCATCAACTTCTTGACGTAAGCTTCACATCCCCAAACTTTAAGAAACGACAACTTAGGTTTAGCACCAAACCACAGTTCATACGGTGTCGTCTCAACGGATTTAGATGGAGCCCTATTTAAAGTGAATGCAGCGGTTTCTAATGCATAACCCCAAAATGATAACGAATCAAGAAGAGACATCATTGATCGGACCATATCTAATAGGGTTCGATTCCGGTGCTCGTACACACCATTGCGCTGTGGTGTTCGGGTGGCGTGAGTTGTGAAAGCGATTCCACTTGCTTTAAGATGCGTGAGAAAATCATAACTCAAATATTCACCTCCACGATCGGATCGTAGAAACTTAATCTTTACATTACGATGGTTCTCCACTTCATTCAAATTCTTTGAACTTTTCAAACCTTTCGGATTTATGTTTCATTAAATAGATATACCCATATCTACTTAAGTCATCGGTAAAAGTGACAAAATAGTGATATCCACGCGTCAAACACTCATCGGTCCGCATACATCGGTATGTATGATTTCCAACAAGTCATTGCTCGCTCCATCATACGGAGAACGGGGTTTTGATCATCTTGCCCATGAGGCATGGTTCGCATGTGTCAAATGATTCAAGATCAAGAGACTCCAAAAGTCCATCGAATGGAGTTTCTTCATGCGCTTTACCAATATGACCTAGACGATAGTGCCACAAATAAGTAGTATTATCACTATCTACTTTGCATCTCTTAGCCTCAATGTTATGGATGTGTGTTTCATCCCTTCGAGATTTAGAAGAAATAAACCATTCACAATAGGTGCATGACCATAAAAGATGTTACTCATATAAATAGAACAACCATTATTCTCCGATTTAAATGAATAACCGTCTTGCAATAAACAAGATCGAAATAATGTTCATGCTCAACGCAGCACATAATAACACTTATTAAGGTTTAAAACTAATCCGAAGGTAAAACTAAGGAAGGCGTCTTGACGGCCATCACATCAACTCTTGATCCGTTGCCACGCGCATCGTCACCTCATCCCTCAAGCCGTCTATTCCGTAGCTCTTTGAGTTCCAAATATTAGCAACCGGTATCAAATACCCGAGCACTACAATGAGGGCTAGTAAGGAAAACATCAATAACATGTATATCAAATATACCTTTGATGGTGCCAGATTCTTGTCTAAGTACTTGGACGATTATGCTTCGAGGACCCTTGTCCTTGCAATAGAAGCACTCGAAGGTCGGTTTAGGACCGGACTTGAGCTTCTTCTCGGCGAGGGCAACGCTTACGCCGCCTTTGTTGAAGGGCTTCCTTGCACCCTTACCTTTCTTGAAGGTGGGGGCTTGTTGACCATCAACACATGATTATTCTTTTGATGTTCACCTCGCTACTTTCATCTTAGCAAAGAGCTCGGTGATCATATCAAGGAACCAATCGATTGTGATCAACTACAAAACTTTTGTAGCTAGGAGTGTCAATCTTGAGCTCCTCTGGAATCTTGCAGTCCAGCTTGCTCAAGGCGTTGAGTGTAGCGTCATCTCAATGGCGTGCTTACTAACTAACGAACTCCTTCCTCCATCTTGTAGTTAAAGAATTTCTTAGAGATCTCATATCTCTCGAGCGGGCTTGAGTCGAAACATGTTTTCAGCTCCTCGAGAATCTCAAAGGGCCCGACGAACTCCTCAAAACGATTTTGAATATCCGATTCCATAGCATACAACATGGCGATCTTAATCAAATCATAATCATACTTGCGCGACTGATAAACAACTTTTTCATCAGCCGTCGCATCTATAGCGTATGCACCTAGCGCTTTCTCAAGGACATAGTCCTTTTGTCCGCCAATGAGAATGATTCTCGAATCGGAACCATTTGGTGAAGTTAGACCCATTGTTTCTAAGCTTTTCTATCTCAAGAAAAACGTTGAAGTTGAAGTTGGACTTGGCCATGTGATCTCAAGATTTGCAAGTACAATTTAGACTATGTTCATGATAAATAGTTCAACTTAATCAAATTACTAGATGAACTCCCACTAAATTCAACATCCCTCAAGTTGTTTAGTGAACACGATCCAAATTCACCACACCTAATCCGATCATCACGAGAAGAGACGTGGTTTCAATGGTGGACAACGGCGTCGATCATATCATTCATATGACTCATGCTTAACCTTTCGGTTCTTGTGTTCCGAGGCCATGTCTGCATGCTAGGCTCGTCAAGTTAGACCCAAGTATTTCGCGTGTGCAAAACTGGCTTGCACCCGTTGTATGTGGCGTAGAGTCTATAGCACCCGATCATCACGTGATGCTTGGACACGAACTTTCGCGGTGCATACTTGGGGAGAACAGTTTTATCTTGACCTTTAAGTGAGGAATTATCTTATAGTGCTACCGTCACGATCTAAGCATAATAAGATACATAAAAGGATAAACATCACATGCATATAACTTTATGTGACATGGTATAGCCAATCTTGACAATGATCTCCATCTTGTGCGTTGGCATGATCTCCATCACTCCACCATGATTGCCTCCACCACGAATAGCAACTATAACTATTGCTAACTACTTAGCGATAAAGTAAAAGCTATTACATGGCGTATAAGAAGTTGACTCATGTCATACACAATTATAAAGACAACCATATGGCTCCACCGGTTGTGTACTCATCGACATGCAAGTCGTGAAACATTACAAAACATGATCATCGCATACAATATACACATCACATCTTGGGCCATACCATATCACGAAAACACTCCTGCAAAAACAAGTTAGACGCTCTACTTTGTTGTTGCATGTTTACGTGGCTTATGGGAGTAGATGCTAAGAACGATTCTTACCTACGGAAAGCCACAAGGTGATATTATGGTTGCCAAACTCGGTGTTAATCCCATGACTATAGTGAGAGAAACGGCATCCACCGGTAGCATGTGGAACAAGCCACCGCGTCAAGTGCGGAGCCGGTCTCATGACGGCGTCGCGTAAGGTTGGCTGGACCGCTTCAATCTCACTATCCCGTCATAAGAAGAACACAAACAAGAGGCTTGCAAAGAAAACATCAACGCCGCAACAACCATGTTGCGTTCTACTCGTGAAACACATCTACGCATAGATCTAGCTCGATACCCTTTGAAGGGTTTGGCGGCATAGTAAATCAAAATTTTCTTGATGTGAGCAGAGGAAAGCCAAGATCTAATCTAGGAGATGCAAACAACGAGAGATATTGGATTAGATCTTCATACCCTTGAAGATTCGCACAATGAGCGTTCGTTAACATGGGTGATGTAGTCGTGCTTCTCCTCCTCGCGATCCGATCCGATCTAGCACCACAAGTGGCGGTGCCTCCGTGAGATGCACGTGCAGCACCTCGACGTCTCCTCCTTCCTCGGACCAACAAGTATGGTGGAGAGACGATTGGATCTACAACACGGCGTGGTGTATATGGTGGAGAATTTCTGCGGCGGCTTCACCTACAAACAATCGGGAGGAGAGAGGAAGGGCAGCGAGGCGGCTAGGGTTGGAGGGAAGGTGTAGGGGTGCGCTGCCTCTATATATAGAGGGGTGGGCGCAGCCTAACCCTCCCCAAGCCAAGGCGGCCCCAAAGAGGAGGAGTGGGGGCAAGGAACCCCTTCTAGAAGCTCTATCTCGAGTTTAAAACTCTCTTGGCATTTGGGCCCTATGGGGCCTTGTGCCCGGCCCAATGCGGCCAGGGCACTCCCTCATAGGCCCATGCCCCTCCGGAAGGTGGGGCCACGTTGGTCCCCTTCCGGAAGGTTCTAGAAGCTTCCAGACAATACCGATTAATCCGGACAATTCAACTCCAAAAAGCACGCCTTATATGAATCTTATTCTCCTGACCACTCTGGAACCTCTCGTGATGTCCGGATCCCATCCGAGACTCGAACAAAACTCATAAACCAATTATCCAATCTATCCTAGCGTCGAGACACGTTAAGTGTGTGACCTGCGGGTTCGAGAATATGCGGACATGATCTTCTATCAATAATCAACAATGGGTGCGGACACCCATATTGACTCCACATTCATCGATGATCATATCGGATGAACCACGATGCCGTGATTCAATCAATCCCATATATATATATTCCCTTCGTCGCGATATTTTACTTGCCCGAGATTCGATCGTCGATGCCGTCATACCTAGTTCAATCTCGTTCACGCAAGTACTTTACTCGCTCATAATCCGATATCACTTTGTGATTAACTCTTTAACCACATGCTTGCAAGCGGTGTTGATATCGATTACCAAGTGGGCCCGAAGTATATCTCTCCGACTTGGGAGGGACAAATCCCATCTCGATACATACAACTCAACAGATACTTTCCGATCACATGAGAGACACCTTTATGATCACCCTCTCATAGGATGACGTTTGATGACCTCAAAGCTTTCTTTCGATACCAGGGAGTTGTATTATCTCATGGTCTAAGGAATACAATATTTGACATAAGAAAAGCTTCGCAAAGACGAACACGATGACACGATCTAATTGCTTCGCTTAGTTTGGGTCTGTCCACCATATCATTCTCGCAATGATATGATCTCATTATTAATTGACAACTCATGTCCATGGTTAGGAAACCTTAACCATCATTAATCAATGAGCTAGTCCATAGAGGTATACTAGGAACACGGTGTTGTTCACAAACCACACAAGTATTAAAGTTTCCGCTTAATACAATTCTAGCATGAAATATGAACATTATCATGAACAAGAATTATAATAATAACATCTTTATTATTGCCTCTAGGGCATAATTCCAACAGGAACGACAGGGGGAGATTGTTTAAAAGAAATTGCATAAGGGGCTACAAGCAAAAACCACACCGTGGTGGCCTCCTGCGCATGTCCATGTGTCCACGTGTCGTCCACGTCACGACGATTTCGAGGGCAAAGCTCGATTAAGACAAAATTGAGTCAAATTGACAAGTTCAGGGCCACGATTCTGCAATTCACGAGTGGAAGGACTAAATCGAGTCAGCTATGCAAGTACAAGGACTTCTAATGTATTTAACTCATTCCAGAGCACCCCGCGTGCGGTGTCCCACTACACGATCCAATTCGAAGGGTGCGACCTCCGAATCGGTACGAAAATCATCTTCCTCGATCCCTCGCGCAGAGTCCTCACTCCGTCTCCTCCCTCTCGTACGCAACACACCTCCCTCCCAAACGGATCACCGCAAGCCCGATGATCTCCATCGCCATCCCCGCCCACCCTTCCCCTCCTTCTTCCTCCCCTTATCTCTCCTCTCCGGCCGGCTCCCTATCTTCTCCGGCCGCCAGCAATAGCCTACACCCAAGTACTTCATTGTCTCCGCCTGCCTAACACTAGGTCGACCAGCGACCGGCCAGATGAACATGGGTGTATGAGGAATCGGGGCGATACATCTTCGCCTAGATTGTCCACGGCCAAGTAGCTAGGGCAGCCATTTTTATTTTCTGATTCTCCCACGATTGCATGTATGTTCTGAAGTTGTCAATCATATGGGCCTGGACAGGTGCGCTGCAGCCTCTGGCCTCGACCAGTTCATTGTTAGCCTTCCTTTGCCTCACACGCTAGCCGAGGACCACATTATTAAACTGGACATGGCGACGGGCGGCCGGCAACAGACCGACGCACATTATCCCCGCCTTGGTTTGTCCACGGAAAACCAGATGAAGGTGTACTAGTTGATAGAGTATGTACTGCCATTAATTCTGAAATAGTACCAGATGGTTGTTCATATGCATCGGGTGTTCCTCTGTACCATATTGGTTTGCTAGTTGTCTTGCTGTTCGAGTTATACATCCAAGGAAATAAAGCTAGAGATTACTAGGAAACATCAAATTTCATGGTTTACATATCCAAACAGAAATTGCAATTGGCTACCACCCTCTGATTTTAACGGCTAATTCCAAACCACCAAAACAGTGGAATTCGAATTAGCATCCGTTTCCTTTCCAGAGAGAAATTGGAATTCCCACCTAATTCATTTCCTGGATTCAATTCTATGCATCCAAACAAATCATAAGAGTGCACTCACAAGTCTAATTAATGCAGAATAAGGGTCCTTCGAGGCTTCCTAGTTAAAAAAAACACTGTCCGATAGCCCAAACAAGATAAAATCGGAAATGCCCATTTCAACAGCAGCCAGCCCACTAATTGAACGGACAAAAGGCCCATGCCGAGTCGCGTGCAACGAAACAAAACAACCAGCCCGTCTCCTCCAACCTCCCCAAAACCCTAACGCCTCCCCTTGCTTCGGCTCGTGCAGCTGCCCGCACCCACGCCACCCGCCCGCCATGGCCGACGTCGACATGGACGAGCTCCCCCAGACGCCCCGCTCGGTCGCCGGCGACGACACCGACCTCTCCATGTTCTCCGGTCAGTCCGACCTCGTCGCGGCCATCCTCGGCCGCCTCGGCCGCTCGCAGCGAGAGGACGACCAGCACCTCTGCGCCACCGCCGCCGCCATGGCGCAGGCCGTCAGGGACCAGGGCGTCCCCTCCACGACCGTCGCCTACTTCGCGGCGGCCGCTGCCGCGCTGTCCCCGCTCGCGCGCGCGGGTCCCGGGGCCGCCGACCGCAACGTCGCGGGCGCGCTCCTCGCGTTCCTCTCCGCGGCGGTGCCAGCGCTCCCCCTCGCTGTGTTGCGCGCCCGCGGCCGCCAGGTCGCCGACGACGTGGCGCGCGTGCTCGAGTTCCCTTCCACGCCCGACCCTGGCGTGAGGGCTGGGGTGAGGTGCCTCGCGCATTTGATATCCGCGGGAGACAAGTCCAGCTGGGAGGCAGTGGAGCCACTCTACGCCGTGGTGTTACGGCTCGCTTCCGATCAGCGGCCGAAGGTAAAGTACCTTTCATCCGAGTTAAATTCTGTAGCTTACTGGGACATCTAGTACAAGATGATGTACATAATTTTCACGGCTTTCAGTTTTTTCAGCAATGTAGTTAGCCTTACTACCAAATTGCAAGTGTCCAATCATCAAGTAGTAGAAGATTATTCATATTTCACTATAATGCTCTGCAGGTGAGAAGTCAATCTCATTCTTCCTTGCGAGATATTCTCCTGAGTTTTCAGCGGCAAGCTATTTTGGTTCCTGCGAGCGAAGCAATAGCAAGCGTTTTTGAACGATTTCTGCTGCTTGCTGGTGGATCCAATGATGCAAGTAAAGGTTCAGCGGCAGAAGGACCTAAGGGGGCTAAAGAGGTCATATGTATTTTAAATGCTCTTAAGTGCTGCCTTCATCTCATGGCATCCAAGCCTTCCAATACCATCTTAAAGTATTTTAGACCGCTCTTGGATCTGCATCAACCAATTTTGACAAGGTGTATATTGGAGATTCTGCATGTTGTTGGTGACAGTCCAACTGTACAGCTTAAACCTGATGTGCTGTTGGATCTTATGTGCTCTTTGGGAATATCTGTCTCCACAGAAAGAAAATCAGGAGATGAACTGGCTTCAATTGCACGGCTTCTAAATGTCGGCACTAGAAAAGTTTATAGTCAGAATAAGAATATCTTCGTTGTAAAGCTCCCTCTGATATTTACTTCGCTTGGAGGTTGGTTATTTTCATAAGTTTTGCATTTCTAAGTTTTTCCCATCAAAGCTTGGCATTTCTAGGTTGTTCTATGTTATTTACAAATCATATTTATGTATTTTTTTCTGACTCTTTTCTTGAAAATTGTTTCTCAGATATATTGGCAAGTGAATTTGAAGAAGCAAGGTTTTGTGCTGTGGAGACGTTCAAAGGATTAATAGATAATTGCATTGATGAAAACTTGGTGTCTCAGGGCATCACCCAGATTAAGGCTAGGCATCAAGGGATGCGATCTGATCCCACCGTCATAGAGAAGATATGTGCTATCCTAGAGGGCTTGCTAGATGTCCGCTATACTGATGTCTGGGACAAATCATTTAATGTAATTTCAGAGGCATTTGACAAGTTAGGTAAGTACGCCATTGCTTTAGCATACAAGCCTTAACATATGTGATGTTCCTAATGCTTTAACACACACTCATTTAGTAGGTAATGCTTGAGATCCGTTTGCACTACTGAAACTTCTTCAGATAACTGATTCTTTTTTATTTTTGATGTACTAAAATGTTGAAACCGCAATTTGTACATTCAATAGCAATCTCTTACTGGACAGCAAAACACAACTTACCAAAATCGACAGCAGAGCACAACTTTACCAACCACAAACAGCATTAAAATTGGCCTCTGCGTTATCTTGTCAATTCTACAGTGCTGGTGAACACTTTATAATATTTAGTAGCTTAACATTATTGCAGTTCCTACTTTGTGATCTTTCATCTGGTCATGAAGATCTATAAATCTTTCAACATGCTTGTTGTGGGACATTGTTGTGTGCAATTAGCAATCTATGTTGAATGCTTTTCTGTTAAATGGATCGTCTTACTTTGTATGCTATTGCTCGTTAGTTTCTTAATAGTAAGCTGTCAAAGTTTCTGAACTCATTTCTCATGGGAAACAATAGGAGAATCTTCATCTGATTTATTACCAGAAGCACTCAAGAACCTGGCAGATATGCAGAACTTGTCAGATGATGACTTTTCGTTCCGGAAGCAGGTATTTCTGTTTAATTACAGATGCACTTCGATCACCACATGTACTACTTTTAGAATTGCCCAACGGTGAAGGTGTAGGTTTGCAAAAACTTATGCTGCTTAAGATATTGCTAACAGTAGTCGTGTAGGCGACATATAAAGCTGTAGTCTGTAAACTTGCATTGCACGCCCTCCATACAAATACAACTTATTTGGGCTATACCCTGATTAGTTAATTTCTGGTTTACCTTTAAATGCTTCTCTTTTGCAGCTCAATGCATGTGTTGGTTCAGCAGTTGCCGCAATGGGGCCAAAGAATGTTCTTGATATTCTACACATACAGTCAATAGGTGATGAAAATGAATGGATTCTCCCTATTTTAGAAAGGCACATTGTTGGTGCTAGTTTACAGTTTTTCTTGAGAGATATTCTGGGTATTGTTAGAGCTGTAGAGAAGAATATTCCCAAGGTATTCTGGAAATTCTCATTAATTTGTGCTGTAACATAAAAGGATTAAGCCATCTCGCTTTGAACTTGACCCTAATTATTTTTCCAACTTCTGCAATGAACAGCTTCTGAAAGACGATAAGCTTTTCTCTGCCAAGAGAGCTGAGGGTTATGTGTATTCACTTTGGTCTTTATTACCATCATGTTGTAACTATCCATGTGATACTTCAAGCACCTTCAGAGTTCTACAGAATGTCTTATGTGACACTCTCCAAAATCAGCCTGACCTGCGCGGCATCATTTGCTCAAGTATTCAGGTTCTTCACATTCCTCTGTTCAAATTACATGGAACTGCTATGTACGTTATAGTTTGTGTAATTTTCCTTCTAACTTATGTCCGTTTTAGATTTTAATTAAACAAAACAAGGAAGCTTTGTCAATCACTAGTGGAGAGGACATTCTTGTTGAGGATGACATAAGCAAATCTGAAAGAAGAGCAAAGGAGCGTTATACAAAAGAGAGTGCAGAGGAAAATTTGAAAGAAATACGTGCTTTCTCTCCAAAGTTTTTAGAACTATTATGTTCTATATTCTTATCATCCTCAAAGGACGCTATTGGATTCTTACAGGTATTTATCGCTGTTTGCAATGTAGATATGCTGTCATCTTGTTGTGGGGCTTGATCTTATTCTACCTTTTTTGTGATTATGTTCTGGAGCCTAGTATTCTTATTTGAATGAAGAATGCTTCTGTACCTTATGGATTATGCAAGAGTTTGTTGTGGTTGAGAGATCCATTTTTATTGCTGAGTACACTTAGGCGTCTTTTACTACTGGAATAGTTTGATTACTTTTAGTTTTAGCTCATAAATTTCTTGTATGGTGGGTTGGTCGTTCATCATTTTGAAGTTGATAACCATCTCCATGGCTTATTAGAATCTATTATTCTACAGCTGAAGTCTGCAACTTTGTCGTGCTAAACTGCTAATTGTCAAAATATTTTTTTTTGAAAAAAATGACGCAAGGCTGAACTAACAAAGTCTCTGTTTTGTGGAGTGCAATTTCAACTCTCATTTGAGAATTTCATGATTGCATTTTTCATTGATTGACTGCATTTCAGTATTTCACTTGTATTACATGAAAATACATAACTTACATCCCTCTACATTGGACCTATAGCCTGCGATAAGCGAGATAGCATCCATATCGGACAAAGACGTAGTGGGCAAGTTTTTCCTTGACACAATAAGGAAGTTGCTGGATGCCACGAAAGCTGTTAATGCACAGCAAGTGGATGAAAATTCAATGCAGATTGAAGATAATTCGAATGCAAATAACATGACGAGGTTTGGCGGTGTTCATATTTTTATTGGTTCTTATCCGTGCGCCCCTTAGATTTAGCTGAAGGCTGGTGTTGATCTTAAACCTTGATTTGAATTTTCAGGGCTCTTCTTTTGGACTTTGCAGCTTCATTAATGCCCGGATTAGCTGCAAAGTCAATCAATGTGCTGTTCAGCTATGTAAAACCTGCAATTAAGGTACATATATCCGCATATTGTTTCAGTGCCACTTATGTCCAATATGTTATGTATATTGCTCATATCTTACATTTTTTTGTTTGTTTGTAGGATACCGACTCATTGAATCAAAAGAGAGCATACAAGGTCCTCTCAATGTTACTTAAGGTTTGTTCCTGCTTTCAGTTTGCTACTTTATATGAACTATTGCACATCAGAAAAAAGAAGAAATCTGAACATTTTCTGTATGGAATGTTGGATTACTTCAGGATGCTGAATTTATTGAAAGAAATTTAGATGTCCTGTTGGAATTGATGAATTCATCGTTGCCATGCCAATTTCCATCGAAACGGTACAGGCTTGAATGCCTACATCACCTTATTGTATACAATTTGAAGGTTGGTAAAACAAAATCATCGTCGCAGTTTCTGGACAAATGTGCATATGTATCTGGGAGAGCAGTAACAAATGTGCATCACTTTCTTCTCTGCAGAGAAAGAGGGAAATTGTTAGTTCATTCCTCACGGAAATACTTCTTGCCTTGAAGGAGGTAACTGAAATAGTATATTATAGTTTTGTGCATTATTATTAATGTAACCAGGAATACTATCTAAAAGGCTCAAGTAGCATGCTGTCAGTTTTGACGTTTTTGCTTCTTATTCCCTTTGAAATGCACCACATAACTAAATTTTCTTGTTATACATAAGGGTTTTATTTATCTTTTTTTAAAAAAAGTATGTCATCTTCAGGTTTTCATTCTGAACAGAGTTTGGAAGTCATTATTTGTTTATTCTAGACCTTGCTGCTTATACTGATCAAGTGGTCAAGTGTTGGATGGCATAATTCTTTTGCTCAACTTTTGTTACTGCAGCAAAGCTCTCATTCCTTTGTTAAGACAGCTTTGAATGCGGTTATATAGTAAAGAAAGTCAGATGTGAGATTATGGTGATGAGTTTTATGTTTCTTCACAGGCTAACAAGAAAACCAGAAACAGGGCTTATGATTTGCTTATCCAAATTGGTCATGCTTGTGAAGATGCTGAAATTGATGGGAGGAAGGTCAACTTGCACCAGTTCTTTGACATGGTACATTTTTGTCATTATGCATTTTATTAATTTTAATCCTCTATGGGAAGTCGACTAGTTCAGCACCATGCTGTTGCAGATTATCCACACTACCGCGACCTTCCTAGCATTTCCTCAGCATGTTCCTTTATCACCCTTGACAATTGAGATCTTTGTCTTCTAAACAAAAGAAAAGTGCTACAGTGTTGGTTTAACGTTGTCCGCTTTCATTTTCAGGTAGCTGGTGGTCTGGCTGGTCAAACTCCGCATGCGATTAGTGCTGCTGTGACGGGGTTAGCTCGCTTGACCTATGAGTTCTCAGACCTTGTTGGAGTAGCGTACAAGCTGCTCCCGTCTACATTTCTCCTTATGCAGAGGAACAACCGAGAACTTGTCAAAGTAAAGAGCATCATACACTTCCAATTACGTAATCTATGATTTCATTTCAGCTTCTTTCACTAACATTGATATCGTGTTCAGGCCAACTTAGGATTTATCAAAGCATTAGTGGCTAAATCTAAAGCTGACGTGTTGGAGGAGCACTTGAAGGGACTCGTTGCGGGTTTGTTGAACTGGCAAAGTGATAAGAAGAATTCTTTGAAAGCAAAGGTATCGATTGTTTGGTTTTGCTAGTCCACTGTTTGTTTGTTAATTGGAATGTGCAATAAGTAAAAACAATACTCCCTCCGACCCATATTAGTTGACTTGAATTGTCAAAATCTGGATGAACCTATATGCTAAATAGTGTCTAGATTCATCCAAATCTAGACAAATCCAAGTCAACTAATATGGGTCGGAGGTCAAATCAACACTTCTAGTTTTGGAAATGAATGCGTACTTTTGCATGGTAGTATTTACTCCATCTTCGGTGCCTGTGCTACTGTCGTAATATCAGCGAGATTGTAGGAAGAATGCACACTCTGCATGTGACTGAACTGTTGTTCTTTTATCCGAGCCTGCTAATAACTTCATTGACATAATTAGGCATTTGAGCCTGCTAATAACTCCCCTTGTCTTATCATTAGGTGAAATCACTTGTGGAAATTCTTGTGAAAAAATGTGGTTTAGATGCGGTCAAGGCTGTGATGCCTGAAGAACATATGAAATTGCTCACCAACATCAGGAAGGTAAGTTATGCTGTTTTTACAAATCTTTGGAGTTCTAAAAGAAACTGAAGACAGAAATAACGACATTTCCGTCTTGTTCTCTTCTTTTCAACCTTTTTGTTTAAAATGTTAACCAGATTAATGAGCGAAAAATGCGGAAGGGCAAATCATCTGAGGATGGGGAGGCCATGTCTATGACCTCAGGAGCTACCAGGTATACTGGCACAATAATTCTGTAGTTCAATGCCCAAGATTATTTTTCAAGACTTTTAAGCTCTGTTTATCATTTGTTATCTGGGACAGTTTGAGAGCTTAGACAAAATAAACTGTGTTTAATATAGTTTAGATCCAGAATATCCACAATGTGTGCTCAATCGCCTGATCAATGTTGATGCAGGCACAGTGGATGGAATCACACACAGATGTTCTCTGATTTCGGAAGTGACGAGGAGGACTCGAACGGTTCATTTTCCAAACAACATACTGTTGCATCTCGTAATGGATCAAAAGCTTCAACACGGTATGTCTAGGTCATGACAAAGCCACACTCAAAAGCTGTTTGAGAAGGCTCATAATTTCTTACATTTTCTTGTACTAATGTCTAGGTCAAACAGAAAGCGCCAAGATAAAAGCTTACAGGAGAAGTCCATTGATCACTTGACTGGCGAGCCCTTGGATTTACTCGACCAGAAGACAATGCGGTTAGCTCTTAAATCGACAGGAAAAAAGAGGGCTGCACCCGATGACGATGAAGATGATGAGATTGAGATGGACCCTGAAGGGCGTATGATAATACGCGAAGAACGGGAATATCGCAAAAAGAAGCCTGTCTCCCGTGATGAGGAGGTCGATGACAAGAGCTCTGTCAGAAGCCAGTCAGTGAAGAGGAGGAAGGTTGTCAGCAGCGGTTGGTCCTACACTGGCCATGAGTACACCAGCAAGAAGGCTGGTGGTGATCTGAAGAAGAAAGACAAGATGGAGCCTTATGCTTATTGGCCACTGGACCGGAAGTTGCTCAACCGCAGGTCGGATCGCAAGGCGTCTGCACGGAAGGGCATGTCCAGCGTCATGAAGATGACAAAGAGGTTTGAGGGGAAGAGTGCCTCTGGTGCCCTTGCAGCTAGGAGGACACAGAAACACAAGCACAAAAAGAACAAATAGAGTGTCCTGAGGAGACAAGGCTGTAGGGAAATTTTGTAACTGTACAGCGTGAGAGGATCTTGCACCTGTACTGGCGTGTTTATGGTGCTGCCATTTCTTTACCTCTTTTCCTGAAGGTTTCTTTTTGACTGTTTGGTCTTGGCAAGACGTCACTTTCTGTAACTTTGACACAGCTGGCGTGTAGCAGATTCAGATTGACTGAAATTTGAAGGAGTACAATTTTGATTATGAAACGGAGGAAGTATACTCCAGACATAAATTCTGCGGGCCTCGAAACTCTAGCCATCTCAATCAAGGGGCAGCCTCCACGAGGCCTCTAGAAGAAGGTCCCCTTTAAGGGGACCGCTGCGAAGCAAGGAGCACCTTGGCGAGGACATAGTGTAGGACATACACTTGCCTGCACCTACGACGGGCTCCGGTTTCTGCGCGGGTCTAAACTGCTGAAACCGTAAATCCAATCTTCTTCACATCCACGATGTCTGTGGGCCATGGCGAGTACGAAAGATTTTACGGGGAAGACGTGGCAGGCCCCGACGCTGGGAGAGGCGCACCACCTCCTCGCGAGAGCGCCTACCAGGCACACGCAAGCAACAGCCAGCAGCAACCTGTGCGGATGATGGGATCTGGTCTTGCAACTCACGGTCATGGCGTTCTTGCTACTCAGCTGCGCCGGCATCTGCGTGGTAGTCGTGCGACGGCCGTGGCAACGACGAGGACGAACCCCACAGTCTCGATGGGCCTGCGACAGGATCGCCTCGCAGCTAGCTGCTCTTCGGCCATGGCGGAAACAACCACGGCAACGCAGCTGCGCATGACAACGTCAGAAACGCCACGACGAACAGTACCAGCAGCACAGCCTAGAGGCCATAGAACTAGGTGAGGCTCATGCACGCCGCCAAGGCCACAATATGTAGTGGACGGGGACGGCGACGGCCGACCGGCACGGCCGGCCATGGCCCGTCAGCTGGGAGCACTATGGAGGAAGGGCAGGACAGCAGGAGATGGCGCAGGGCGGTGCCTACTTCCGCGAGAAGAGCTGTACGTTTGAGAAACCGTCCGTGCCCATGCTATGTTTGAGAAACCGTCCAACACCATATAACCCATCTAAACCAAACCAGATGAAACCGCTGATTTTTCGCTGGGTTCGAGAAACCGTCCAAACCCATCTAAACCGTGTATGCCCAGGCTTAACTACCACTGTGCAAGGAAGCCATCAATTTCCCCTCCAAGCAGAAGACTTTTCCCTTCTCCAAGTCAAGAGTGGCCGACAAGATTGACGCGGGGGACCATCCCCCCTCTATACAGAAAGCGTGACGAAAGCGGAGAGGAGCATCTTTGACTCACCTGCCCTCTTCCTTGTCGCCCCGCCACATTGGCAGGAAGAGGACCGGTGCGCCTATAAAAAGAGGGACAACACATCATAGGAAGGGGGTCCTTCCACCTAAGAAACCCTAGCTTCTTCCTCTTAGGGGCACCAAATCTGATCACTTGATCAACCTCTTGTATCTGTAATCTCGCCAAGCGGTACAAGCAATACAACCAAGCAGGAGTAGGATTTTACACCGCACGGTGGCCTGGACTGGGTAAACTCATCGTGTCATCCTTGCCGTGATTCTACTGTTCCTCGCCAAAGTTATAGAGAGGTCTTGGAGAGATCACGTTCAGCCCCCTGCGTTCGATTCATCCTACTTCACAAGATACCTTGCCGGGTCAAATCCTAGACAAATAACTTCATATTATTAATTATTTAAAACAATGCCAAACACTAATGTCAAATAAAACGGCTTATAAGAAAACAACAAGGAAATCCCCGTGGGACCTAACATTAACATCTCCAAAATCACACAACAAATGAGAACGCGAACTATAATCTAGCAGTCTGGTGACATGTGACCCGGCGAAGGGCACAACGCTCCAAGACAACACCTTCAAGATGGAATCTCATGAGTGAGCCTCTTTGGTTGAAACCAACCAGTCGAGGGGCGACGACAATGCATAACAGCTGCAGGATCTCGACGGGAGGTCGCACACGATGGGTCGATGATGGGAAGATCTGCCTCGGCTGGGTGATGTCAGCATGGAATGTCCTGATGGCGATTGACTCTTACGACGCACGAAAACAATACTTTTGGGCTTTGCTTTGAGCACCTATTTGGAAGGAGGTTAGATTATCTGGAAACTCCCAAAAATTTGGAGCACACGATGATCACGTAGTATGTTAAAAACTTCAGCTTTTCTCTTTTCAGTCAGAATTGTAATTTTGATTATTTTTGTCTTTCTTTGTACTGATATATTGATGATTATTTGATCGGAAGAATATTTTTTGCTAAAAAAAGAAGAAGAAAGTGACATTTGTTTTTGGATTGAGAGTGCCTTTTGGACTCCGTAGCGTGGCAGAATGGACGAAAATAACCTAAAGAAATAACAATTTCACGAAATGAACTCTGGCCAGAACAAATTCACGGAACTAACCCATTTTGCAACGCGCCACAAGGCCAAGCCTCAAGAGCGGCGCCAAGACGCTGGCGCCACAGACTGCCCAGGAGCCCTGCTGGCCCGGTCCCGATAGTGCGGCGCCTTGTAGCGTGGCGCCAAGATCTGTGGCGCTGGCGCCGCACTTTAGGTCATGTACCATGAGCCAGCCCTCCTGCACCCAACTCATTCCTCTCCGGGCTCTAACAGACGGCGTGGCTCTTCTCCCCTCCACCTTCTCCTCCTAGTGTCCAAATCGGAAGCCTCTCTCCGTGGAGTTCGATCCCCCCAAGTGCCTTGAGGTATTCTTCCCCTTCATCTTTGATTTGACCCATTAATTTCTTGTTTTTCGTCCATATCTTGTAAACCCTATTTTTTTTTGTAAGATGCATGGTAGAATGTTCTTGTATTGGCATATGTGTTGGTATTGTGTTAATGTTAGCATGGGTATCTATTAAGTGTGTTGACCATGGTATTGTTGTTGTGATTATGTTAGGCATGGCAAGAATTGTTCATGTTCACCATGTAGACAAGGATGCTTTTTTGAGAGGTAACATAGAACCGGACCCGACGAGCTCGATTTGGTGTTTGAGCGTGCTCCAACATATGCCGAGGTCTTGGAGCAATTGAGGATTGAATTGAAATGGATGGACCCAAAGGATGATATTGAGTTGGAGGAAGACATAATGTTGGCTTGGGAATGCATGTCCGTTGGAAGACCATGCGTATCTTCTCCGAGGCCCGTTGGCTTGCATACAAGGAGGTGGTGGCGAATCACTAGACAAGGCTCTTGAGCTATTTGCCACCAAGAAAGTTGGTAGTTCATTGTCTTTGGACTTAAACCGTATGGCATCCCCATTGCATTATGAGTCCTCCACCCGTAGACCAAGAGCTAAGGCGTGAACCTCCCTTGACCCAAACATTGAGCCCGATTTCAAGACACCAAGATGACGATTGTGGGGTGAAGATGAAGATGACAATGATGATGTTGAACTCCACGACAACAATATTGAGATTTAGAGAAATATATCACACAAGATGACATGGACCATGACCTCCGTATTCTCTAGGCTATGCATCCGACTCGGATGATGATGGTCCCAAGAAGAAGTTGACGAGGAGGGTTCACGGCTAGAGAGGCGAAATCCACCATACCGTATTGGCGGGACCATCGGGTGCCTTTGTTTCGTGATCTCGGCCTCGCGGATGAAGCCACGGTTGATGGTGGCAAAGGCATTGTGCTCGGACCAAGGACAAGTTCTTACCGGGATGGCAATGAAGTGAATAGTGGCTTTTGCAAAGGATCAAGGTTCAGGACCTTGTTGGAATTTAAGCAATGGATAAAGGACTTCTCGGTGAAGCATCATCGTCCTTACACTCGTGCACTCGGACATCAAGAAGCGTTACGGTGAAGTGCGAGGAGGAAGGATGTCCTTGGATAGTGCGTGCAAGACCATTCAAGGAGGTCTGAATGGCACATATCTAGTTGCGTATCAACTCACATGTGCCGAGGCCCGGTGTTGGATGGGAAGGATGCGAAGAACGAGCACCGACAACTCACCTCCGAGTTCCTCGCTTATAGGCTTTCCAATGACATCGCGTCGTTTCCAATAATGACCATCAAGCGGTCATAGAGTTTGTGAAATCCCTCTTTCACTACGAGGTGAAGTACGGGAAGGCATGGAAGGCTAAGCAAGCCGCGTTCAAGATGTTGTACGGTGATTGGGAGGAATCTTATAACCGAATCCCAAGGTTGTTGTTAGCGATGGCCAATGCTAACCCCGGCATGGTTCATGTGGTTGAACCTTATGGGAACAAGACAAGGGTTGTAAACGGGAAAACCGTGCAGTATTTGGCCGTGCATTTTGGGGTTTTGAGCAATGTGTTCGGCTTTTGAACATTGTAGACCGGTCATCTCTGTTGATGGCACCTTTATGACCGGACAATTCAAAGACACTATCTTGCTTGCGATAGCCAATGAAGAGAACACACGGTTGATTCCTTTGGCGTTTGCTTTGGTGGAGGCAGAAAGCAATGATAATTGGGAGTGGTTCTTCTATCTTTTGAGAACCAAGATATTAACCCCTCAAAGGGAGATATGTGTCATCTCTGACCGTCATCAAGGAATTCTCAATGCTGTGATGATTGATATTCCCGGCCATGCTCCATTGCACCATCGTTGGTGCATGAGACACTTTTGTTCAAACTTCTATAGGGCATGCAAGAGCAAGGATTTGTCCGATGATCTACAGGATTGTTGCCTCGCTTTCACGGAACGTACGGAGTGACCATGTGGATAAAGGGGAGGAGTCCTAGCTGCTGGATGTACGGAGTGTACCGCGCATCATAACGCATCTTGCCGGACGAGACCTCGTGGTACCTAAGTCGAAGGGGTTGAAGCTCCTGCAAACATACAATGGAAAAATGTTAGATTTCCATCTAAACAAACATGGCATCTTGTTCGACTTGCATTGAAGTTTTTAGTACATGTCTCTTCTCCGACATCTTGTAGGCACGGTGTTGAACATCATAGTGAGCATTGTTTAGAAGGGGGTTTAGAGCCATCCTACATATTCAAAACAATAGAGAGAATAAGAACAATTACAAAATGTCCATCTTATTCCAACTATAGTTGACACATATAGTTCTAACATCTAGTTCTACCCTACTATACCTATAATTCTAACACGAACAAAAATTTCCTCCTACTCTACCTATAATTCTAGGGTTTCACTATCCCAAAATAGCTAGGGTTTTACATGCATTCCTAATATTGCAATCTAGGGTTTCAAGATCCAACTTACAAGCATTCCTAAACCTAAAGATCAAGTAAACATGGCAATGGTTCATACAATCTATGGTTTCACCATCCAATCTAGGGTTAGACCAAAATTGCAAATAAGGGAGAAAAAGGAGAAATTTGTGGATGTAATTGAGAGGATTAGAGAGAATACCGTGAGGGATTGGGAGCACAAATCTTGGAAGAAATTCACCAATCTGCCCTGGTTGGGGAGATCGCCGCCATGCCGTCTGTTCTCTAGCCCGGGAGAGGAATGAGTTGGGTCTGGGAGGTGGCTCATGGCTGGTACATGACCTAAAGTGCGGCGCCAGAACGGGCGCCAAGACTACATCTGCGGCGCCACGCTACAAGGCGCCGCGACTATCGGGACTGGCCCATGGGCTCCACCGGCAGTGCGGCGCCAGCGCATCTTGGCGCCGCTCTTGAGGCGCGGGCCTTTGTGGCGCGTTAAAATGGGTTAGTTCCGTGAATTTGTTCTGGCCAGAGTTCATTTCGTGAAATTGTTATTTCTTTAGGTTATTTTCGTCCATTCTGCCCCGTAGCGTAGGAATGCTCTGTTCCGCGCCGTCACTTGACTTTCCATTTTGAGGTTGAGGTTCGGCGCTGTCACCTGATGATTGGTTGAAAACGTGTGGGCGCTCGCTGGTTACCTTTCTGGCAGTCCTTGTTTTTTCAGGCAGAATGGACAAAAATAACCTATTTTTGAAAGGATTTTACAAACTGAACTCTTGGTGAAACAATTTTACAAAACTAACCCTTTTAGTAGCGCCTAACACAAAGGCGCTATGTTCAACGGTGTAGCGCCTTTCTGAAAAGCGCTACACTCTTTGCTAGCGTGGCAGGCGGGTCTCATGATACGTTTGGTTGGGACGTCATTATGCGTAAGACGCTACACTAGCCTACATATATAATGTGTGTATTTAGTTGAAAGAAAAGTGTGGTGGCTTAGTTGGTTGAAGTCTTTGTTGCTAACTAGTAGGTTGTGAGTTCAACTCCCCATAATCCCACTTTTTATTTTTATTTTGTAAAGGCTGCGATATTGGTTTATATTATTGTACATATGGAAATATGTTAATTATAGCATCCTTATTTATTAAAAAAAAATGAAAATCGAGTATGAAATTTTATAATCTCTATTAAAATTATTTTTCAGAAGCATGAAACCGATTATGTTTTAGAACTATACTAGTTTTATTATAGTCTATAAAAGCCTATAAAAATACATTTAACAAAAGTCTATAAAAGACTATAAAACATATTAAATAAATAAACTAAAAAATAATACACAAAAGACTATAAAAACAAAAGTCTACGCGACAAAGGAAAAAAAGAGTCAACAATGACTACACAAGTCACGGCATCACGCACGAACACTAGAAAGAGAAAAAACAAACTGTGTGGTCTGCTAGCCTGAATTGTTGTACGTATATGATGCCTCCGGCTAAATCATACGCGTAATAGAAATCTTGAAAGGGTTATATCGGTTTACAAGATTGACTATGACATAAGCTACATCTCAACTAGTTAAAAATAAGTACTAAATTTTTTTATTTTGTGCTTCAGACAACGAAACCTATTTTGTTTGAATTAACAAAATTTATAATTAGTTAGCGAAGCATTAAAGAGTAACGAACAAACAATCGATTAGGTGGTATACACGTTCACCAAAACATAAAAAAAAAACGTACGACAAAACCCTTTCTTTGTGACATGTACGGACGAGACAAAAAAGTGAGCGAGCGTGCCATATTAATCTACCATATACCGGCAACGTAAATCCCTGTTTCGCCTGCTTGTAAAAATACTAATAACTCAGTTGAAAACAAAATTGGTTGTACTGCTCCACTACCGTAAATCACTATCAATTGAGTTTGTTAAAGCTAGTAAAATTTTAACAGATACTCGGTTTCCATTTTTTAAAATAAATAAGGATGCTAGAATTAACATATTTTCATATGAACAACAATATAAACCAATGTCACAGCCTTAAAAAATAAAAATAAAAAGTGGGATTTTGGAGAGTTGAACTCACAACCTACTAGTTAACAACAAAGACTTCAACCAACTCAGCCACCATACTTATCTGTCAACTAAATACAGACATTATATATGTAGGCAAACTCAGCCACCTACGTATAGTGACGTTCCCGCCAAACGTACCATGGGACCCGCGTGCCACGCTGCCAAAGAGTGTGACGTCTTTCAGAAAGACGCTACACCGTTGAGCATAGCGCCTTTGTGTTAGGAGCTACTAAAAGAGTTAGTTTTATGAAATTCTTTCCCCGAGAGTTCAGTTTGTGAAATCCTTTCAAAAATAGGTTATTTTTGTCCATTCTGCCGTTTTTTCATTGGCAGTTCGTTGCTTTCTTTCTGGACGAACTAGTCTTCGTCTCCAGTCTCCAACCCCCTAGGCCACCAGACAGCACGCCGCAATCCGCACTCCTGCTGCACCTGCACGGCGATCGCGATGAATTCACTCTACTCCCGGCCGATCACCCTCTCCGCGCCCTCCTCCGGCCTCCGCCTCCGCACCAGCCGCCACCTCCCCGCCCGCGCGAGCTCGACAGGCCTCCCCTCTCCCCACATCCTCCGCGCCCGCTCCGGCTCCGCCGTCCATCCAAGCCCCTGCGCGCCACGCCTTCTGTTGCTTCCCGTCTCTTCGAGCAACGGCGGAACAATCGGTGGATCAAAGGGCGAGCTCCCCATCCCCTTGGGTGGAGATGGATGTGGCGGCGGCGGCGGCGGCAGCGGAGGCGGCAGAAGCGGCAAGCCAGGGAGCGGATACGAGGATGGCAATTCAGGGGAGGGCTTCCGAGTGCTGGACCGTATCGTCAAGTTGCTCCGCCGTCTGCTTCAGCATGGCGTCTTCAATGGGCCACTCCTCGCCGGCGACTTCTTGGCCACTATGCATAGCTGGGTCAGCCTCAGCACAGAGGTTTGCGACAAAAGTCCTCCATACCTGTACTTTTCTTTTCTTGTTAGATTTTCGTTACACAGCCTTACCCCCGAGGGCTCGTTTGGCTCCCATCATTTGGGACCAAAAAAACATACTACCTCCGATCCTAAATAAGTGTCGTCATTTTAAACTAAACTTAGTTCAAAACCGTGACACTTATTTTGGATTGGAGGGAGTACTAGAATTTATTTGACAATTTCATGATAGACTTGTTTGGTTGTCCCGGGATTGGGTCCGTCGTTTCAATTGGAAATTCTAGAGCGTGGGCACTTGGGAATCCTATCGAGATTCCATATAAAACATGTTTGGCTGTCACGGAATTGATACCATCATTTCAATTCGAAATTCCAGCAAATGTGTATGATTTTGAGTCAATTCTTGTTCCTAATGCAACCATTTGTCTAGAAATCATTTCATTCCATAATTCTGTGCGGCTGCCAAACATGATTCTTAGATTGGAGTTTCAAATTGGGCAAATGAACTAATGGCAACAATGTGATTTCATTTCATTTCTGACAAATGGAATGAAATGAAGTGATGGCTTCCAAATGAGCCCTCAAAGAATAGCAATTTGGAGTTTTAGTGACACCCGAGTGCTTGATTTCGCGTAACTGATTTAGGGGATTTGGATTGCGATTTACAGTAAAATATCTGAAAAGGAAAATCTCTTCCCAAATTTTCAGATCGGTATGTAACTATTCGATTGGGTTGCAACACCCCCCATGCTCACGAAGCTTGTACTTCTTCAGCATTCCCTACCTTCCATTTATAGGAACTTTATACCTGTTGCTTAATTGTTTGATCAAGAGTGCACCCTTTCGTGTGTTAATGTCTTACTTATGATGAGGAGGAGATGGAAACTTTGTTATTGTAGCTGGCTATGCTAGGCAATATGCTAAAACATGCTATTTTTTTTCTATAATCAGGAAATGAGTCTCCATTTGGGTCTCACTCTTCCAACAGCGCTGTATGCTCTGCTTCCATTTTGCTCTGCTTCTTTACCTTTTTGTTGCACCAACCATCCTGAAAGCATTATGGTTTTGTTGGCTTGTTAATGCTTCAATTTTGACATTATGGTTTTGTTGGCTTGTTAATGCTTGACAGCATGAAATCATTCGAATGGGAGACGATGGCAGCAGTGATGATGAAACCAAAGTAATCATACCTGTTCCCCAGGATAATCACTCTGACAGGAGCAGCAGGACTAGTTCCAATAGAAACAAATACAGCACCAGGACTGCACAAGTGGTGAGAAACTGACGTGGTTTTGTCTCGCTCTTGTTATCCTCCTAATGTTCTCTTTGCTCTCTGACGACCTTGTCTGTCCGATGATGCGTCACAGGGAACGAAAACAACAAACAGCCAAAATCATCATGTTGATATGGATATTTCTGATGGTGAAATTCTTTTGGACGATGAGAAAAAGATGAAGGTTCAATCTCGAAAAAAGGAAAACCAAACACTTCAATCTCGAAAAAAGAAAAACCCAACACTTCAATCTCGAAAAAAGAGAAACCAAATACTTCAATCTCGAAAAAAGAAAGAGGTAAATTTTGCCCCTTTAGCTAATGTTAGATTAGTAGCCCGCTACCTATCATTCTTTAGCCGCATATCAGTTCATGGCATCTCTACTGAAAATTCATTTTTTACTCTTGTTAGTTTGATCTTCAACCTATTCCCTTAAAAGAGAACAACCAGATACTTCAAAATATGCTAATGTTTCTTACTGCATTTTTTGAACTCAGGGTACACGGAGTCAAGTCTCCAACACCGCAAACTCTTTAGTTGCTGCTGCTTTGGCTCTCCTCCCTTATTGGGGTATTTGTTGCTCTGATCCAGCTCAGATTATTTCCAAAATTTGGAAGGATGCCCTTTACATAGCATACATCTTCTTGTTCTTCGTCACTATTATAGTGTCAGCTCATTCTTCACGATTCAAGGATGCAAAGTTATCTGTCAATGCCGGATTCAAATTATTAGAGATAGTGCAGCTTCTACTGCTTCTGGTCTTTTGTGTGGCAGCATTTATACCACAGCATGTTTGTAGAGGTGTGTCCACTTGGGCAATATGTCCGTGTATCGGAGTTTTATTCATGATAGTGATTGCTTGTGGTACTGAATTTCAGAAGAAGGTGTAGTGCCTTTTGATTATATATTATAATAGTTAATTTCAAATTAGGAAGTAGCAAGAACATATTTCATACTAGTGTCTTGGTTCTTTTTCTCTTTCAGACGGTGATTAACTGCATGAAGGTTCCCTGTCAAATGGTGATTAAATGCACAAAGGTTGTGTATGCGAAAGTTCAGCAGTGGGTGCCACACCTGAGCCTGCCTGAATGTATAAAGACCAAGTTCAAGAAAATGCCAGAGAAGCAGATTTGCCCAGGCTTGCCCATGGAGCCGGTTTAGACAGAGTAAGCATTCTACAGTTTCTACCTGTTCACATTCTAGGCTTTGAGAACATTATATGCTTTGAGTAACAGAAGTGGAAGGTTATTGTTGTCATGGGTTGTAACCCCGCCTATTCTTCAAACTTTGAGATAATATAGGAGAATATAATTTTGCATGAGTATTACGTGTTTTTTTTTGTTATATTCAGTGCCACTGGTTGTATGAGATGATGTATTTAACAGATGTTGTTTCTTGATTACAGAGAACCCTAGATGACGTGCTCTCATGTGTACCGGGCATACCATTCCTGCAAGTGAAGTGAATGAGAAGATCAGGCGCTACCGAGAGGATTGGGAACAAAACTTGAAACTTTATTTCCCTTGAGCCATTGTTTAAAGCAGTACATTTGGCTGAATTTGGCAACGCTACAATTGAAGTGTTTTCTTCACGATGTGTTCTGCCAGGCAAATAAGTGTAGTAGTACTCATGACATCACTTGAAACTTTTGAATAAATGTGAGATGTATGGTTTACATGGTTTCGTTCGGTTTCGACAGGACAATGACACCTGCTCGCTCCACGAGTATTTTTTCATTTCGGAGATGAAATGAAACAACTGTCGTCCAAGCCCATTGCATCCTCTTAGAGAGAGAGATTTTAATTTTGTTTTTGAAGAAAAGGTTGCCGGAGCGACTTTTCACTGCATTAAGAAGAGAGGGTACATGAGTAGCAGGTATAGCTTCAAAACAGAGAGAGAAACATTACAGGATGGCAACGTACCTTGTCAGGTTCGTGGGGGGTCTGTGTTACAGCCTTGCAGGGCTTTGTCACGAGGTCGTCCAGCCATGGACCGGGTGTTAAGCTCCTCAATGATCTTGGCGAAAATCCCCTGTAGTGTCGATGCCCGGCGGTTGAAGATGCGAGATTTTCACTCCTTCCAGCTCGTCCTCCAATCAAGTTGAGAAAGGGCAATCCATCCATCCTTTCTGGCTCGGCTTTGGAGTCCAGGATCTCGTCTCTTCAAGGCCAGTGATCAAGATTGCGAGGAGGAGCAGCGGGGACGACGAAACGGGTTGGCAGCTGACAGGAGACAAGCACGGTGCTTCACTCTGATCACTTGATTGGCGAGCCCCTGAAATTTACTCGACCAGATGTTTTAGCTTTTGTGATCACAAAAGCTAAAACATCTTATATTATGAAACGGAGGGAGTACATGACTAGGACAGTGCAATGCAGCGCCTTAACGCATGCTGACGATATTTGAGTCAAATCTTGAGCATTAATCATCTCAAGAAGAAATATATCTTTGCCAATAATTGTTAGTTCAAACCAAATCTTTTGCATTAATAATTCTTTGTCATATACTCCTTTAGTAGTATAAGCTATAAAAGATATTTGTTGGGGACTAATTAAATGCAAAGAAAACCTTCTAATAATGAACTAGTAGCCATAAATTAATATTTCAATAATAACCTTTTGATTTCAGGTTCCCTTTAAAGGAGGTCTTGGCGCAGATCTTGCAGCTCATTCTCTTGTACTGCTGGCGTGAGAACCATGGGTGACTTCACTCTCTTTATCTTGGTTCTGTGCATTCTACGTCTCGCCCATGGCAGCATCAGTGGAGGCGGACTCCATGCTGCAAATCAGGTGCATGTCGTGTGATTCATATTTTTTTCCTACAGTACTATATCTTGATTAATTGAAGACCAAATGATGAAATGACCCATGTTTTATTTCAGGAGGAAATTGGTAACAGCTCGAAACCAGTCGACCTAAAGATCGGTGGTGGTTCGGGTGCACCTCCTGCAAATCTGTCACTGTTTTTCCCTGATGATGGCGTCAGAACTCCCTATGTGAGTATACTACTCCCTCCTGTTTGAGTACAACATAATCTCAACAATTTACCTTCTTTTTTGTGAGCAACACAAATAGACCTTTCGTGGTGAGAAACGATCTAAGCGATTAACCATTAGGTTGAATCTGCATGGGGGTGTGTGATGCTGTTTTTGAAGTGTTTGTTGGGTGATGAATCTAAATCCCATTTTAAAAGGTAGATTCGTGTGTAAAGATATGCGAATCTTTAATAAATGCATGGCGTGTGCACCTAAATCCACAAATGAAAACACAGGGAACACAACAAGTCAAGTTGTAACAGTCATTTAAAGGAAATTTCAGCTACCAAAATGGACAAAAAATTGGTAGAAACACAACAAATCTCTACCATACTAAAGGGAGCCTTAACTAGCTAGTGATATTGCCATCTTGAATTAACTGAACCTTTCTACTATCAGACTGCAGCATATAAGACACAAGCCAAGCGGGATTACTACGGGATCCAAGCTACAATGGATGTACACAGTCTCAAATTGCAGGAAGGTCAACACAGTGGAGCTGCGTTGATTATTAAGAACACGAACGCTTTCGACCGTAATATGCTTGTTGTTGGATGGCATGTAAGTCTCTCTTTTTTCGTGTATTTCGTTTTTCACTACATGTCCAGTTTTTGAAATGCGGTGTGTTCCCCATTCATTTACAGGTTTATCCATGGTTGTATCGGGGTAATTCAGACACTCACTTTTTCACTTATTGGACGGTAAGATCAACACTGCCATGTATCTCTAATATGCATTGGTCTAGTTTTCTTGTAGTCACTAATTTTTCACTCGCTAATTTGCATCATATATAGAGCGATAATCAAGGATGGACGGGCTGCTATGATTTGACCTGTCCAGGATATGTTCCTGAGAAAGGTGCCGTAGTTCCAGGAGCCACATTGCGTCCCATTTCTGAATCCAATGGAGCAAAGAAAACCATTAACCTAAAAGTTTTCAAGGTAAGAGAAACATCTTCATCTTGCAAGCCATTGTTCATCATGAATTTGTACAAGTTGCTCTTCCCATGTCGAGTTTTCGGTTCTTGAGTTTGTGTAGGACAAAGTGACTGGGGACTGGCTGGTCCACTGTGGAATCAATTCAAAGCGACGCTTGATCGGGCGCTTTCCAAAGACCTTATTTACCACCTTGGCTTACAAAGCATCCGAGATGCAAGTGCGAGGTTTCGTGCTGACCGAGGCGACTGATTTGGCCCCAATGGGCAGCGGATTCCGTCCCAACAACAGGAGAGCTGCATCGTTCGGACATATCCGTTTCGTGGATCAAAATGGCAAGAGTTTCGTGGCCCCGCAAAATTTCGTACCCTATGTAACAAGCGAGAAGACCTACTCCGTGTCCAACATGAGCCCCAAGGGCGCGTTCAAGTATGGCGGGCCATCCATCTGAATGACAATTTTTTGACTGCCAATGGCTGGTTTGGACCGCATGTAACAGACAACAAAACTCGTTTCTGCATCACAGTCGCTTGTTATTTTTTTTTGCAATGGTAGACACTCCGACGTTATGGTCTTATGTATAACTATGTCGCCGATGGTTCTGCATTGCCCTGTGACGACTCATCGCAATAATATTGTAGGACTTGGTTAAGTTATTTATGTTGTTCATCTGGTGAATCATGTATTAGACGTGTGATGTTTTTTTTTTATCTTGGAGTGTGGCACACTCTCTCTATAACTCCTGGTTCCACAAATCATATTCATACTTTCAATCATGATGGAACCATCTGATTAATTTAGATGGTGCTGATTAATGTAGTTACTCGTTGGGAGCCTCCAACTAGAACATCAGAACTGCTTGGAATCAAATGTAGGTTCTTATTACATTCTCACTTTTTTCTGACTTGTCACGGCAAGAAAAGCTGATGGAGTAAGTGTAAATGCATTCCATAATGCAGTCTATCTATCGAGCAGTGTCTCGCACCATCAAGGTATTAGTCCTGAAAGCAGACATTTCAGCCAAAAAATGGGCTCATGAAAATATAGTGCATAAGAGGAAATGCCCAAATTGTTGAATGTGCTTTCTTATAGAATCACCTCATTGTACTGAACACTAACCAACATCCATACAATGGTTAACGACTCACTTTCTCCTGTTAAATTGCAGACGCAATGAGAACCAATCAGGGTTTAAGTTACAACCCTTGGGCCGAATTTACTCCAGAATGTATGGTAAGTTATGTAAGCAATGCCTTCAGGTGTGATAGGTTTAGTTGTGTTTTTTCAGTTGTCGACTCAATTTATTAAATAGAAGATAATTTAAAGTCTGTAAAATCTTCAGCATACATCTTCATTATTTTAGGAGTACTTTTTATACGCACTTCCTCCATTTTAAAATATAAGATATTTTAGCTTTTGTGAAATGAATGTAGTGTGTGGTTTTACATTTGTTTCATAAAAGCTAAAACATCTTGTATTATGAAACGGAGGGAGGACATGTTACTAAAAAATTAAAAGTAGAGAATAGCGAATGTAAAATATTTGCCATCATGCTGGCAGGACCTGGGTCAGCTGATCCTGGGTCCAGCACGGCTTCACCCCTCGAGCCTGATAGTAGTGGGCCTCCTATGAGGACTCCCCGTCCAGGGAGACCTCGCGGGAGACCCCCTAAGGCCCCATCTCGTCGCCCCCACCGAGCCGTGCCCGCTCTGCCCCCAGTAAGGGGTCCGCGCTTGAGTGATCGGTCATATGAACATCATTCGAGCGTTCCAGGCGTTCATTTGGAACATACGGGGTTCGGCCAGGTCGGGCGGTGCCGTCAGATCAAGGAATACTTACGCCAAGAAGATGTGGATATTGTGGGCCTTCAGGAGACGATCCGTCATGACTTCTCGTTGGTAGAGTTGGAGGGCCTGTCTCGGCACAAGTTATCCTGGACCTGGCTCTCGGCGAATGGCCACTCGGGTGGCATCCTCCTTGGCATCAAGGAGGATCCCTTCGAGGTTGAGGATATGGACCGCGGGGAGTTCTTTGTGAGTATGGCACTCACCCATAAACAATCGCATCTCAAATGGGAGGTGATTATTGTTTATGGCCCCGCGGACCATAAGAGGTCCCATGAGTTCTTGCTTGAGCTCAAGGCTAAGGTGGAGCGCACGAAGACCCCGGTCATAGTGGCAGGAGACTTAAATCTCTGTTGCCTGCCAAAACCCACCGGCGAGCAGCGACGAGCAACACGAAGAGCCGGGAGGCTCCCAGAACTGCTGGTGGGCCCTGGTCCCTCGGGCAACGGCATAAAACTCCGCACACGCCCCGGCTTGGTTCGAGCGTGCCACCTGACCTATACCTGGTCGAAGGTGAAGGATTGCTTGATTGATTTCTGCATGGTAAACAAGTATACAGAAATTCGAGCCGTGACCGCTCCTGTGTTTTCGTGAATCGGCTCCTAGAGCCGATTATCCCCATGGTTCTGCATTAGATTTACGACAACATGGGGTTTTGCTTTATCATTACAAGTTAAATCGATCTACGACAGTTTAACATTTTCACCACGTAACTGGAACGTCCTACACGTAATTGAGCCTGGTAGATGCAAAAGATGATAGAAAACTAACCCTAGAGGAGGCCTAACAACCGACGTAAAGTCAATTACCGGAACAACTTCTCTAGAACTAATAAACCACGTCCTTACGTACTACTGGATCGTTCAACCCGTTTGCAAGGCCTGACTACGTAGATATCAAACTAACCTTTGGTGAACAAGGCATAACCATAACAGATCGAATCAGCTAAATAAAGATCAAGCAAGATGCTATCCTTGCACTTGGGAAAAGGTGCAAAGGTAGCGAGGTAACTAGAGGTAGCATAAATCAAACAATTATAACGAAAAGCACCGATGCTAGCCTCAACAAATCTATGATGGTAGTGTTACTCGCCATCAACAAGGCTTTAGTACGAGTAACACCAAATAACGCATAAGTAAAAATACTGCCTAGATCGCAAGATGCGATCTAGGCAGCATGACACTTACCCGAAAGAAACCCTAGAAACAAGGGGTGGCGATGCGCCGAGATTGTGTTTTGTTGTGAACGTGATTGTCCTCTTCTTTTCGATAACCTTAGATACATATTTATAGTCCGGAGACTTTCTATCTTTGGAATAACTCTACAACTCTATCTTTACCTAAACTGAAACGGAACCTACTATGATACAAGATACACGGGCAATTTAGCCCAAATCCACGCACAAGGCCGATTCAACAACACGTTGAATATACGTGAATATACGTATCTTCCAAGCCCATCTTGATCACGACCCATCTCCTTCTTTGGCCAAAATATGGCGATAACACATGCCCCCTGGTTTTGGCAATAATAATTCCGAAACCACTCTGCTGATGTTTTTTTTCTTCCCCCTCTTTTTTTTCTTCACATCGGGTTACGCGTTGCAGAGTAGAATCGTCACGCCACCTCCTCATCATGATGCCCTGTCTTCTCAACTCCTTCGCAGTGCATGATTTGACGATTTTGGCAGCACATTCTGGAAAACCGCTATGGCATTGAATCGCCTCCCACTATTCCCCTTATTTAAATTCATCTGAGCAGTTCGCAGTCCCCATCTTCTTCCAGCAGCCAAAAAACCCTTCTTCCTCCGCAGAAAAAACCCTCTTTCTCCGCCATGGCCTCCTCTGCTTCATCTGGCCTGTCCTCCCAAGCCTCCAACTCAATGAGCGACCGAGAGCCGACGCCAGAGCACCCGCCTACGGCGGCGTACAACACTCTCGCCCCACAATGGTGGGACGAGAGGGATTGGGATTTCGCCGCTTGGTCGGAGGACGACGCGTCCTTGACTGACGGCGAGGAGGACCTGCAGTTCCTT
This sequence comes from Avena longiglumis, assembly GCA_030063025.1. Taxonomy (NCBI): domain Eukaryota; kingdom Viridiplantae; phylum Streptophyta; class Magnoliopsida; order Poales; family Poaceae; genus Avena; species Avena longiglumis. The sequence goes on from CP125978.1 coordinate 464,847,466, forward strand.
GCCGATGGAGAACCGAGGCGACAAGACCGACGACGCCATGTCACGATCGGCGTCGACTCCTCGACGGAGGAGGAAGAGGAGGACACCTCCGAGGAGTACCAGCCGTGAAGTACTTCCGCCGGGTCCAGAGGACACCAAGACGACGAGGACGAGGAGGCCCCATTGCTTCTTCAAAGAAGAAGAACGAAGACGACGCCGCAAAGAATACCAGGACGAACAAGACGGCGGCGACGACCTCGGCCTCTAGATTAGGAATTAGTATTAGCAGTAGTAGTAGATTTCCCTTTTGTAATCAATCAGCCTTTTGTAAGCAATCAGCTTTTGAATGAACGAATGAAAATCTGTTTCTCGAAGATTGCTTTTTTCGCCCCAATTTTGCCGATAGCCAAAATAGGCCGATGCTCCAGAAGACGATAGCAACGTATCGGCTTTCACCCTGCTACGCTCATACAGTCAACCAAGCCACAGCTCAAAGAGCCGATGCACATCGGCTTTCCCAAAAACGTTGACAAGGTCAAAACTTGGTCGCATATTTAGGCAAATCTAAGCGACTGCTTTTCAGTTTCAAACGGTAACCTGCGACTTTCTTCAAAAAGGGCGACCTAGATATCCAATTACCCACCAGATTGAGCTCACAGACAAGAACCCTCAATCCTCAATCGCATAGATCCATCTCCGCGGCAAACTAGATGGCGGAATCGTCCAACACCAATCCAGAGGTCTCCGTCCGAAGGTACTTACCTCGCAGCTTCGAACGCGATGTTAGAATTTAATGGCGAACACCGAATTAATGCCTTTATTCCACCATTAAACTTTCTAGGTTTCGTATACATTCTGCCGCATCCTTCTCTCCCAAATTCCTCTGTCTTGGCCTCGCAGATTCTAGTCCTGCCCATCCGATTTCTTGCGAATTCAGAATCCCTTCAGAAGCCAAGACCTAGATCTGAACTCTTGGGGCGATCGTCATGAAGCCTGGCCTAATCCCCCTGAACATTGGGTCTCTTGGTTCAGCAGAGTAGCTAGAGCTTACCAATCCCAATGGGAAACCACAGGAATAGCCGATGCCTTGCATTTATCATTGTCTCCTCTCGAGAAACATGAGAACCTTCTGAAAACCATCGGCTACTTCTGGTCTGACGCTCTGAACTGTTTTATGTTCGGTCATGGCCCTATGTCACCAACCTTGTTAGACGTGGTGATGATCACTGGTCTGGATGTTACATCACCCAGCCCCTCTGCTTTTAAACTGACCAAAGTCCCCTACAAACTGTCTTCTAAAACAGACTGCACGAACTGGGGTGCCTACCTCCAACGCCATATGAAAACAAAGGGCCCTGTCTCAGAGAAAGAACATACAGCCTTTCTCAACTTCTGGCTGGAGCATTTCATATTCTGTGGCCCTTCCCTTGCTCCAACCAAAAACTATCTCTCCTTAGCCCACGAACTGGCCAAAGGTACCCAACTTGGCCTCGGCAAATTGTTCCTTGGAGAAGTCTATCGATACCTCCAGTTGATGTCTGTCAAGCTGTTTTCTGGCATAGCAGTCAAAACAGGCGGTCCTTGGTGGTTTATTCAGCTATGGGCTCAGCTGTATTTTCAAAATCACATCCCAAACTTCCCCCTTTTGGCGAGCTGCACCTTTCCAGATGTAAAAGGGAAGCAGATCCGATGCACCAGCTATGGCCAAGCTTTGTATAGACTGCCAGGCAGTAAGCTGACCCCTCAGGAGGCATCCAAGTGGTTCAGCGCTTTCTTCCAAGGCCTGGACAACCCTACCTTCTTCCCTTACATGGAGGAATCAGAACACTTTGAAAATCCACTCTCCTTCAGGCTGGACAATTTTGCCGATGACACTAGCACTCGGCAGCTCTTTTCCACCGTGATTCGTCCCTGTTTCCTTCCAGTTGGCATGAGTACGTCCAACAGAATAATCAAACCGGGTATGAATTCTACCAGCCAAGTAGTGGCTCGCCAATTTGGCCTTGGACAAGTACCTCCCCATTTCTTTCTTCACCACCTTACGGAGTAGAGCCGACTTGCTGATCCTCTCACCACCAAAGGTGTTATTCCTTCTTTGATGCTCGACCATCCCAATTCCCAACGACCTCACCTTTGCCTCATCAACCGATGGCTTTGAAGACGGTGGTCAATGTGGAAGACTCACGCCTTCAGAGAGCTCTGGGACCGTTCTTAAACAGCTCGATGTCGACTATGACATCCCGTGGAGCAGTACCACTACTTGCAAATTTTCTTGATGCAGCTTACAAACGATTCTTCTATTAATCCATTCTTTCTCTTTGCAGCAACAAGATGGCCCTGAACCTACGCATAGTGATGGCTCCCCCTTCGAGTTCTTTCCGCCAGCTCCTGTGGTTCTTTTCTGCAAAAACTCGCCACCTCTAAAAAAGGTCATAATGCAGAAACAGCCGATATCACCACAATCGGCTTCCAAGAACCCAACAACCTCTAAGCCAGCTGCCCCTCGAGTTCCAACCAAAACAAGAACGACTACGAGGAAGGTAGCTGCCAGGAAGACCTTGAGGCGCCGGAGCCCTTCTCCAGAAAGCTCGCATGTAGGGTGATCTATGCCTTGGTCGATCCTTCTAATTCTTCCATCCTTGTAGACATGCTTGTGCTCACTGGTTCTCCTTTTTACGAGCTTCCGAAGACACCTCCATGAGAACACTCGGATCAATCGAGGAGAACCGGACCCAACAGATTCGAGAGGACCATCACACCGAGCCAGATTCATCACCATCGGCTTCCGTGAAAAGGTCTTTTCTCGAACCCATCGCCCCCGAGCACCGGTCGAGGCGGGCCAGTGGTCCCAAGAGAGCTCGCAAAGGACTGCAGCTTCTTCGTCGAGCCAGGAGGTTTCAAAATCATCACCCTTACGCCTTACCACTTACTTCTTTTGATCTGCCGATTAATCATTATTTATACCGCTAAACACCTTCCATGCGACGTCGATGTTTCTAGTGGGAAAGCTGGGCAAGGCCGATGCCTTTAGCCAAACCGGACCTAGCAATCCCGAAGGTGCGATGAAACGGCTACCACCGGCCAATCCCCCAAAGAACCACACACAAGCCGATCGTCTCCTCGGCTATCCCTTGATCTTAGGAGAGGTACGTTTAGGTTCTTCGGCTCATCCTTACATTTGGGCGCATTACCGACGCTTTTGGGCTGCGAGTTGTGATATTTCAGGTTTGCCGACGTCGACCCGAATCCATCGAACCAACTCCTCCGTTGTCTGCCGATGAACCACGAGCCAGGTTGTTCCACCTCAATTCCAGCCTCAAAGCCCTCCTGTCCTCCCCAATCGAAGAGCCGATCGAGGGTTCGAGGAGGTGAAGAGCGTCTGCTGAAATAAAGACCAACTCCCGGAGCATTGGTGAAGCTTTGGCCATTATAACTCGTCTTCTACGGGCCACGGGTGAAGTTAGCTCGTGAGAGGATCGATCACGCCGCCCAACTCCCATCGAAGCCAATATCGCAGATGATGCAAGAACTCAACGAGAAAAGGCGTCTCTGGATGCCAAAACTAACACCTCTGTCAGTACCACCGAGCTCGCATCCTTGAAAAGGGAGTTGGAAGATCTTGAAGAGAAGGTCCGAGCGACTAAACAGCTCATTCGTGACAAGGAAGAATCCATCGCCCGCTCTCAAGACGGCGTAAAGCCTCAAAGCTCAAATGAAGACCGATCTGGTAAATACGTGCCTCGAACAAGCAGCTAGTGACGGGCAAGGATGAAGACGACGGCCGAGATCGCCGAGGTGGATCGTGTCCGGCGACGCCCACGCCTTAAGCATTTCTTCATGGCTCGTATGTAAACCGGCACCTGTTTGTAACATATGTGAACCTCTAGAGTCGATGACCGTGCATCGCTATATATTTTCTTTTATTTGGCCGATTTTATGTATCGGCCCCCACATTTTACATTCCAACGTCTCACGTGCTTTTACTTGGCGATTTCATGTATCGGCCCCATATTTATGTCCATCATCCCACATGCTTGGGAAATATCTCTTGAGATGTTGACCGTTGACCGCCACTGGGAATTTTACGCCGTCCAGCTCCTCAAGCATGTATGCGTTTCCTCTTAAAACTTGATCGACCCTGTACGGCCCGTGCCAATTTGGAGACCATTTACCATATGTTGCATCCTTAGTCCCTAATGGCAACACAGCTTCCCACACCAGATCACCAACGTGGAACTCCTTTGGCCTCACTTTCTTGTTATATGCACGAGCCACCTTGGCCTTGTTCTCTTTGATTTTCTCAAGCGACCACAGCCTGAGCTCAGTTAAATCCTCAACACTGTCACTCATCAGGGTTGCATATTCTTCGATTGTTAGATTGTCACGAAAAGTGACACGCCTCGATCCAGTAATTTCCCGTGGCACACGGCTTCTTGTCCATATACTAGATGGTATGGCGAGGTTTTTATCACTCCATGGCATGACATGCGATAAGCCCATAACGCCTCTGACAAAACCTCGTGCCAACGCCTAGGGTGCTCATCGACTTTTCTCTTGATCAGCTTGATGAGGCTCTGGTTGGATGCTTCACTTGCCCATTTGCACGAGCATAGTATGGAGATGATCCGATCGCTTGATCCCCGTGTCCTCGCAGAACTTTCTAAACTCGTGAGAAATGAAGACCGAACCTCCATCGGTCGTGATAGTTTGGGAATCCCGAATCTATGGATGACATGTTCTTTCACAAAATTGATGACATCCTTTGAGTTTATCGACTTCATCGGGACAGCTCCACCCATTTAGTGAAATAATCGTGATGGCCAAAATCCACATGTGGCCTTTGCTTGATGGAGGATTGATTTTGCCGATCATATCCATGCCCCAACCTCGGAATGGCCAAGGCTTGATGATGGGGTTCATTGGTCAGCTGTACCATCTGAATTTTCCCAAATTTCTGACATGTCGACACCCTTTGTAGTACTTGAAACAGTCCTCAAGCATGGTGGGCCAATAAAACCTGATCGCCGATCAACCATTTCATCTTGTGAGCCGATTGGTGAGGTCCACAGGCGCCTTCGTGTACCTCGTGTAGGAGTCGCCTCGGCTGTCCCCAGGCATTTGAGCAATAACCCCTCCAGAGTCCTGTAAAACATGTCATCCCCAATAAGCACATACTTCATGGCCTTGTACCTTATCCGTTTAGGTGCCCCCCGAGCCGAATCCTTCAAGTAATTGAAGATATCGGCTCTCCAGTCGTCGGCCCAGAATCAGACTGAACATCGGCTCTCGCTACGCCCTTGTAGCCCAAGCCATTTGGGCAAGATCATTCGCCTCGGTATTCTGCAACCGCGGGATCCAGGTGAAGTTTATGTATCGGAACTGCGCCATCAGCTCACGGCAGTGCAGCCATAATGGGAAGAGGGACTCGCTCTCGCACTTGTATTCCTCCGTGAGTTGGGAAATCACCAACTTGGAGTCTCCAAAAATTTCCACTGCTTCTGCTCCAGCTTCGATGAGCAATTCCATTCCCTTGCGTAACGCCTCGTACTTCGACGTTGTTGGTGCGAGGCGGATAACTGATGGAGAAGGAAAATGTTGCCCCGGGCGATTACGAGTAGCATGCCGATGCCACACCCATCGTCACAAACCGATCCGTCGAAAAACATAGCCCACGCAGATAGACAATGCTGCTATATTAGTGTTGATCCTTTCAGCGATAAGGTCGGCCAACGCCTGTCCCTTAACTGCTTTCGCGGGTTGATACCGGATGTCAAACTCCGATAATGCAAACATCCATTTGCCCAGTCAGCCCTTCAACATAGGAGCCGACAGCATGTGCTTTATGACGTCTGATTTGCATATGATGATAATCTCCGCGGATAGCAAAATGTGACGCAGCTTGGTGCAGGTGAAAAACAGGCAGAGGCACAACTTATCGATAGCAGGATACCTTGTCTCTGCATCCAGCATCCTTCTGCTTATGTAAAATACGACTCGCTCCAGCCCATCATAAACTTGCACCACCACCGAGGCGATGGACGTGTCAGCTACTGACAAGTAGATGTAGAACGGTCTGTCCGGCTGGGGCGGAACCAATACTGGCGGCTTCGTCAGATATTCTTTGATCTCGTCGAAGGCTCGTTGTTGTCGCCCCCGGAATTCCTCGTCAGATTTAATTTTCACTAGTCCCATGAATGGCTCTATTCTTCCTGACAGATTGGAGATGAATCTTCTGACGAAGTTGATCTTGCCGATGAGAGACTGCAGTTCTTTCTTTGTGGTGGGTGGCTTCATTGTTCGCACTGCCTCCTGACTTTTCAGGCCGATCTCAATTCCGCGTTCATGGACCAAAAAACCCAAGAACTGACCGGCCGTCACCCCGAAGGCACACTTCTTTGGATTCATCCGTAGCCCGAATTTTCTTGTTCGGTCCAGGACGCGTTGCAGATCGTCCAAGTGTCCTCGCCTTTGAAGCGACTTGACCACGTCATCGATGTAAATTTCCACCAGCTTGCCGATCAGGTCATGGAAAATGTAATTCATGGCTCTTTGGTACGTGGCGCCGGCATTCTTCAGTCCAAACGTCATGACTACATACTCAAACAACCCCACCGACCCTGGGACTCTGAATGCAGTCTTGTGTATGTCTTCTGGAGCCATAAAAATTTGGTTGTAACCGGCATTGCCATCCATGAAGCTCAAGATCTTATGACCAGCCGCTGCGTTGATTAACGTCTCTGCTACCGGCATCGGATACTCATCCTTTGGAGTAGCTCTGTTGAGATCCCGAAAATCTATGGCAACACGCCAGCGGCCGTCCTTTTTCTCTACAGGTACGATACTAGAAATCCACTCAGCATACCTGCATGGCCTGATTAACTTGGCTTGCAACATTTTCTCGACCTCCTTCTTGACTTCTTATAGAATTTCGGCCTTCATCTGTCGTGCTCGCTGCTGGAATGGCCGAAATCCTTTTTTAAGCGGGAGTCGATGCTCAATGATGCTCTGTCAACCTGCATCTCTCGTAGTCCGGTGCAAGCCTGGATATTTTTTCAATAGGGCTATCATCGGACCCCGCAGACTCGGATCTAACTTCTTGCTGATAAATGTTGGTCGTGGCTTATCCCCAGGACCAATGTCGATTTCTTCTAGTTCATCAGCGGATGTAAACCCATACCCTAGCTTTCCGTCACCTGTCAAATCGATGCTAAACACAGGGCAAACAGTAGGTGAGGGTAACAAAAATAATTTGGGCCGATTGCCTGAATCGGCCCCCTTTTTGATTGCATTAGTCAAGGACGGTTTACACCTTATTGTTTTACAATGGCAGGGCATCTCCCTGCTACGACTACGTGATCTGCTTGTCGTATGATTGCTGCTTTTTATTTTTTGTGGCCGATCGCGAGGATCGGCCGTACCACGTACGATCGTGGACTTTGCTACTCTGTCAGGCCAGTGGATAAGACCAGCCTCACCCCGTTTTTTGTAGCTTCAATGCGCTCACAGCCGTCTAGACTGATTCCGGAGATCGGCTCTTGGTCTTACGCTTCCGACGTTCATGCCAGCTATGGAGATCTCGATAGAATCATCTCGCATGGATGACCTCCACTTCATCGCCATCCCATCGTATCGAACTGGTGCATTGTGGACGGAATGCGCAATTAGCGTGAATCCAATCTCTCCCTAGCAAGACAGCGTAGGTGTTTTCTTTTGCTGCCACGAAAAATGACGTGGGTATGGTTTTCTGCCCACGGTCGGATCCACGTTCGACGCCTTGCGTTCCGAGGTCTGACCGTTGAAGTCGCTTAACGTGGCGTTGGTTTTGATCGATCTGCGCGGAGCGTCCCAAACGCCGTAGCATGGAGTATGGCATTATATTGATCCGCTCCGGTGTCCACCAACATCTTGTCGACAGGTTGCCCATTGATGTAACCTCGTGGGTACAGGGCTTTCGGATGTTTGTAACCCTTCTCACGTGGCTTCTCAAAGATAATCCCGTGGGCCGCAATGAACGGCGTACCGGTAGCTCATTGGTTCTTGGCGCGAGAATTACGGAAGTATGAACACCATGTTTGTGCCACCGATGTCTTTGCATCGGCTTTTACCGGTTTAGGCGCCACTCTTTCTTTGTCGGTCTTCCGCTTCAAGGTCTGCCTAATTTTAACGGCCGATCGGGCCGTGCTTTCTTAAAGCGTGAGAATCTTGCGCTTGACTTCCTCAAATTCTGCACGCTGCACTCTACGCTTTTGGGTATGTTCGAGTCCGTCGACACCACCTTGGACGGTGATATCTGTCTTCTTCTTTGTCATCCCTTGGCTTCGAGGTCTTTTGCTCGGCGGACTCCTATAACGGCCTGAGGTGGGAGAGGCCCTAGACGTTTGAACACCGAACGGCCTGTCCTCCTCTCGCTGTCCACATTTCGGCAGCTTGTCGTAGGCAATCGGCTCATTCCGCGTCCAGCAATACTTGAAGAAAGGACAATCCCAATTTTGTCTGCGCCTTCCTTTTCTTTTGACGGTCCCCTAGCGAGGTGCTCATATCCTTCATCGTCTCCATCGCGCCGGGCGTCCATCTTGGCGCTCATACTTGTTAAGGAGATGCGTGGAATGTGGCTTCGATATCGCACTCTCCTCACCTCTGTTAAATACCTTTGTCATTGCTGGCCGGGTCAGCGTGGACCAGCCTCCTCTCTTTCTTTGCCCCGAGAGCGACCACCTTCCTCCTTATGCGTGTCATGGTGGTACCCAACCTGCCATATTAACACCGAGCGAGAAATCCGGTGGCGCCTCGGAGTGATTGAGTTCTATCATATTGACGCCGGGGAATGGGTTTGTGTCCACTTTCATGGCGAACTGCCCAAGGATCAGACGGCCTTGTTCTATCGCCGTTTGGATCTGGCGACGTCACTCTTTGCAATCATTGGTGGTGTGGGTGAGCGAGTGATGCCACTTGCGACGGTCTCCGTTCATTTCGAGCCGTAGGGATTTTGTGGCCTTCGGGTAACCTCAGCTGCTTCTCCTTCAACAGTAAATCGAATATCTGCTCGGCTTTGCTCACATCGAAGTCGAACCCTTTTGCAGGCCCTTGCTGTTTCACCCATTTGCAGGATACAGGATCTGCCCCTCGAGCCCATTCAGCTACGGCCACCTCCTGGTCTTGTGTAGGATCATCTTCTTCTGTATCGACCAGGCCTATCGGACGTTTGAACTTGTCTTGGTACAAATCGTGGTATACTGTCGTACATTGTCGACCACGGGCCATGTGCGCCAATGAGTTGTACTCTACTTGGAAAGCCAGATCCTTGATGGGTGCTGAGAGACCCAACACTGCTAGCTCGACTGCTTCTTTCTCAGTTAAACGAGCTGAGTAACATCGGTTCTTGACAGTCCTGAAGCGCTGGATGTACTCGGCTACAGTTTCTCCCCGCTTCTGCCGCACCTGCGCCAGGTCTGCAATGCCGGCCTCGGTAGCCTCTGAATGATACTGAATGTGGAACTGCTCTTCCAGTTGCTTCCAGGTCTGAATCGAATCAGGTGGCAGCGAGGTGTACCACCCAAAAGCTGGTCCTGTCAGAGATTGCGCAAAGAACCTTACGCGCAGCTGATCCGATGCTGAAATCATGCCCAACTGTGCCAGGTATCGGCTCACGTGCTCGATCGAGCTCGATCCTTCTGATCCGCTGAACCTTGAGAACTCAGGGAGCCGATACTTGGGAGGCAGCGGGATCAGATCAAACTCGTTGGGGTACGGCTTTGAATAGCCGATTGTCCTTCTCTTCGGCACGGGTTAACTGGTCTCTCAAGATGGTACGGATTTGCTCCACTGTTTGAGCTGCAGGGGCTAGATTCTCATGACTCGTTCCAGTGGCATACTTGGCTAGCCACGCCTGTTTGTCGGCGTCCATCCCAGACATCGCTGCTCCAGAAACGCCTGCTGAAACCCCTGCTCCAGGAACTCCTGCCGCAGAAATCCCTGCGGTTGCAATCTGGTTGGTGCGTGTCAGGTTATTGCAGTCCGGCACGTAAGTGCACACATATCCATGTGGGATTTCTTTAGGTGGTTCAAACAGGAACTGGCAATCGCCTAGGTCGCCTCCGACCTTGTAGACGACGTACGCCGCTGCCTCTGGCGGCTCCGGAGCTGCAAGTGTGAATGGCAGCGGTGGCCTGGCACAGGTGGTCTTTCTCCTGGTGAGTCCCGAGTAGGCCCCGACGGAGAATACTAATGTTTCATGATCTCTGAACTACGCGACTGCGATCCGCTCGGCGTTCACCGGGCTCTCGGAATGGCGGTGAAGAGAATGAGCCACCATGTAGTTGACCTCCTGTCGCGAGCTTTGCGCTCATCTCAAGGAAATGCAGATCCACCTCATCAAGAGCACCCTCGGTGAGAACCCCTCCACTTGATGCCATGCTTACGGGTCCTCTCAAAAGAGCCGATGAGGTCGGCCGAAGAGAGTTTTGATCTCGTCATACTTCCTTGTGCTCTTGAGCAGCTCGTCAGACGTATCTGGTCTCCCCCCATCTCGGTCGGATGTTGATGCAGATGTTGTTGAATGTCCCACCGGGCGTGCGAATGTGTTGCTGCCAAAACCCACCGGAGCAGCGACGAAAGCAACACGAAGAGCCGGAGGCTCCCAGAACTGCTGGTGGGACCTGGTCCTCGGGCAACGGCCCGCAAAACTCCGACACGCCCCGGCTTGGTTCGAGATGCCACCTGACCTATACCTGGTCGGAAGGTGAAGGATTGCTTGATTGATTTCTGCATGGTAAACAAGTATCGTAAAATTCGAGCCGTGACCGGCTCCAGGTTTCACGTGAATCGGCTCCTAGAGCCGATTATCCCCATGGTTACGCATTAGATTTACGACAACATGGGGTTTTGCTTTATCATTACAAGTTAAATCGATCTCTGACGGTTTAACATTTTCACCACGTAATCGGGCGTCCTACACGTGGTGAGCACGGTAGATGCAAAGATGATAGAAAACTAACCCTAGAGGAGGCCTAACAACCGACGTAAAGTCAATTACGGAACAACTTCTCTAGAACTAATAAACCACGTCCTTACGCATTACTGGATCGTTCAACCCGTTTGCAAGGCACTACGTAGATATCAAACTAACCTTTGGTGAACAAGGCATAACCATAACAGATCGAATCAGCTAAATAAAGATCAAGCAAGATGCTACCCTTGCACTTGGGAAAAGGTGCAAAGGTAGCGAGGTAACTAGAGGTAGCATAAATCAAACAATTATAACGAAAAGCACCGATGCTAGACTCAACAAATCTATGATGGTAGTGTTACTCGCCATCAACAAGGCTTCAGTACGAGTAACACCAAATAACGCATAAGTAAAAATACTGCCTAGATCGCAAGATGCGATCTAGGCAGCATGACACTTACCCGAAAGAAACCCTAGAAACAAGGGGTGGCGATGCGCCGAGATTGTGTTTTGTTGTGAACGTGATTGTCCTCTTCTTTTCGATAACCTTAGGTACATATTTATAGTCCGGAGACTTTCTATCTTTGTAATAACTCTACAAATCTATCTTTACCTAAACTGAAACGGAACCTACTATGATACAAGATACACGGGCAATTTAGCCCAAATCCACGCACAAGGCCGATTCAACAACACGTTGAATATACGTGAATATACGTATCTTCCAAGCCCATCTTGATCACGGCCCATCTCCTTCTTTGGCCAAAATATGGCGATAACAATCTCATTCGCTCCGCCGAAGACAAGAGCTCGGCGAACGTGGACCTCCATAGGATTCACATGTTCAACGACTATATCGTTGATCTCGCCCTTAGAGAGATCACTAGAGTCGGAGCTAGATACACATGGACCAACAAGCAGCTGGACCCGATTCGCAGTGTCCTTGACCGGTTCTTTGTCTCTATGAAATGGGAGGTGGCCTTCCCCTTGTGTTCGCTCCACGCGGTCACTAGGGTCGGCTCTGACCATACCCCCTCCTCCTGTCTTCGGGCGGAGGGTCTCCTCCTAGACTGAATCACTTCCACTTCGAGAACTTCTGGCTTAAACAATGGGGGTTCACGGAGGCGGTTAGGGGCAAGGTGGATGGAGGCCACGGCCTCTCCCCTCGTACCTACTGTTATGTTGATGTTTGGCACCATTGTGACCTGATGTCACGACAACTTATGCGGGGTTGGGGTGCGAACATTGGTGCTGCGATTAGAGGGCAGAAGGACACCATTCTGCAGGAAATCCAGGCACTAGACCAAGAGGCGGACCTGGTGGGGCTATCGGCTGATGCCTGGTCCCATAGGTACTCCCTAGAGACCTCCATTATGGAGATCTATAAGGGAGAGGAGGCATTCTGGAGACAGAGGAGTCGCCAGAACTGGACCATCCAGGGGGAATCGAACACGGCCTACTTCCATGCCTTTGCAAATGGCAGACGTAGAAAGTGCTCGATCCCTTGCCTCTGGGACGCGGACTCTCTGCTAGAGGACCAGAGATAGATCTCGTCCCATACTTATGCGTTCTACCGGGACCTCTTCTCGGCATCTCCGAGGTCGGGGTTGGCGCTGAGTGTGGATTTCTGGCCTGAGGGTGCCAAGGTGACCGCAGAGGAGAATCTGGAGCTGACACTCCCGTTTCTCCATACAGAGGTTGCCGAAGCAATCAAAGCAATGAAGACCAACTCGGCGCCATCTATAGTGGCGGGGAACAACGCAAGCACGCGAGCAAGCAGTGAAATAGGTTGACGCAAGGGCGCAGGGCGGAATGGCGTTGGGCTCGCCACGGGCGGTCCCAATCTGGTCTTCTCCGGGCTCTAGCAGGCCAACAGGCGGGAGAGTTGAGCGGGTCCCGAGTCCTCAGATCCAGTTAGTGGCGGTGGCCGGTCCTAGGGCGGAATGCGGCGGGAGGCCCAGACCTGACACATGTCAAGATTTTTCCACCTAGGCGGTGTTTGGTGGTTGGCAACGATGCTCCCCTGCCCGGTCTTTTGCACTCCTGCTGTTCGAGCTTCCTTTGAAAGAGGCGACAAAGATGCTACTCCAGGCGAAAGCCCCGCGTCAACTCTAGTCGGCGCCGATGAAAGAGGTACCTCGTGAGTCGTGTTCCTTCTTGAAGGTGTCATTGAGGAGCTACATCTCCTGCCACTGCGAGTGTTTTGCAATCTCCGGTGAAAACCTAAGCTTATTTGAAGCGGGTGACAGCGACATCTATGTTGTTACCTTCTTGAAGGAGCTTCTTTGGAGTCCTATACCTTGCGGTTTGCGACAACTGTCCATGATTGTTTTGTTGTCAAAGCTAGTGGATGTTAGGGCAGTGGCTCGAGATGGTCATAGTATACTGATGCGGCGGCCTCAGACGGCTCTGTAGTGACGGATCTATGGGGTGTGGTTGTGTCCTAGCAAGGCATGGATGGCGTGCTGGTGCTGCAAGGGTAGCAAGTTCGTCGACCCAGTCGATGCGATCTGACGTTCGGTTTGGCTGGCATGTCGGGGCGTACCCCCCGGAATTTTGTCGCAGTGTTCGTGGTCTGCGGATGGTTGTCTTGAGTAACATGGGCTACAAGGCATCCAGGTCGTGCGCCGATGTGGCTCCGGTCCGAGCAGGGGAAAGTCAGAGCGGCGGCTCCGAGTTTCGGGGTGTAAATTGAGTGTGGTGGTGGTCTATTGTTGTGTGGGCGACGAAGCTCTGTTGTTTGTGCGGTTTTTTGGTCCGGTTTTCCTCATAAACTGAAGAGCCATTGTTTGATTTGTGGGCCCAGTGTTCCTTATAAACTGGGCCAACAATTGTCTTGACCTTCTTCTTGTACACGATAAAAAGTTCTCCTGTTGTTATTAAAAAAATGCCTCCGAAATCCATTGGATTTGGTGCATACTTTTTTTTCGAAATGGGGAGCGAAGCCCCGGCCTCTGCATCAATTGATGCACACAACCTCAGTTATTGCAACGTTTAAAATAAGATTCAAAGTATTACATTTACGGATCAGAGAGGGTTGAGACATGTATCAACCATCTAAAAAAGAATAGCAATATAAAGCTATCCACTACATAGTCTACTAGTATGACGCCACCCAGTAGCCTGAAAATAGAAGTCATGTGCAACCATTAACAACCGGTTGCATCCAGTATCCATAGGCTCCCGCTGATCCACCGGGAGAAGATAGGACCATAGTTGTATCCAATGCGCCGCCAATCGAATAACATGCAAAAAAGTGGTACCTGTTTGTTTATTAAAAACACTGTTATTTCTGGACGTCCATATGGACCAACATAAAGCAGATACCCCAATACGTATTCTCGCTTTATTCTTTTTATCAACTCCATTTAGCCAATTTCCAAACATATTTGTAATATTGGATGGTGAAGGTATATTATAAGTGAAAAAAATAATTCGCCAAATAACAGAAGCAAATGGGCATGAAAGAAACAAATGCTCTATAGACTCCACTGAATCACAAAAGCAACACTTCTGACAGCCATTCCACTTGCGCTTAGCCAAGTTATCTTTAGTTAGTAGCACTTTGTTCAGAAGAAACCACATGAAAATTTTGATTTTATGGGGATTTTTAATTTCCAAAGATACTTATGTAAGAATCTTGTATGACCATTCATTTGATCTAAATACATAGATTTTACGGTGAAGGTACCCGTTGTGGTTAATTTCCAAACAAATTGATCAGGATGGCCTGTAAGATGAACTGTCATTAGACGTTGGCATAAGTGCAACCACCGTGTCCACTTATTAACAGTCAAACCTCTCCTAAAAACAATATTAAGAGGTGTTTGTTCAAAAACATTTGCCACCAGGACATTTTTCCTTTGAACAATATTGTATAAGGACAGATATTGTTGTGCCAGTGATGTATCCCCTAGCCAAACATCTTCTCAAAAACGGACCGTTTCACCATTTCCGATTCTAAAAAGTCCATTAGCAAAGAACATTTTCTTCACCTCCATGAGACCTTTCCAAAATGGAGAATCTGTAGGTTTTCCTTCTACCTGCTTGAAATGTTTTTAAATGCACTGAAACAGGTGTAAAACATGTCTGAAATGTTTCTGAAGTAGACTAAAACAAAACCGAAAATGGTGTGAACTTGTTTGAAAGTGGTGTAGGCATATTTGAAACCATGTTATGAATCTATGTGAAAACTATAATATCATTGTAAAGCATTATTGGTGATAATTTTGGGAACTTCTACAAATATGTGAGAGTTCTACTTAGATTGAATCAGAATGTTTAAATAAGTTACCTATTGCTTCGTGAATTTCTTGTGAAAATTTATTTTTACTTTTGGAACGGAAATTAACTTAAATGCGTGAAATCAAAACAAGAATAGAAGGGACAATATAGCACGTTGCTACTGTCGAATCTCGAGCAAAGTTGGACGATTCTTTGGCGACACATATAGCTTGGCATCTGGCTAAAAAAATGTCCAAATCCCGAGGAGGGATCGATCTGTGATTATATAATAATCTCGCACTAGTTAACGAGAGGGGTAGGCAAACGCAATACTAGCGCCGACGAGCCGATGCCGATGTCGATGTGCGAGGTCGAGGAGGAGGAGGACGGCATGGCAAGGTACGAGGCGCAGGCCTCCTCCCTTCCGACTTGCCGAGGCCTCTCGGGCTCCCCGTTCAGGAAGTACGGCGGCTTCTGGTACCCGGCGCACCTGATGGCCCCGACTCTCGCCATGCGAGACGCGTTCGTCGCCAGGCCGACCGACGTCATCCTCGCCACCATGCCCAAATCCGGCACGACGTGGCTCAAGGCCCTCGTCTTCGCCGTCGTCCACCGCGGCCGCCACGCGCTCGACGACGCGCGCCACCCGCTCCTCCGCACCAGCCCGCACGACCTCGTCCTCTTCCTGCACTCCCTCTACGAGAACCACCGCCTGGAGCCGCCCGGCGCGCGCCTCGAGGCGATGCCGTCGCCTCGCATCCTGGCGGCGCACGCGCCGTTCTCGGTCCTGCAGGCGTCGTCGTCGGGGGCGACATGCCGCGTCGTCTACCTCTGCCGGGACCCCAAGGACGCGCTCGTCTCCCTGTGGCACTACCTTCCCAAGGCCGTTCCACGAGGCTGCTACGACTCGCCGCCGTTCCACGAGGCCTTCCAGATGTACTGCGACGGCGTGGCGCCGTTCGGGCCCATGTGGGACCACATGGCGGAGTACTGGAAGGCGAGCGTGGCGCGGCCGCAGGAGGTCATGTTCCTCCGGTACGAGCACCTCAAGGAGGACGCCGTGGGGAGCGTGAAGCGGCTGGCCGACTTCCTGGGCTGCCCGTTCACCGCCGAGGAGGTGGCCGGAGGCGCCCCCGAGGCCGTCGTGGCGCTGTGCAGCATGGACCGGATGAGGAGCGTGGAGGCCAACCGGGACGGCGAGCACGGCGTCGGCTGGACGTTCAAGAACTCGGCCTTCTTCAGGAAAGGGGAGGTTGTTTGATCTCAGGCCAAGAAACACAACGCGATCTGGTGAATTTTTGTGGGTATGAACTAGCTACGACGCACTGAACTTTCTCTGACGAAACACGCACTGAAACGAACAGAGAGACAGAGTTTTGCGACGCGTTCAGCTTGCGTCCTTTTCGCCTGCTTCCTTTTTATTCCAGGCCCACGACGTCGTAGCGATCGTGACCTATTCCTAAGCTGTCCACGATCCACTTAGTCCGCGCCATCCCACGGAGCTGACCGTGTCCAGGTTACAACTGAAAACAACGAGAAACTAGGGCCTCTACGTGAACGAGCACGTGTCAGGCTTATTCCTATTGCTACGACACCAAACGTGTCAAGGTTCTAACAGACAGAAAATAACAACCTGATCTAATACTAACATTCTCTCCCTAGATCATGTTGTCTTCAGGTCATCTCCTTCATACCAATTGCTCTCCTCAACTCCTGAAACCTCACTCTCCCGAGTGACTTAGTCAAGATATCAGCCAATTGGTCTTCAGTTCTGACATATGCAATGTCAACCTCTCCTTCTTCCACTTTCTGCCGCACAAAGTGATATCTGACTGCTATATGCTTGCTGCGGTCATGGAAAACAGGATTTTTGCTTAGCAAGATAGCAGATTGATTATCCACCTTCAGTCTCACTTTAGAGTTCTCTGAACCTTGCATCTCACCCAGCAATCTGGCTAGCCAAATGCCCTGACATGTAGCAGATGTTGCTGCCATGTACTCTGCTTCACAAGATGAGAGAGCAACCACCTTTTGTTTTTGTGATGACCACGAAATAGGACTTGCACCAAGATAGAACAGTACTCCTGAAGTACTTCTCCTGTCGTCCACATCTCCAGCATGGTCACTGTCACTAAAACCTGTCAGCTGCAGTCCTCCTCCCTTCCCATAAAAACACCCCAAATTCAGTGTCCCTTTGATGTATCTGAGGATATGTTTAACTGCAGAAAAGTGCTCAACAGTAGGTCGTTCCATGTACCTACTCACAATACCAACAGAGTGGCACAGATCAGGCCTAGTATGCAATAGGTATCTAAGGCTGCCCACCACACTTCTATAGTGGGTGCTATCCACTTCTGCTGATGTACTGTCCTTGGACAACTTCAAACGCGGCTCCATCGGCGTTTGACTGAAATTGCAGTCCTTCATCCCACATTTCTCAAGTATCTTGGTTGCATATGCTGATTGGTTAATCCAGATGCCTTGAGAACCTTGCTTTACCTCAATTCCAAGATAGTAACTGAGTTGTCCAAGGTCACTCATGCTGAAAAATTGTTTCATCTGTTTTTTGAAAAACTGAATACCTACAGCACTTTTGCCAGTAATAACCAAATCATCCACATACACACCAACCAGCAGTGACTCACCTTGTTTCTCTCGCTTATAGAGAGCAGGCTCACGATGGACACTTTTCAAATCCAAGGTCGATCAATGTTGTCCAACTTTGCATTCCACGCCCTTGGAGCTTGTTTCAGCCCATATAGCGCTTTCTGCAACTTTAGCACTTTATGTTCCTCTCCCTTAGTGACAAAACCTGCAGGTTGAGAAACATAAACCTCTTCCTCGAGTTCACCATTGAGAAAGGCTGATTTAACATCCATATGATGGATTTCCCAACCTTCATGGGCTGCCAAGGCTAGGAGTAATCTCACTTGTCTAATCGGCAGGAGCAAATACTTCATCGTAATCCACTCCATGTCTCTGAACATACCCCTTTGCTACCAGTCTGGCTTTGTGTTTCACAACAGCACCTGATGAGTCTCTTTTCAACTTGTAGACCCATTTTAACCCGATTGGTTTATGTCCCTTTGGCAGGTCACAGAGTTTCCATGTATTGTTACTAATAATGGAATCCATTTCCTCCATCATTGCCCGCTGCCAACACACATGTTTATCTGCTTCATCAAAAGTGGTCGGCTCTTCTAAACCCAGAAAACACAACCCAGCATTTTCAGTCTCCGCATAAATTTCAGACAATAGTCGTTTACCTTGCGGTCCCTGTGATGGTTCAGACCATGGGCTTTCAGAGACATTTGATGACTGCTCAGAAGAGATAGGTGTAGGAGCAGGGATGTTAGTTGCAAGAGGAATTGGGTGCACTTCAGTACGACGTGTCTTTCCGTCTTGAACAGGTGTTGCCGGCGTTGTCGAACCGTCGTGGTTCTCAGTTTCGGTAGGAGTTGTTGGCTCCGTTTCCGCGGCAGAAACTTTGGTGGTTTTCCTTGCCGAGTCACCTGAAACACAGTCTAGCTGTCGTGCCGGATAGTGAGCAGTGAAAGAGGGCTCGAGCTGTCTGTAATTCTGCTCCCAATTCCAGCATCTGTCCTCTTCAAATACAACATCTGGACGACCAATTTCCTCCTTTACGGATCATAGAATCTATATGCCTTTGATCCCCTGTTCATAACCGATGAATACCATCTGGATACTCGATCGACAGCTTGTTTAGCCCGGACCCGCTCTCTTGACATGAGCGCACCCAAATGTGCGTGGGTGATGCACATTGGGTTTCTTCGTGCCAAGCTTGGTAAGGGTCATTGCCTTCACACTCTTCGTTGGAGATCGGTTGAGCAGATAAAGCTGCAGTAGCAACGACCTCTCCCCAAAATCTGGCGGTACACCCATGCATTTCATCGGGCTTCTAGCCATGCCAGCGATAGTTTGATTTCTCCTCTCCACTACACCATTCTGTTGTGGT
Organism: Avena longiglumis; assembly: GCA_030063025.1. Classification (NCBI taxonomy): domain Eukaryota; kingdom Viridiplantae; phylum Streptophyta; class Magnoliopsida; order Poales; family Poaceae; genus Avena; species Avena longiglumis. Next base: position 464,866,590 of record CP125978.1, read on the forward strand.
GTATATGGTGCCGTGAGAAAATGTCGATGCCATGGTCTTCACGATGGCTGTAAGCAATTCGGTGAACTCTCCTCCTCGATCGATCACGATACTTTTAAGTTTCAGATCCTTCTCTACTTCGCACTGCTGAATCTTTCTCTGCATCAAGTGCTTCATCCTTAGTGCTAAGCAATGCAATCCACATGTAGCGTGAGTAGTCGTCGACCACCAAAAGGAAGTACCGTTTGCCTCCAGGCGTTGCTGGTTCAATGGGCCCACACAAGTCTCCATGAAATAACTCTAGCTGTGTTTTTGCACGGTGACTAGCCTGAGCGGGAAATGGCAGCCTACGTTGCTTGGCAATCATGCAGCCATCGCAAACTTGCTCCACCTGATCCACAACTGGCATTCCTTTGACCATATTGTCTGCTCCTAATGACCGAAGTGAGCGAAAGTTCACATGCCCATATCTCATGTGCCACAACCAGGACTCCTCCTTGGCATGAGCTAGAAGGCAAATGGGTTCAGTCTGCTGAATGTCCAGAATATACATCCTGTTCTTGGTCCTCTTTACTCGAGCCAAGATGTTTCTCTGACGGTCAAGCACAGTCATTAGACCATCCTCAGCTGAATATTTGCAACCATTCTCATCTAGCTGTCCTAGGCTGATTATATTACTTTTCAGCCGTGGTATATAATACACATCTGACAGCACTCGATGTTCCCCTGTGTGACACCTCATCAGAACAGATCCGCGGCCACAAATTTCAACTGCAGATCCGTCTCCAAATCGAACCTTTCCTGTCACTGTTCGATCTAGCTCAGCAAATTTTTCTGATTTGCCAGTCATGTGGTTACTTGCCCCTGTATCAAGATACCATGACATCTCATAATCTCCAGTAAGCTTGGGCACCACATTCTCCTCATTGAGAAGTACATGATCCCCTGTTTCAGGTTCAGACACCATCAGCTCACATGTCTCCATCATCAGGAGAGCAGGCTCATCGTCCTCCCTTTCAGCGAGATTTGCTTTCTCTCGCTTGGGCCCCGGGCAATCTGACTGAAAATGCCCTTTCTCGTTGCAATTGTAACATCTAACTTTAGTGATGTCAAATTTTCCTTTTTTCTTCCCTTTGCTACGGTCACCACCATAGTCTTTGCCGGGCTTTGAGTGATCAGCTTTACCATTGTTTTTCTTCACAGTGGAGTTTCCTGAGCTGTCTGCTGTCCAGTTACCCTTCTTCTGCATCAACTGTTCTAATGCACGTGTCATGAGCATCAGTTGATCCTATTTGCCAACGGTGCTACGGCGACGTCCACGCTGGCCATTCTCAAACGATGCCAGCCTTCCAAGTGCCTCTGACAGCGGCATCTTGGTCAGATCCCCCCACTGCTCAATGGTGTTGACAATGTCTGCAAACCTGTCTGGTACTGCATTGAACAATACTTCTATTACAGATTCATCATCAAGTTTCTCACCTAGGGAGCGGATCTCGGCGACAAGCGTTGTCAGCTTTTGCCCAAAGATTGCAATGGTTTCAGTGTCACCCATCTGCATCCTGTCGAGCTCCCTCTTCAGCTGCTTCACCCTTGCCTTCTTGACGCGGTCCTCACCGACGCGCATCTGACGGATCGCTTCCCACGCCTGCGTTGCGGTGTCAAACTCCGCAATAGCCATGACCATTGCATCTGGGAGCGACTGGGAGAGCGCGGTAAAAGCGTCCTCATCGCGGGCTTGATCGTACACGCTCTTGCCGTCGATCGCCGACCAACAGGCGAGAGTACGCATGATGATCTTCATCTTCACCGCCCACACACCATAATTGGTGTCGGTGAGCTGGGTAGTGCACCGGGACTCCACCCCTTGAGGCAGAGCGAACGACGACAGCTCCGGCATCGCTGCTTGCCTCGCCCAGAGCCTTCTTCTTCGGCGAGCCGTCGCCCATCTCTTGATCACCCCCGCCTCAACGCCACCAACAATCACCGCCTCCCCGATCGCCTCCTAGAACCTAGTGGCTCTGATACCAAATGTTTGATCTCAGGCCAAGAAACACAACGCGATCTGGTGAATTTTGTGGGTATGAACTAGCTACGACGCTGAACTTTCTCGGAAACACGCCTTTGAAGCGAACAGAGAGACAGAGTTTTGCGGCAGCGTTAAACTTCGTCCTTTTCGCCTGCTTCCTTTTTATTCCAGGCCCACGACGTCGTAGCGATCGTGACCTATTCCTAAGCTGTCCACGATCCACTTAGTCCGCGCCATCCCACGGAGCTGACCGTGTCCAGGTTACAACTGAAAACAACGAGAAACTAGGGCCTCTACGTGAACGAGCACGTGTCAGGCTTATTCCTATTGCTACGACACCAAACGTGTCAAGGTTCTAACAGACAGAAAATAACAACCCGATCTAATACTAACAGAGGTCGGGGACTGGAAGGAGCTCATCACGCCGGAGATGGCGCGGAGGATCGACGACATCGTGGAGGAGAAGCTGCGAGGCTCCGGACTCTCGCTGAGCCGCAACTGATCGAGGTGCAATGCAGGTCACATGCAATGCAAGAGTATCTTTTTTTTTCGTGTTTGATTTCAATTTGGACACTCTGCCAATCTCGATTCGCACGTCGGCGGAATGTGAGCATCTGTGTTTTTTACTATCTGCATTTTGATCCTCTGTGATCGTGTCCTTCTATTTTTTTTTCGTGTCCGCAACTAAGGTGCAATGCAGGTCACATGCAAGAGTATTTTTTTTTGTCGTGATCTACGTTTTTTTCATACGACTCGTGACAGAACATTAGTCTTACAACGAAATAAACACAAACACCAGTTCAACAAGGACTACAGCCTTAGAAGTACATAAAAAATGACATATCACATCCACTAAGAACATGAAAAGATTCACTTTTTCACAAATCTCCAGTGATATCCACATCAGTTTTCTCTTCACCATTCTTGACTCTCAGCCTTGATGCACGGCGCGCCATGGCGCGCCATGGCGCGCACTCGTGTGTCCATGCATGTTCTGCAACGATCAGCTCCTTCCACCATCACATCCCGATCCCCTTTATTTTGGAGGCTTGCCCAGTAGCGAAGAAAAGCACACATGTAACAAATTGATTCCAAAGGGGAAGATTCCTTCAAAATAAACATGATTTCCAAAGAGCCCAGCAGAGAACAACAATGCACACAATGCGAAAGTTAGAACCAAAGGAAAGAAACTTCACAATTCACCAAAAATATTGAGTAAAACATGATGGTCTAGACGGAGCACCAATAACACTTGCAACAAAACTCCACATATAGATTGCAGCAGGGCATGTGAAAAATAAATGGTTAATAGTCCGAGATGGCATGGAGGATCGACAACATCGTGGAGGAGAAGCTGCAAGGCTCCGGACTCTCGCTGATCCGCAACTGAGGTGCATTGCAGGTCACATGCAAGAGTATGTTTTTTTCGTGTTTGATTTCAATTTACTCTGCCGATCTCGATCCGCACGTCGGCCAAATGTGAGCATATGTGTTTTTTACTATCTGCATTTTTGATTCTCTGTGATATTGTGTCCTTTTAATTTACACGCTCATCTTGATTGCCGGGTTGGATCGACCACGACAAATACACAGTTTCAATCATGACTCCCGAATCACGATGCTCCATCTGGCCTGCTTACTTGAGGTCGAGGCCACCTATTTTGATCCGGGCTATTTTTTAAATAATATAATTATATCCGTGCGTTGCAATCGGAGAGAAAAATTTGTTATATGTTGATCCAAATTCTACAAAGTATAGGCCAACTTCTGACGAGTGGAGCGAGGCCCGGTATGGATCATCGAAGACCTAGGTTTCCACTGATATATAAACCCCTTGTAAGCCATCGGTTGGGATAAGTTGTATCTGTGAAATCCCCGACGTTTATAAACACTCTCCGATATAGTGAAGTTTCGCTGGCTGGCGCCCGTGGTTTTTTCCTCTCTTTGTTGGAGAGGTTTTTCCATGTTAAATTTGTATCCCCTTGCTGTGTTTTTAGTTTTCGTTCTTCGTTATCTTCTTGTCGCAATTGTAACAAGTGGTATCAGAGCCCTAGGTTCTAATCTAGGGTTTGCGACATATCGTCATTGAAGTTCGATCTACCACAGCTGGACTACACCACAAGATTTTCCTTGTGGCAGGTGAAGATGTGGGCGATTCTCGCTCAAACTTCTCATCTGGATGAAGCGCTGGATGGATTCGGTGAAAAGTATGCTAAGACCTGGTCTGCCGAAGAGAAGCGAAAAGACCATAAGGCTTTGTCTTTGATTCAAATTCATCTGTCCAATAATATTTTGCAGGAAGTACCGAAGATGAAATCTGCTGCTACCATGTGGAAAAAACTGGAAACAATCTGTGTGTCAAAGGATGTAACCAGTAATATGAACGTGAAGATGAAGTTGTTCTCGCATAGGCTGCAAGAAGGTGGATCAGTAATGATCACATATCTATTTTTAAAGAGATTGTTTCAGACTTACAGTTTATGGAGGTAAAATATGATGGTGAGGATTTAGCTCTTCTACTCTTATACTCGTTGCCTAGTTCCTATACACATTTTCGTGATACAATATTGTTGAGCCGTGATGAACTAACCCTTGCCGAAGTACATGACGCCCTCAAACAGAGGGAAAATATGAAAACTATGGTAGGATCAGATGGGACGTCATCCAAGGCTGAGGCTCTGCAGGTTCGTGGCAGGACCGAGCAGAGATATAACAACTATGGTAACAGAGATAAGAGCAAGGACGGTAGAAGTCGTTCAAAGTCCAAGGAAAAGGATAAATTCTACAGTTATTGTAAGAAATCTAATCATGTTATTGATGATTGTTGGAAGTTGCAGAATAAGGAGAAAAGAAACGGACCTTACCGACTGAAAGATAGGTCTGAAGGTACTCGTAAGGCTGTTGTTGTTTCTGATAGTTCTGATGGTGAATGCTTAGCTGTTTTTGCTGCTTGTGCTTCTCGTGATGATGAATGGATACTTGATACTGCATGTTCGTTTCATATTTGCTGTAACAAAGATTGGTTCCGTTTATATGAGTCTGTGCAGACTGGAGATTTTGTGCGTGTGGGGAATGATAACCCATGCCATATTGTTGGTGCTGGATCTGTTAAGATCAGGACACATGATGGCATGACACACACGTTGAGTGAGGTGAAGCACATACCAAGCATGGCCAGAAATTTGATCTCCCTGAGTACCATGGACGTTGATGGATACAAGTATGTTGGTGGGCATCAAGTTCTGAAGGTATCAAAATGTTCTCTTATTCACATGATAGGTGATATGAATTCTGCTAATTTATATGTTCTTAGAGGTAGAACTTTGCCTGGTATTGTTGCTGTTGTTACTTCTAATGATTCCGATGATCGGCATATGTGTCTTGGGCATATGAGCGAACAAGGCATGGTAGAGTTGGTCAAGAGAGAGCTGATTGATGGTTGCAACTTGAGTAAGTTTGAGTTCTGTGAGCACTGCATTTTTGATAAGCATAAAAGAGTTAAATTCAATGCTTCCGGTTATACCACCAAAGGCATATTAGATTATGTGCATGCTGATGAATGGGATCCGTCACGTAAGACTTCTATTGGTGGTGCTTATTGATGATTACTCAAGAAAAGTGTGGCCTTATTTTCTGAAGCATAAATCTGATGTTTTTGATGTTTTTAAGAAGTGGAAAGTTATGGTTGAAAAGCAAACTGAGAAGAAGGTAAAGGTACTATGTACTGGCAATGGTATAGAATTCTGTTCTAATGAGTTTGAGAAGTTTTGCAGTAACGATGGCATGATCAGGCATCACACCATTCCATATACTCCTCTCGTGAGAATGGTGGCGAGCGCATGAACAGAACCATCATCTCGAGGGCTCGTTGTATGTTGTCTAATGCAGTATGCATAGGCGTTTCTGGGCTGAAGAAGCCAACACAGCGTGTTACCACATCAACAGGTCACCTTCTATTCCACTTGAGAAAGAAAACTCCCATTGGGGTATGGTTAGGTTTGCCTGCTGATTATTCACAGTTGAGAGTTTTTTGCTGCACTGCATATGCTCATGTTGATAATGAAAAGTTAGAGCCTAGGGCTGTTAAGTGCATATTCTTTGGTTATGGTTCAGGAGTTAAAGCATATAAACTATGGAATCCTGAAACTAAAAAGATTTTGCTAAGTAGAAACGTTGTTTTCAGTGAGTCCGTTATGTATCATGATAGTTTTCCATCAGATACCTCTCCTGTTGCTGTTGGAGAGGAGGGAGTTAGTGTGCAGGTGGAGAACAAGGAGAAAACTGTTGATAATGATGCTATCGTTGAAGATACACATGAGGAAAATATTGATGATATTGTTGTTCAACACTCACCTACTATTTTGCAGCAGCCACATGAGTCCATTGCTGCTGATAGACCGAGGCGTAACTGTGGTCCTAGTCCTTGTTTAATTGAATAGTGTAATCTTGTTCATTATGCTTTGAGTTGTCTTTGAGCAATTGGAGAACAATTGAACCTACATATAATGAAGCCATTGCATCCGTTGACCGCGAGAAGTGGGTTTCTGCTATGCAAGAAGAGATGCAATCGCTTGAGAAAAATGGCACATGGGATGTTGTGCGCTTTCCTAAACAAAAGAAGGCGGTCTTCTGCAAGTGGATCTTCAAGAAAAAGGAAGGTCTGTCTCCCAAAGAGCCTTCAAGGTACAAGGCAAGGTTAGTAGCAAAAGGGTTCAGCCAGATTTCAAGTATTAATTACAATGATGTGTTCTCACCAGTTGTGAAGCATAGTTCCATTCATACTTTCTTTAGTATTGTGGCTATGCGTGATCTTGAGCTTGAGCAGTTAGATGTCAAGACTGCTTTTCTGCATGGAGAGCTTGATAAAGAGGATTTTGTGTGCAAACTAAAGAAGTCTCTTTATGTCTTAAAGCAATCTCCAAGACAGTGGTATAAAAGGTTTGATTCATTTATGATCTCACATGGTTTTGAGAGGTCTAAATATGGTAGTTGTGTTTATATCAAGTTTGTTGATGGGTCACCTATATACTTGCAGCTATATGTTGATGATATCTTAATTGCTGCCAAGGGCATGAAAGAAATCACTACTTTGAAGGCACACCTAAGTAGTGAGTTTGAGATTAAGGATCTTGGTGCTGCTAAAAAGATCTTAGGTATGGAGATTACCCGAGATAGAAAATCTGGTTTGTTATTTTTTAGTCAGCAAAGTTACATTAATAAAGTTCTTCATCGTTTTAATATGGATGGTGCCAAGTCAGTTAGTACTCCTATTGCTCCTCATTTTAAATTGTCAGTTTCTCAATGTCCTACTAATGATGAAGAGTTTGAATACATGTCAAAGGTGCCATATTCTAGTGCTGTTGGTTCTTTGATGTATGCCATGGTTTGTTCTTGTCCTGATTTATCATATGCTATGAGTTTGATAAGTAGATACATGGCTAATCCTGGTAAAGAACATTGGAAGGTTGTTCAGTGGGTTTTCAGGTACCTTCTTGGCATTTCCAATGCTTGTTTGAAGTTTGGCAGGATCGGTGAGGGACTCGTTGGCTATGTGGATTCAGATTTTGCTGCCGATTTGGATAAAAGAAGATTCCTCACAGGTTATGTGTTTAATGTTGGTGGTTGTGTTGTTAGCTGAAAGGCTACATTGCAGGCTGTTGTTGCATAGTCTACTACTGAAGCTGAATACATGGCTATTGCTGAAGCTTGCAAAAAATCTGTTTGGTTGAAAGGTTTGTTTGCTGAGCTTTGTGAAGATGATTCTTGCATTACTTTGTTTTGTGACAGTCAAAGTACCATATACCTTACAAAAGATCAGATGTTCCATGAGAGAACTAAGCACATTAATGTCAAGTACCATTTTGTTAGAGACATTGTTGCTCAAGGTAAATTAAAGGTATGCAAGATCAACACTCATGATAATCCTGCTGATATGATGACTAAACATGTTCCTATTGCTAAGTTTGAGCTTTGCTCGAACTTAGTTGGTTTAACTGATTAGCCCAAGTGGCTATTGGCGCCAAAAGTATTCGCTTTGTTGTTCAGGGAGATGGTTGTTGTTGATGCTACAAGAAAGAATTTGTCTCAAGGTGGAGTTTGTTATATGTTGATCCAAATTCTACAAAATATAGGCCAACTTCTGACAAGTGGAGCGAGGCCCGGTATGGATCGTCGAAGACCTAGGTTTTCACCGATATATAAACCCCTTGTAAGACACTGGTTGGGATGAGTTGCATCTGTGAAATCCCCGGCGTTTGTAAACACTCTCCGATATAGTGAAGTTTCGCTGGCTAGTGCCCGTGGTATTTTCTCTCTTTGTTGGAGAGGTTTTTCCACGTTAAATCTGTGTCTTCTTGCTGTTTTTTTCGTTTTCGTTATCTTCTTGTCGCAATTGTAACAAAATTAAAACCTATTTTTTTGTTCGGCTGTTATCGCCATATTTTGGCCAACGAAGGAGATGGGCCGTGATCAATATGGGCTTGGAAGATGTGTATATTCAACGTGTTGTTGGATTGGCCTAGTACGTAGAATTGGGCTAAACTGCCCGTGTATCTTGTATCATAGTAGGTTTCGTTTCAGTTTAGGTTCCGTTTCAGTTTAGGTAAAGATAGAGTTGTAGAGTTATTCCAAAAGTAGAGAGTCTCCGGACTATAAATATGTACCTAAGGTTATCGAGAAAAAGAGGACAATCACCTTCACAACAAACACAATCTCGGTACATCCCTTGTTTCTAGGGTTTCTTTCGTAAGTGTCATGCTGCCTAGATCGCATCTTGCGATCTAGGCGATATCTATCGTTACACAGTTTTACCTCTTGAAGCGTTGTTGATGGCGGTAATACTATTATCATAGATTGTTTGAGGCTAGCATCGGTGTTTTTCACTATTATCGTTGAAGTTATGCTACCTCTAGTTATCTCGCTACCTTTGCACCTTTTCCCAAGTGCAAGGGTAGCACCTTATGATCTTTATTTAGTTGATTCGATCTGTTATGGTTGTGCCTTGCTCGCCAAGGTTTAGTTTGATATCTACGTGGTCGGGCCTCACAAGCGGGTTGAGCGATCCAGTAAATGCGTAGGGAAGTGGCTTATTCGTTCTAGAAGTTGTTCGATTAATTAGCTTTACGTTGGTTATTAGGCCTCCTCTAGGGTTAATATTCTTCATCTTCGTACATACCGGGCTCAATTACGTGTAGGACGTTCCAGCTACGTGGTGAAAACATTAAAGCGTAAAGATCGATTTAACTTGTAGTGATCAAGCAAAACCCCATGTTATCGTAAATCTAATGCAGAACCATGGCAATCGGCTCTAGGAGCCGATTCTGAAAACCAGGAGCCGGTCACGGCTCGAATTTTACGATACTTGTTTACCATGCAGAAATCAATCGGACAATCCTTCACCTTCCGGCGGTATAGGTCGGTGCATCTCGAACCAAACGGGCGTGTCTTGGGAGTTTTTGGCCGTCGCCGAGGGACGAGCCCACCAGCGATTAAGGAGCCTCTCGGCTCTTCGTGTTGCTTCGCTGCTCGCCGGTGAGTTTTGGCGAACACATTCATTACACGCCCGGTGGGACATTCAACAACGTCTACATCAACATCCGACGCTGCGATGGAGAACAGACCAGTCACGTACAACGATCTACCTGACGAGCACAAGGCCAATTATGACGAGATCAAGGCTCTCTTCGAAGAAGACCTCATCGACTCTTTTGAGAGGACCCGTAAGCATGGCATCAAGTGGAGGGGGTTCTCCCCCGAGGGTGCTCTTGATGAGGTGGATCTGCCATTCCTTCGGGAGCGCACGAGCTCTCTGACGGAAGTCAACTATATGGTGGCTCATTCTCTGCACCGCCATTACGAGAGCTGGTGACGCTTTCGGCGGGTCATGTTCGCGTAGTTCAGAGATCATGAAACATCGGTACTCTCCGTCGGGGCCTACTTTAGGGACTCACGGGAGAAAGACCGCTCGAGACAAGGCCACGGCTGCCATTCACACTTGCGGCTCGAGCCGCCGGAGCAGCGGCTTCGTCGTACAAGGCTGGAGGCGACCCAGCGATTGCCAATTCCTGTTTGAGCCACCTAAGGAAATCCCACGGATACATATGCACATCGTGCGGACGCAATAACGACACGCACCAGCAGATTACGGCAGCGGGAGTTTACTGCGGCGGGGGTTCTGGGGCAGGATCTTGAGGCGGCGTTTACGAGCAGCGATATGCAGGATAGAGCCGACAAACAGCGTGGCTAGCCAAGTATGCCACTGGAACAAGTCATGAGAATCTAGCCCGCAGCTCAAGCGATGGAGCAAATCCGTACCATCACGAGAGACTGGTTAAACCGTGCGAAGAAGGACAATCACGTTCACAACAAACACAATCTCGGCGCATCACCACCCCTTGTTTCTAGGGTTTCTTTCGGGTAAGTGTCATGCTGCCTAGATCGCATCTTGCGATCTAGGCGGATCTACTATCGTTACGGTTTTACTCGTCTTTGAAGCATTGTTGATGGCGAGTAATACTATTATCATAGATTGTTTTGAGGCTAGCATCGGTGTTTTTCACTATTATCGTTGAAGTTATGCTACCTCTAGTTATCTCGCTACCTTTGCACCTTTTCCCAAGTGCAAGGGTAGCACCTTGCTTGGTCTTTATTTAGTTGATTCGATCTTATGGTTGTGCCTTGCTGCAAGGTTTAGTTTGATATCTACGTGGCAGGCCTTACAAGCGGGTTGAGCGATCGATGTACGTAGTGACGTGGCTTATTCGTTCTAGAGAAGTTGTTCCGGTAATTGACTTTACGTTGGTTATTAGGCCTCCTCTAGGGTTAATATTCTTCATCTTTTGTACATACCAGGCTCAATTACGTGTAGGACGTTCCAATTACGTGGTGAAAACATTAAACTGTTGTAGATCGATTTAACTTGTAGTGATCAAGCAAAACCCCATGTTATCGTAAATCTAATGCAGAACCATGGGGCAATCGGCTCTAGGAGCCGATTCTGAAAACAGGAGCGGTCACGGCTCGAATTTCACGATACTTGTTTACCATGCAGCAATCGGACAATCCTTCACCTTGGCCGGTATAGGTGGTGTACGCCCTCGAACCAAACCAGGACGTGTGCCGGAGTTTTGCGGGCCGTCGCCCGAGGGACCAGGGCCCACCAGCAGTTCTGGGAGCCTCCCGGCTCTTCGTGTTGCTCGTCGCTGCTCGCCGGTGAGTTTTGGCAGGCAACACATTCTGGCACGCCCGGTGGGCCAACGAAGGAGATGGGCCGTGATCAAGATGGGCTTGGAAGATGTGTATATTCAACGTGTTGTTGGATTGGCCTAGTACGTAGAATTGGGCTAAACTGCCCGTGTATCTTGTATCATAGTAGGTTTCGTTTCAGTTTAGGTAAAGATAGAGTTGTAGAGTTATTCCAAAAGTAGAGAGTCTCCGGACTATAAATATGTACCTAAGGTTATCGAGAAAAAGAGGACAATCACGTTCACAACAAACACAATCTCGGCGCATCGCCACCCCTTGTTTCTAGGGTTTCTTTCGGGTAAGTGTCATGCTGCCGATCTAGGCAGTATCTACTTATGCGTTACCTGGTTTTACTCGTACTGAAGCGTTGTTGATGGCGAGTAATACTATTATCATAGATTGTTTGAGGCTAGCATCGGTGTTTTTCACTATTATCGTTGAAGTTATGCTACCTCTAGTTATCTCGCTACCTTTGCACCTTTTCCCAAGTGCAAGGGTAGCACCTTGCTTGATCTTTATTTAGTTGATTCGATCTGTTATGGTTGTGCCTTGCTCGCCAAGGTTTAGTTTGATATCTACGTAGTCAGGCCTCACAAACGGGTTGAACGATCCAGTAGTACGTAGGGAAGTGGCTTATTCGTTCTAGAGAAGTTGTTCCGGTAATTAGCTTTACGTTGGTTATTAGGCCTCCTCTAGGGTTAATATTCTTCATCTTTCGTACATACCAGGCTCAATTACGTGTAGGACGTTCCAGCTACGTGGTGAAAATATTAAACTGTCGTAGATCGATTTAACTTGTAGTGATCAAGCAAAACCCCATGTTATCGTAAATCTAATGCAGAACCATGGGGCAATCGGCTCTAGGAGCCGATTCTGAGAAACACAGGGCCGGTCACGGCTCGAATTTTCACGATACTTGTTTACCATGCAGGAAATCAATCGAGCAATCCTTCACCTTCCGGTATAGGTCAGGTGCATCTCGAACCAAACCAGGACGTGTGCCGGAGTTTTGCGGGCCGTCGCCCGAGGGACCAGGGCCCACCAGCAGTTCTGGGAGCCTCCCGGCTCTTCGTGTTGCTCGTCGCTGCTCGCCGGTGAGTTTTGGCAGGCAACATCGGCAAAACCTAATTTTTTCGCAAAGTCCACGAAAATAACCCTAGCCTCAGGTTGCACTTTCATATGTTTAACGTTTATCATCTTATTTGATCTACTCTATGATACATTTTAAATTTATTTTTACTTAATCTATGGACCACAATCCTAAGCGAAATCCTAAAATTCACATATCCCAACTCACCTCGAATAAAATAATCACAACCTATGATTGCATTCTGCACCCAGGGTGGACGGTGCAGCAAAGGTTGGAGGCGCATCCATATTCGGTTTGATAACCTGATACTAATTCTTCCTCTGCTTTTGGTAAATTAAAAGGTATTTTTTCTTCACTGAATGTTCCAAGGTTGGGGGTGGTCCCCTCCGACCTGTGCATAGCTCGCAGGGCCGGCTCTATACTTTATGGGGCCCTTATGCGAAATTGACTTATGGGCCCTAAGTTTAATGTATATGTAGGCATATATAAAAATAGAGACATATATGTATATACATTCAATCACAAAATATTAAAATTAACATCAACATTTGCCTTTAAACCGTAGAAAATACAATAGTTATGAACTTACTTCTGGAAAACTTGAAGCTATTTAGTTATTTACCATCACCCAAGGACTGTTCATTGACCTCATGATCGTCATTTATCATCGTTGACATCAATACTACTTGTTGCCAAAAAATACCTTTTTAAAACGCCTTTTTGTGATTGAATCAGTTCAATCTCTTGTTTTCTTGTATTACTTTTCCTAGCGCCCGACTGATGTTTCAGCTTCATATCACCTAAAAGTGAGAATTGAATACATTACCTAAATAAAGAATTAAAGATAGAACCCTAAAAACTCCACAATTAGCTCATCATTTATTTAATTTACAGCGGATGCAATTACTGAAATAGATGCATTATCAAATCCATGAATTAAGCATCTAGAACAAAAGGGAAAGAGACAAGCGAAACCAGACAAGGATTAGATTAAAAATTTAATTTACCAGGCATAATCGCTAGGTTTCTAGGAAGGCCGGAAGGGCCAGGTGAGGCCGTGCGTCAGGCCTCTGTAGGCTGCAGCGTGCAGCAACTCAACCTGCAGCGATAGTGATTCTTGGCGTTGGCGACCAGCAGCACCGTAGTAGAGATAAGAGATCAATCCACAGGGATCAGAATCGCCTCCGCGTCGTTGTATCCTAGTCGGGATTCAAGCAGGGGACATCGGATCTATTGCTAGAGCTGGGGCATCGCGTGCGCTCGTGTTCGCGTCTGATTAGAAGATCAACCGGCAATTGGTAGCTAGGTTGGGTCTTCCATTTAATATTTTTTTAAATGTATAGAGTATAAAGTAGTATATAGAAATATGTAGATATGGGCCCCATTTTTGCATGGGCCCTTGGCCATTGCACAAGGTTGCCATATGCCTAAGCCGGCCCTGATAGCTCGGCCACTGCCCTTGGTCATCCAATGTTTCTATAAAAATATCTAAATAAAAGAGGCCGTTACTCTTTTTCTCCATAGACACTCTGCCTTTTACCCATCGCCACCACCACGAGTTGGAGAAGCTTGCGTAGCATCGCTCGCATCCGAAGCCAAGCTGCCATCTCTAGTAACCTTGCTCTCCGCTATCTTCGGCATATTTTTTTGAAACAAGACAAAAGACTTGCCATTTTTATTATTCCCTCGTTCCCAAAATAAATGTCTCAAATTTGTTAAAATATTAACGAATCTAGATACTATTTAGTATATAGATTCATCCAAAATTTGAAAAACCTAAGACATCTATTCTTGGACAGAGGGAGTAATTGATTTGGCACATATTTAATTAGTCCAAAATTTATTTTTTATAGATTTTGTATGACTAAGAAATATTTAATGCAAAAGATTTGATTTGCGCAATAATTAGAAGAAGCACCGCCGGCCAGCACCAGGTCAAACACACATGGAACCCCACACCATCCTCCTAGCATAGAGCCGGAACCTAGCAATAAGCCGAAACACAAAACTAAAGACACTTTCGCCTACTGCTATGCCTACTATAAACAAGATATCCAATGTCTCCTCCGAGCCATCTTTGTCTGGCTTAGCTGCCGAGGAGACCAGAGGTGGAGTGACCTGGTTCGCTGGGGTCGACTCTCAAAGTAGTGTAGCGATGAGAGATAAAGAGAGAGAGAGAGAGGATAGAATGGTTCCCTGCTAGACCATCTTCAACAGGCTACACAGCTACACCTAGAGACTAGATAATCTTGTGACTCCACACGTTGTAGTTAGGACCATGTAAAAAATCACAAGTCTATAGTCGTTTGTATAACTTACAAAAATTTGGATTTCCTTTACTGAAACTAGTATTGTTACGGTAGTTTCAAAATAGCCCAACATAAAGCATACATCCTCACCTGAATTTGAATCTTAAGTTTCCCTAAATATATGCTATATACTCCTATCCTACTAGATAGAAGTGGGTTCATGTAAGGCACAGAAATAGTTAGACATAAAAGCCATGCACAACGATGGCATTTCATACCGTCATTCTAATTACTCTCTAACAAGGGATCTTACATTAAAACTATCCTTCTACAAATAAACCAAATAACAATTTTGATTAAACAGGACATTGAGTTTTCAAATAAATATTCTTGAAAATGGTGTTTTTCATCCACCATGCCGACAATCATAGGAGAACCCTTTTTCACAACCAATTTTTTTATATTAAACTTTGACCTCTTCAGACTGATTAGAGAGTAAATATTTCACTATTATGAAAACTAATTTTTATATGCATGATAATTTCTAAAACTAATACATAATGATCTTCATGATTACCACCTTTTATATATCATGTTCCATGATGATGGTATCTTCCATGTACCGGGGGATTGAAACTATCTTTGGTCATACTCGTAACTATACCTAGATTATGTGGGTAACTTTATAAGCAAGCAATGGGTGGATAACTTGTAACTACGTTGAATTTGTGATGATAACTATATTATAAACACATGGATAACTGTATGAGTAAAAGGTGGATAATTATTATCCACACACCATGGCAACTATAACAATATGGTGGTGATAGCTAAACTTCGATCGACGTACGGGTGACAATGCCTATTAGGGGAACCTTTTCTTCATCGCTCGACGACGCTACCATGTCGATGCGATAAAGTCTTGATATCCAAACACTTAGGCTATCACGTCTAAATCAAAATAAGTCTAGCTTTACATTTCATTAACTAAAAATAAGAGGGTAACCATGACTTCACGAGTAACAGAAGTACAAAAAATTAACCACGAAAAAAGTTATTTACAAGTGGTAACTTACATGAAAAATGTTCTACATAACTCTTTTACGGAGTGGGTAACTTACATACTACATCATGGATAACTCACGTGGTAGGAATAGATAAGTTTAGGCAAAACAATCGTCGAAACATATCAATATGGGAGCAAGTTTCGAAGATCTCATCGCAACTAACCTAACAATAAAAACGGATTTTCAATCGGATAAGCAGTTTGAGCTATAAAGATTTTTAAATATTCAAATTTCGATATTAATTGCTGATCGAAATATATCAATATGGGAGCAAGTTTCGAAAATCTCATCGCGACTAACCTAACAATAAAAACGGATTTTCAATCAAATAAACAGTTTGAGCTATAAAGATTTTTGAATATTCAAATTTCGATATTAAATATTGATGATGTCAGTAGTTTTATTATTTAATGCAGTTATGCAAACATTAAATTAAGAATACCACGTGTGAAAGGGTATGAACACGTGTGAAGATAAAAGAGAATAAAGTGCATGAATGCAACTAGGAGGTGATCAAGCTGTGATATGCTCCGTTCGTTCGCGATCGGATGGCCCATGTGCGCGCTGGATCAGACCACCACCGTAGATTTACCGTTCTATTATGGCTCGCGCAGTTTGTGAGCCATATTTGTTAGAGTTGAGAACATCTCTAGCCAACACTATAAAAGGACAAAATCAGAAAAATAATCGCCACTATTAGGTTTCGCGTGCTAAAAGTGGCAGAACGTACAGATGCCCCAAAACCGCTCGAATCTTAAATTTTTTTAAGGCCCCCGAGAAAACATACCCTAAATCCCTAGGTTTCGAGCCCGACCCGTAGCCGACCTGGGAACCACATGATGCTTGGCGGGATGGAAATTTCAGCGCGTTCCCCTCCTTCCGCGTCCACCTGTCGTCGGCGCCGCCGGCGACCCAGGCCCCGACAGAAAAATTCCGCCCGCCAACAAGGCCTCCGCCACTCGACGGTCACGTTCCCAACCCTCGCTGTCACAGAAATTGATCCGGGACGGAGATCTAAATCGAAACGGAAACATAGTTGCAGTTCTTTTCCTAAACAAAGATACGATTTCACATCCTATATTAATTGATTCAACCACTAGTCAACAATTTCACTTCCGCTGCCGCTGTCCTCCGCGCCGTCGTCCTCCTCCTCCGAGCCGCCGGCTTCCTCCTCGTTCTCGGACGGAACCTCCACGATTTCCGCATTGTTTGCGAGACGAAGGACCTCTTCACGGCGAGCGGTGGCGATACCGGTGTACATGGTCCGTCTAGGGACGAACCAGAACCTCTCCCGCCCTTCTCGGTTGCAGAGATCCGGGTGCAGCACATGCCCGTAAACGACGCGGTTGCCTATCTTGGTCTTCCGTTCCTTTTTGAATAGCGCCGACTAGTATGGGCTGGCTGCCGCGTACCGGGGCATCGCCCTCTTCCACGCGGGTATCTGGCTGCGGCGCGCCGTGATGTTGCTCTCCATCTCGGCTCGGCCCGGCGAGCCATCGACAGCCCAATAGCTGATCGCCATCAGTGAAGCATCGCTGACGGCGGCGTGATGTAGAAGTGCGCGAACATCACCGCCTCATAGAAGTTCAACATGGGCACTCCATGGCGGTGCGGTGGAGATTAGAGAGGAAGGGGATGGATGGGGATGAACGCATCGGTGCCTCCTATTTATACACGAGAACGACGAAACGATGGACATAATCTAAATCGAATATTCCTTTTTCCGATTCAGATTTCTGATTTGTGTTCCGTCTCGGCGTTCGCGACATTAAAAAAAACGTGTCTGCTATAGATACTCTGAGGCCTGCATCGTCCCCTAAAATTGGATAGTGCTAGGCGTCCCCGGGACGATGGGGGAGTACCCATCGTCCTGCTTCCCGTGCTGACACGTGTCCATTTGCTGCAAAACATCCCGCGTTTGCTGTATAGTCCCCGTTTTTGTTTCCGAAGCAAAAAAAACGGTTCGTTTTAGAAATAGAACGTCTCGCCGGAGACCATGCAGCAAAAAAATTGTGCTAATGCAGCAAAACCGTTTTCGCCGGAGACATCGTCGAAAACAACTCGTTGATGACCCTCGCCGGAGACCATGCAACAAGAAAAAGTTTCCGACGAATTCGGTTTTGCTGTATTAGCACAATTTTTTTGCTGCATGATCTCTGACGAGACGTTCTATTCTAAAACGAACAGTTTTTTTTTTTGTTTCGGAAGCAAAAACGGGGACATATATGCGTTTTGCAGAAAAAAAGAAATTTGGGCGATTTTGGAGGGGGAGGAGGACGACACCTGGAAGCACTCTGCTCTGCCGCCTGCTCGTTTCTCTCAGATAGATTGATCCCCAAACCAAATCGCTCGCCGGAACCGCCGTAAGCCGCCGGAGAGGAGGAGGATGAGGAGGAAGGTTTGAGGTCGCGAACCGGTGACTCTGCCGTACTTCCCCACGCCGGCTACGCCTGCAGCCGTGAAGGGAGACGCGCGGCGGAGCGTTTTGAGGAGGCGCCGGCGGCCGGCCACTCTGTCCCGGGTAAGGAACACAGCACTGGAACACTTTCGTCCCATACTGCTCCCGCACTTGGAATCTCTCGATTTATAAGTGTCGGCCTCGGCTGGGTTATCAGGAAGCAGCATTAGATATCGAAATACATATTAAATTAATAATTTATAATTAATAAATCCCGCATCAAACAATTTTTCTTTTTTTCTTTCTTATAGCAGTCTAAAAACAGAAATATTTTGGTTGAAGTTTGCTTTCTCCATTCGCTAGCAGGCTGAGAAGAGTTGCTGGATCGTGGGGGGTTAGCTATGTCACTCTGGTTTCCGATGCTGAAGATGGTGAAAGAGGTGGAGCTACAGTTGTTCGTATTAATGTTGCTGCTTAGCTTTGTTAAGTTTTAAACAAACATAAAACACCACGATCACCTATTATTTTGTTGGTTCGTCTGCTTCTTGCCTTGAAAGAATTAACCCAGGGTGATGTGAAATAATACAAAAAATATTGTAAGTGATGCCCTGCCTATCTACCACAGCAAACTATAGAGAAAAATCTAGATCTTTGTGTTCATTTTTAGTGATTAAGTATGATTCTCTGGTTGCAGATTCTATATAGCCTCTTGGAGTTTTGACCAGAGCATGTGAAAATGCAATGCTATATAGCTACTTTTACTGCATCAACATGTCGATGTATAATCATTTGCACCCTTGCGATCCCCGTCCTTTTTACAGTTTGGATCGGTCTATATCTTTTTGCTGTCAAACATGCTATTAAATGTTCAAACACAGCTTGGTAAGTGTTAATCCAATTTGGCTGTGCTGATTGCAATAGATTATCTGACTGCTAAAACTGTTACATATTCAGTATTCACTCAGATTATTAATACATATTGGTATTAATTAAATGATTGTACTGTGCAACAAGCAGGTGCGGTGCAGTGTGGTTGTTGACTCGCTATTGTGGATAATCTGATTAAAATGCAAGTAGACAAGCATTTGCGCCCTTGCGATCCCTGTCCTTTTTACTGATCTGCCCTGTTTGTTGTGCAGCGACACTGAAACTTGATTTAGAACTTCTGTTCCTTGAGTGCCATGTCATTCAAATGGTTGAGTGACATATTTCTGATCGCTTGGGAGTAAAAACAAAGTAATTGAAATCATTAACTCTGCCATGCTCTGGGCTATTTGGAAGTTCAGGAATGACTTATGGTTTGGTAGAATTGCTTGGTCCAATTTGCAGGTGTTGCAGGGGACAGATAAGAAGTACAACAAAGTCGCGTACTCCTGTATTTACTATCCTGAAAAGATCTACCCTGGAGAGCTGCATAGGTGCTTTGGAAACCAGATGAAAGGAGACTCTCATGGTGCCATGGGCATGAAGAACGAAGAAGTAGGGATGGTGCAACATGATGAAGGCCCAGCTGCGCCTGGCAAGATCTTTTGACTGGCAAGCCTGTGTAAGGTTAGTTTATGTGCTTGTTTTTTGAGGTGATTCAGGTTCCGTGGTGTTTCCGTGTTACCCTGTGTAATGGTTGTTTCGGTTCCTGTTATATTGTTTTGCAGATATTGTAAGTTTGGGGAGCTCAAATTGTAGCAAGCGAAGGTTATCCTTTTTAACGAAGATCTGGAACATGAGTGGTGACACCCTTTTGATCTAAGGAAGAAAGAACATGTGGTTACAGTTCACTTTCTCATATCTCCACGGCACAACACGCCGACACAAGCAGTGAGAAACGAATACGGTGGCATGGACGACATATTCTCTTACAGGGATACATGACCTTCCCCAAGGCAATCGCCTCCATGTAATACCATCCGGCACCAGCGGTCTGCTTGCTGGTTGCACTACTGTTGATCCTTTGACATGGCGAGGACATCAAAAGGACCAGCTGGTTACGTTGAGGATAAGCTATGCCTGGCATCGCTCTACTGCAGAAAGACGAGATGAAAAGATCAGCTCAGAATATGGTGTGCACAGGTATGGTCAACCTTGATACAGATTCGTCATAGGATACTTTTGCAGTTTCTTTAGGATAGTTGAAAGTTGGATTTAATGTTTTGGAAGTTGTTTCAGTGTGAATCGGAATATTTGCGATTGCGATAGCACTGGAGCAGAACGTGTCAAGCTTTTCTACAACCTTGGTATGATGTCTGAAAGTGACAGCATGTTTGGTGATATGTGTAAATTTGTCACCATAGCACTACGGTCTAGCCTAACAAAGACTAGGCGGCTATAGGACCACAAGACCTATGACTTTCAGAAGACAAATGTGACCACCTGCCTTTCTTTCTGCCATTAAATTAATAATGTCCATAGAAAAACAACCAACCTGAGTAGGGGAAGTCCAGATCAATCCTTCTCAGCATGTATTAAGCACGGGAATCATACACTGTATATAACTCCAGCTTGGGTATGTACCTGCTACCAATTAATGGCGAAAATAACCAGTTCCATGTCACCAGTAGCGATATTCACAAGGGCAGCGGTGCTGATGTGGCTGTTGTCCGCTGCCGGAGCAGCAGGAGCTCCGATGAGAGCAATCGGGATGCCCGGCTGCGAGACCAGCTGTGGTGATGTTAGCGTGCCATACCCATTCGGCATGGGTTCGGCCAGGTGCTTCTGGCCAGGGTTCAACCTCACCTATTATTAAGTTTTGAACAAAAATCAATCACCATGATCACCTATTATTTTGTTGGTTCCTCTGCTTCTTGCCTTGAAAGAATTAACCCAAGGTGATAGGAAATACTACAAAAATCAATCACCATGGTTACCTATTCTTGTGGAAAATATTGTAAGTGATGCCCTGCCTATCTACCACAGCAAACTATAGAGAAAATTCTAGATCAATGTTGCTAATTGAGATGTGTTCATTTTTAGTGATTAAGTATGATTCTCTGGTTTCAGATTCTATATAGCCTCTTGGAGTTTTGACCAGAGCATGTGAAAATGCAATGCTATATAGCTACTTTTACTGCATTGACATGTCGATGTATAAGCATTTGCGCCCTTGCGGTCCCTGTCCTTTTTACAGTTTGGATCGTTCTATCTTTTTTGTTGTCAAACATGCTATGAAATGCTCAAACACAGCTTGGTAAGTGTAAATCTAATTGTCTGTCCTGATTACAATAGATTATCCGACTGCTAAAACTGTTACATATTCAGTATTAACTCCGATTATTCATACATATTGGTGTTAATTAAATGATTGTACTATACAACAAGCAGGTGCGGTGCGGTGCGATTGTTGACTCGCTATTGTGGATAATCTGATTAAAATACAAGTAGACAAGCATTTGCGCCCTTGCGATCCCTGTCCTTTTTACTGATCTGCCCTGTTTGTTGTGCAGCGACACTGAAACTTGATTTAGAACTTCTGTTCCTTGAGTGCCATGTCATTCAAATGGTTGAGTGACATATTTCTGATCGCTTGGGAGTAAAAACAAAGTAATTGAAATCATTAACTCTGCCATGCTCTAGACTATTTGGAAGTTCAGGAATGACTTATGGTTTGGTAGAATTGCTTGGTCCAATTTGCAGGTGTTGCAGGGGACAGATAAGAAGTACAACAAAGTCGCGTACTCCTGTATTTACTATCCTGAAAAGATCTACCCTGGAGAGCTGCATAGGTGCTTTGGAAACCAGATGAAAGGAGACTCTCATGGTGCCATGGGCATGAAGAACGAAGAAGTAGGGATGGTGCAACATGATGAAGGCCCAGCTGCGCCTGGCAAGATCTTTTGACTGGCAAGCCTGTGTAAGGTTAGTTTATGTGCTTGTTTTTTGAGGTGATTCAGGTTCCGTGGTGTTTCCGTGTTACCCTGTATAATGGTCGTTTCGGTTCCTGCTATATTGTTTTGCAGATATTGTAAGTTTGGGGAGCTCAAATTTTAACAAACGATGATTATCCTTTTCAACGAAGAGATGGAACATGAGTGGTGCCACCCTTTTGATCTAAGGAAGAAAGAACATGTGGTTACAGTTCACTTTCTCATATCTCCACGGCACAACACGCCGACACAAGCAGTGAGAAACGAATACGGTGGCATGGACGGCATATTCTCTTACAGGATACATGACCTTCCCCAAGGCAATCGCCTCCATGTAATACCATCCGGCACCAGCGGTCTGCTTGCTGGTTGCACTACTGTTGATCCTTTGACATGGCCAGGACATTAAAAGGACCAGCTGGTTACGTTGAGAATAAGCTATGCCTGGCATCGCTCTGCTGCAGAAAGACGAGATGAAAAGATCAGCTCAGAATATGGTGTGCACAGGTATGGTTAACCTTGATACAGATTCGTGATAGGATACTTTTGCAGTTTCTTTAGGATAGTTGAAAGTTGAATTTAATGTTTTGAAAGTTGTTTCAGTGTGAATAGGAATATTTGCGATTGCGATAGCACTGGAGCAGAACGTGTCAAGCTTTTCTACAACCTTGGTATGATGTGTGAAAGTGACAGTATGTTTGGTGATATGTGTAAATTTGTCACCATAGCCACTACGGTCTAGCCTAACAAAGACTAGGCGGCTATAGGACCACAAGACCTATGACTTTCAGAAGACAAATGTGACCACCTGCCTTTCTTTCTGCCATTAAATTAATAATGTCCATAGAAAAACAACCAACCTGAGTAGGGGAAGTCCAAATCAATCCTTCTCAGCATGTATTAAGCACGGGAATCATACACTGTATATAACTCCAGCTTGGGTATGTACCTGCTACCAATTAATGGCGAAAATAACCAGTTCCATGTCACCAGTAGCGATATTCACAAGTGCAGCGGTGCTGATGTCGCTGCTGTCCGCTGCCGGAGCAGCAGGAGCTCCGATGAGAGCAATCGGGATGCCCGGCTGCGAGACCAGCTGTGGTGATGTTAGCGTGCCATACCCATTCGGCATGGGTTCGGCCAGGTGCTTCTGGCCAGGGTTCAACCTCACCTGTGACGCCACCAGCGAGCCCCCGCGGCTCCTCCTTGGCTATGACTCCGTGCTTCGGGTCGCCAAGATCTCCCTCCGGAACAGCACCGTGCGCGTCATCCACAGTGGCTCCATGATAGACAGCACCCCCGTGATCCACAACACTGCCACTCAGGACTGGAACTTCACCTATGGCAACTGCTTCACCGGTGGGGGAGGGGCGCCCTACACGCTGTCGAGCATGAACGAGCTCATTCTCATGGGCTGCAACGCGCAGGCAACTCTGCTCCAGAACGATGACACCAGCACCACCACCACCAACATCATTAGCGGCTGCGCCTCCTTCTGCTCCGCCACCAAGACCGCCTATGTCGGGGGCGTGGCAAGCGGCCACGACAAGTACTGCTCCGGCATGGGCTGCTGCCAGGCCCCGATATCCATCGACAGCTCGCCCAAGGAGCTGCGGTTTAGGTGGTTCAATGGGAACCATTCCCAGGACTTGGTGCCGCTGCCCGTGTACATGTTTGTTGCGGAGGAGGGGTGGTTCGACCAGCGGTGGGTCACCGACGAGCTGGTGCAGAAGCTCCGGCCGCCATCGAGAGCCGCACTGGAGGTGCCCCTTATTCTGCGGCGGGAGGTGGCTCGTGATGTGAACTCGTACCCCAACTGTTCAGCCGGGGACGTGGTACCAAACATCGGCAAGAGCAACCACAGCTACTGCAATCAAGAGAATAGAGGCTATTCGTGCAAGTGTTGGAGTGGCTACAACGGCAATCCCTACCTCACCGATGGCTGCCAAGGTTAACTAATATATTCTCGCCTCTTTATTTCCTTCCAATTCTATATATGATGGATTACATGTTACTGCACTATAACTGTAGAAATATAGTGTATATGTGTGTAATTACTAAGCTTTTGTTTTGTCGTCCTTAAGATGTCAACGAGTGCGAGCGGCCAGAAGACTATGGTTGCTTCGGTGAGTGTAGGAACCTGCTCGGGACGTTCGATTGCTGGTGCCCACGAGGAACCCATGGCAACCACACCCTACGCAATGGCTGCGTAAAGCCCGTCACAGGTTCCTGAACACATCTTATTAAGTGGATGTATTAATATGTCATTTACTCTTTTTTCAACCTTGAAAAAAATGACCAGTGACCTATGGATCTACTTTTCAGGTTCGATACTTCTAGGAATTGGTCTTGGTCTAGTAGGAGTTCTAATTATGATTTTTCCTGCAATCTTGGTTGTCCGTAAGGCTAAAAAAATTATTGAGGCAAAAGATTTGAAGAAAAAGTTCTTCAAACAAAATCGTGGACAATTGCTGCAGCAACTAGTATCTCAAAGGACCGACGTTGCAGAAAGAATGATCATCACCTTAGCGGAACTGGAGAAGGCCACAAACAACTTTGACAAGACTCATGAGCTTGGAGGCGGAGGGCATGGCATTGTTTACAAAGGAATTTTGTCAGACATGCATGTTGTAGCAATCAAGAAGTCCAAGATAGTGATACAACAGGAAATCGACGAGTTCATAAACGAGGTTTTTATCCTCTCACAGATCAATCATAAGAACATAGTAAAACTTCTGGGATGCTGTCTTGAGGTAGAAGTCCCGTTATTAGTCTATGAGTTCATTTCCAATGGAACCCTTCATGATCACCTTCATGTCACTGGACGGATTTCGCTGTCATGGGATAAGAGACTGAGGATTGGGACCAATACTGCCAAAGCTCTTGCTTATCTTCACTCAGCTACCTCAATCCCAGTGATCCATAGAGATATCAAGTCAACAAACATACTCCTTGATGCTACCCTAACAACAAAGGTATCGGACTTTGGAGCTTCAAGGCACATTCAAATTGATAAAACAGGGGTGATGACAAAGGTGCAAGGGACTATAGGCTACCTAGACCCTATGTACTATCAGACAGGGCGGCTCACGGAGAAAAGTGATGTGTACAGTTTTGGGGTTGTTCTTATAGAGTTGGTCACTAGGAAGAAGCCATTTTTGTACTTGTCCCCTGGAGGTGACACGGGGCTTGTCGAACATTTCGTCACTCTACTTTCTGAAGGTAATCTGGTTGAGATATTAGATCCACAGGTTGTGGAGGAGGGAGGTGAAGAAATTAAAGAAGTTGCAACACTAGCAGCATCATGTATAAAATCCAGAGGAGAAGACCGACCTACCATGCGACAAGTGGAGATGGCACTTGAAGGCATTCAAGCATCCAAGGAGCGTATTTCAAATGATTTTGAGGACAATAGTATCCAAATTAATTTCTCATCGAGCAATGCAAGAAACATGCTGGGAGGGACTAGGGTCTATAGTTTAGAAGAGGAATTCTTGCAGTCCTCGAGGTACCCCAGGTAGTTTTGATAATGTAACAAGGCAGTGCCTGCAAGATTTTTCCCCTTAGCTTTTGTCTGAGAGGAAGTATTATGATCTAATTTGCGTGTTGTTGTATTATTGAATATGACCAAACTGCTGATTTTTTCATTTACTGAACTAGTATCTGGTTTACAGTTTGGTAAGTGTAAGAACTAACATAACTGCATCATTTGTATGTCCAATTAGCTCTGCCGACTGTAATCAGTTATTTGACTCCCAAACTGCTCAACATTCACTGAATTGTCATACAAATTGATGTTTAATTCAGTTTAAGTTATGTTTACTATACGTTGAACCGGCGTGGCAAAGTGCCCTTACCATCCTAGTCTCTTTGTCCATCATCAGTTTTTGAAGTATTAAATATGTACATGCTTGGTATATTCTTCTTTGATATATTCAATATAAAAAATGTTAGATAAATTAACTCCGCCGACTGTAATCAGTTATTTGACTCCCAAACTGCTCAATATTCACTGAATTGTTCATACATATTGATGTTAATTCAGTGTAAGTGATGTTACTATATGTCGTACTGCGGGCAGAGTTCCTTACCATCCTAGTCTCTTTGCCGATCATCAGTTTTTAAAGTATTCAATGTGTACATGCTTGGTGGAAGTTTGTTGTGCCCTCCCAAAGTGTGGATATTTTGGTTGTTAAAAAAGGGATAATCTGGTAAAAAGAAGGCAGACAACATCTATCTGGTATATTCTTCTTTGATCTTGAGTGAGACCAAAAATGTTAGATAAATTATTGTGGCAGTGCCATGTGATTCTAATAGTTTGGTCAAACATTTCTGATTGCTTGGATGTGTAAATATTGGTGCTGATTTTGAATATGTCGCAAAAATGGTGCCTTAGTGCCTCTAAAATCAGTGATTAAGCTCTAGTATTTGGTAGGATTGATATATGCTTTGGAAAAATTACTTTATTGAATTGGCGGGTGTTGAGGTGGAAACTGATAAGAACTCCAAAGATGTGTACTCATGCTTGTCGAATCCTGAAAAGAACTACCTTGAGGAGCCTCATATATAGGCGCTTTGGCCATCAGACCAAAGAAATGTATCTCAAGGAGAATTCACCTATTATCTTATTTTTCTGTGAATCATTAAGGAAAGTAACTCAGCATTACCGCTGTAGTGTAGCAACACATGGAGGATTGATGGATATTGCATGTGTCAGGTTTGTTGATGGCCTTGATGGAGTAGTACTACTTGCATGTGCCAGAAGCGATCATATATGCATGTTCATATGAAATGCAATTGGAGGCCTGTAGCACTTGACTCCATCCACACTGCTACATAGGTCCTAGCTTGTACTGTAGAAAACTTCTTTCTTTCTCCTTGCATCACACACCTGCTATAGTTGAACCAAAGCACTAGTTGTGTTATGTTGTTTCTTAATTTCCCAGTTAATCTCTCTCCTTCGCCTTCATATCATTGTCATGACTGGTGTTGCTTCTCCCTCGTCTGATCCTCTGGTCACAACCTGGAGAAGAGTGTAAATCAGGAAATTTGGGCCTCATGAATGGTTTCTTGTTTCTCTGTAATGGAGGACCGTTTCGAGCCCCCTAGACATGAGAGGCACGGGGAAACGAAGAGTCACTTGAGGCATGTAGTTCAGTACCAGGTGTGACGTTGGGTGAGTGTTTTAGAGGGCACAAGTATGTTGAATCATGGGTTACCGTGAGATGGGTTCCAACACTTTGATGAAAAGTGACTTAAAAAAGGATGAAAGAGTGTCTAGGAGGAACTAGACACTACTCATATATAGGAGAATGTGAGATTCAAACTCGGGCTGTCTAGCACACCACCTCTTGTGCTAGCCAGAAGACCCCGAGTCTTTCTCGAGGAAAAGTGACTTCACTAATATGTGGTTTACATGATAACAAACTACAATTTGTTAAGTGTAATAACTAATACAAGTGTGTCATTTGTTTGTCTAAATAGCTCTGCTGACTGTAATTGATGATTTCACTCCCAATGTGCTCGGTAGTCACCGGGATTATTCAAACATATTGATGTTATTTCTGTTGAAATGATGGTACTATACATTAAACCGCACCTCCGTGAAGCGATCTTACCAGCTTAGTTGGTATTTGGCATGTACATAGTATGTTGTGTAGAAGTTTTTTTTAACTCTTATGTTGTGTGGAAGCTTGTTGTGCCTAGCGCAGGTGTGTTGGTTGTTGTTGACTTTGGGTAGAGTTGATAACATGGAAGATTAACCGGTAGACAAAATATGCCTAACCTATTCTGCATGATGTGCAGTGACACAGAAGGGTTTAGAAAAGCTCACACATTTGTTCCTTGAGTGTTATGTCATTCAAATAGTTTGGTTATCTATTTCTGATTGCTCGGACGTAAATATTACCGCTGCTTTTGAGTATGTGGCAAAGATGGTGTCTTAGTGACACTAAAATTTAACTGATTATGCTCTCGACTGTTTGGAAATTTACAAAGGACGCATCCTTTGGCAAAATTGCTTGGTTGAATTTTCAGGTGCGAAGGTGGAAACTTGTCTGTCCAATCCTGAAAAGAAGGAGCTGCATATGCACTTTAGAAACCAATTCAAAGGAATATATCAGGAATGATTCTCCTATCTTGTTTTGCTGAGATTGTAATGTGGTAGAGCTTAATCAGTGACGATCAATGTTTCTCCCATTTATGGTTAAATGGCTGAAAGGGAGTGGCACCCTTCGGATCTTATCGTAACAACAATGAACACTGAATCGGTTGAGAATTCAATGTCACTGTACAACACAGCGGCACAAGCCGATAGAAAAGAATTTGGCAACATCGACTTAAGTTACACACCATGTTCTCTTACATGCCTAACATAGGCTCCCGTCTTTTTAACAACAGCCAGGGCCAGTGTGCTTGCTGGCTGCAGTTCTGTTCTTGGTATTCTAAGAAAAGAGTGCTCCACCTGCAGTTTTGTGTATCAATACAACACTTCACTCCATTACTAGATCAGGCAAGGCTATGTAAGCAAATGTACCACCAGGCTGATATCCGATCTTTACTGAACCATTGACGCATAGCGGTCCATGCAGAGTAGCTAGGAAGAATGTGGCCTGTAAAATAGACATTTTATTTACTGCTGTGTAAGAGCTACACCTTAGACTGAATTAGCTACAACACACAGCACACTTGTTCAAATGTGATAACAGATTCTTACTCTTACGTTAGAGATTACAGATCGCTAACTAAGAACGATTCTACAGTGTCGCATGATGACACTTCTGTGTACACTATACATTACAAGCAGGCAAGCAGTGGACACACAAGACTGCGACGCAAGTTGTACAAGGAGTCTTCTTCACGAATAAATAAGACCAGTCAGAAGCAAGAAAACTACGGTGACATAGGATGATAGGAGTACATGCCCTGGCTACATAGCATCCTAATTAATCACGTACATGTTCGTCCCTGATGTTTGAAGGGCTCTAGGGCTTAATAGAGGAAGGATAAGGAGATGTTCTTCACATGGATTTTCTTTTATCAAAGAAAGCAGAGGAAGGACCAGGACACGTTCTTACCACTTAAAGCATCAAAATAGAAAATATACTAACAAAGCAAGTAGCTGATACTGTTAGGAATAGACAAGTTGTATTCCCAGGGGGCCAAAGGCCACAATATATAGTTACATGTACATGTGAGAATATGCATGAAACCCCTTAATAGGTGGGGAAAATACACATATACAAATATACATCTAACACCTCACCTCAAACTCATGGTGGATCCACAACACTGAGTTTAGAGAGGAAGAAGTCATGCTGCGCTCTAGTTTGTGCCTTTGTAAAGAAATCCGCCAACTGCAAATATGAAGGCACATACTGAAGCGCAACAACCTGATCTTGTACCTGAGCACGCGTATAAAAAGCATCAACACCAATATGCTTGGTAAGCTCATGCTTGACCGGATCACGTGCAATACTGATAGCACCTGTACTGTCAGAGAAAAGTGGAGTGGGTATCATAACAGAGAACCCAAAATCTACAAGCAACCACCATAACCATGTCACCTCAGCAATCAACAAGGCCATAGCTCGCAACTCAGCCTCTACACTCGAACGGGAAACTGCAACCTGTTTCTTCGTCTTCCAAGCAACAAACGAACCACCAAGAAACACACAGTAAGCAGAAAGTGAACGATGATCCGAAGGATCACTCGCCCAAGTAGCATCCGAGTAGCACTGGAGCTAGAGAGAGCTGGAACGAGGAAAGAAAAGGCGACGAGTAATCGTGCCACGAAGATAACGAAGAACACGGAGATGACTATAGTGGACAGTGGTAGGAGCTGAGACAAACTGACTCAGAATATGAACATGATAAGATATATCAGGACGAGTGACAGCAAGATAAACAAGACTCCCAACAAGATGACGATAACGCGTCGGATCAGGAAGAAGATCACCATCAGTAGGACGAAGCTTAACATTAAGCTCCATAGGAGTCTCAACAGTGCGCTCATCCCCAAGAGCAACACGAGCAAGAAGATCATGAATATACTTTTCCTGAGAGATAGAAAAGCCATCAGAAGTGGAAGAGACCTTGATCCCAAGAAAATAGCGGAGAGGACCAAGATCGGTCATAAGAAACTGCTCACGAAGATGAGCCTTAACAAAGGAAATATACAAGGATCATCACCAGTATATCATCCACATAGAGAAGGAGAAGAGTGCGTCCACGAGGAGAAGTGTGGACGAACAACGCTGGATCATGAGCGCTGGGAGAGAAACCAGAAGCAGTCACCACAGAGGCAAAACGCTCAAACCAGGCACGAGGGGCCTGTTTCAGGCCATAAAGAGAACGCCGAAGGCGACAGACCAGCCCATCAGGGACAGAATACCCAGGAGGAGGCTGCATGTAAACCTCCTCACTCAACTCACCATTAAGAAAAGCGTTCTGAACATCAAGCTGAGACACATACCAGTGTCGAACAGAAGCGACATCAAGAAGAGTACGCACAATGGTCATATGAGCCACAGGGGACAAAGTCTCATCATAGCCACGACCGTGCTCCTGTTGAAAGCCACGAGTCACAAGACGCGCTTTGTAGCGCTCAAGAGATCCACCAGAGCGGGTCTTAATTTTATAGACCCACTTACACGTGATAGGACGAACACCGGGAGGGGGAGAGACAAGTCCCAGGTGCCAGTGCGCTCAAGCGCAGCAATCTCCTCAGCCATAGCAAGCTGCCATTCAGATGACGCCAAAAGATCCCGATAAGAAGTCGGCTCGGAGACAACAGAGAGATCGTACTGACTAGGAGAGTAACGGTCTGGAGCACGACGTGGACGAGTCGCCGGAAGAGGATAGAGAAGCTCGTTAGAAGAAGAAGACATATCAGAAGAAGAAGAAGAAGAAGAAGAAGGGACATCGGGAGGAGGATCTGGAACATGAGTGCGACGAGAATAATGAAAAGGAAAAGGAGACAACGGTGAGGTGGGAGGAGGAGTAGAAAGAGGAGAACTAGGTGGGTAGGAGGACAACGGAGTCGAAGAGGATGGCGCCGGGGATGAAGAGGGCGCATCAGAACGAGATCCAGGGGGAGGGACAATAGGGACAGAAGGAGGTGCATTAGGAAACAGAAGAAATGAGATATCATCCACCGGGTAGGTACCAGAGGTGGGGCGAGGGTAGAAGGGACGCGTCTCATCAAACGTGACGTCACAAGAGATGCGCATCCGACGACCAACAGGGTCCCAACAGCGATAGCCCTTATGCTCATCACTGTAGCCAAGAAAAACACACTCAACAGATTGAGCGGTCAGTTTGGTGCGTTCACGAGGAGGGAGAAGAACATAGCAGACGCAACCAAACGAACGAAGAGTCGAGTAGTCTGGAGAACCACCAGAGAGACGCTCGAGAGGATGCCACCCTGGAGGGCAGCAGAAGGCTAAATGTTAATGAGGTAAGTCGATGTAGTGACAGCCTCAGCCCAGAAATGCGGCGGAAGAGACGAAGCAATCATCATAGCGCGGGTGGTCTCAAGAATATGACGATGCTTACGCTCGGCGACACCATTTTGAGCATGTGCACCGGGACAAGAAAACTGAGCAAGGGTGCCCTGCTCAGCAAGAATACCACACAGGTGCTGAGAGATATACTCACCAGCAGAATCAACACGGAACACAAGAATGGGCGAGGAATACTGAGTGCGGACCATGGCCGCAAAGCGCTGATAAATGCAAAGCACCTCACTGCGAGAGCGCATTAAATAAATCCAAGTGTGACGAGAAAAATCATCTATAAAGAGAACATAGTAGCGATGACCTCCTTTCGACGGGAAGGGAGCTGGAACCCAAACATCAGAGTGAACAAGATCAAAAGGACGCTCGAACACAGACTCACTGTGAGGATACGGTAGCTGAATCTGCTTACCAAGGCGACAACCCTGACAATCCAAAGAAGCGTTTCCGGAGACAGACCCCAGAACACCACGATGAACTAAAGACGAGAGTCGAGAACCACATAAATGTCCAAGACGATGATGCCACTGCTAAAAATAGCTAGTGGCGACGGCTACAGATGCCGAGGAACTGGCGATGGTGGCATCAGAAGGAAGACGAAGCCAGTGAAGCTCCCAGAGGCCATCAGGGCGGCGGGGGCCAGCACCAAGCATAGTGCCGGTGCGATGATCCTGAACAGAACATGAATCAAAGTCGAGAGTGATGCTACAAAGAGAGTCAACGATTTGACTACCAGAAAAGAGTTGTATGTTAAGTTGAGGAACATGCGCAACAGAAGGAACATGAAACGAGGAAGTACTAAGAATGCCTCGACTAATGACTGGGTGGGGGTACCATCGGCAGTAAGAACACGAACAGGAGGATCGACAGGTCGAACAGAATGCAACAAGGAAGAATCAGGAGTCATATGAAAAGAAGCTCCAGTATCAAGAAGCCATGGAGATGTACCTGGAGAAGGAGGAGGTGGTCGCTCAATGCCAGAAAACTCAACAGAACCACCGAACTGTTGGTGAAGAATCCCAAGAAGCGACATCGAGCGCGCCATCTCATCGCGAAAGGGGCACTGTTCGAGAGGTCGAGGTACAATCAGGTGCCGACGAGGAGCTGTCACCCACACACACAGAGGCCGCCAAAGGTGACGACGAAGAGCAACACGCCGATGAAAACAGAGTCGTCGAAAGACGATCACAATCGTCTGAAGAAGCCACAAGAGTCGATGTCGAGCGGCGAGCCGACGTAGACGGGGTCGGCGAAGCGCGGCCAGAACCACGTGAAGAGGCCGCGAAAGTCGATGTAGAGCGACAGGCCGACGTAGATGGGATCGGCGAAGCGCGGCCATAACAGCGGGAAGAGGCCGCGAAGGTCGACGAAGAGCGGCGAGCCGACATAGACGGAGTCGGCGGAGGGCGGCTATAACCGCGTGAAGAGGCCGCGAAAGTCGATGTAGAGCGACAGGCCGACGTAGACGGGGTCGGCGAAGCACGGCCATAACAGCGGGAAGAGGCCGCGAAGGTCGACGAAGAGCGGCGAGCCGATGTAGACGGAGTCGGCGGAGGGCAGCTATAACCGCGTGAAGAGGCCGCAGAAGGCGATGTAGAGCGGCAATCCGACATACACGGTGTCGACGGACAAGCACCAAGGACCGAAGAAAGGCCCGAGTGCAAGACGGGAGCAGCGGAAGGCGTCATCGGGTGAGCGAAAGAAACGCCCGACAACAAGAGCATCAACTTTTTTTTTTACAGAGCAGAACCAGATCTGACCGTGCCCTGAAGTCAGCAGACGAAAACCAGCCAAACAGGACGGATCGGCGGCTGGCTGTGGAGTGGAGGAGGCCCGCGCGGCAGGAGGTGGCCCCGGCCAGTCAGGGGGGCGGGAGGCAGTGGGTCAAACCGTCCAGTGTGAGAAAAGTAAAACCACGTGATGTGTATGTGTGTATGTGCAGAAGAGCAGAGGACAACCGAGGACAGCGGATGGGTGGGGCGCTGGCATGTCCCTCACGCAGCAGGTGCGCAGGAGGTGCGGCGCTGGTGGGTCCCTCGCGCGGCAGGTGCGCAGGAGTGGGTGGACGATGCAGCAGACGCCTCCTGGCGGTGGCGGGGCCCGATCGACGGAGGCGGGGCCCAAGCTACAGTGGGAGATATGCAGGGTGGGTAAGGTGTGTAGATGTGTAGATGGATTCTGGTGTAGGTGTGTAGGTATGAACTGGGAAGAGGACGGGAACTGGTATGGGGACAGAGGACGGAGGACAGCCGGGTAGAGGACCACCGCGAGAGAACTTCAACGCAGACGCGGTCAGAACGGGAGCCGGCGAGGCCGGGGCGAGCTGACGGCGGCAGCGATTACGAGAACCCTAAAACCGGCTCTGATACCATGTTAGGAATAGACAAGTTGTATTTCCAGGGGGCCAAAGGCCACAATATATAGTTACATGTACATGTGAGAATATGCAGGAAACCCCCTAATAGGTGGGGAAAATACACATATACAAATATACATCTAACAGATACAACAATAGTCAAATATTATGTGGCCATAGATCATATAGGGAAAACAAATTGTGAATCATACAAGGAGAAATGTCACATAAACTCAAATTAGCCACTGTTGGCCTGGAGTAGCCACTATGATATATTTGAATCACAACTCATTCATAAACTCAAGTTTATCTATAATATATGATCAGCTTGTGTTCAAGAAGCTCTCCTCCCACAAAAGAAATAGAGGCATCTAGGGTTACCCTAGACCGCCGCCACTATCCGCCTTCTTCTCGCCATCTACGTCCGGACTTGATGGGTTCCCGCCTCCTCTACGTCCTGACGGCGGGAGGGGGTGGGGACCTCGGACCTGCGTTCGGCGCTGTCAAAGGGTCCCTAAAGTTAGAGTTTGGTCTACCAGCATCAACATTATGGTGTCTATGGCGGCGTTGTGCGGGAAAATAATAAGTTATACACTCCTCTTCCACCTCGTCGGCGACGATCTTACAGTTGGCGTTGCGGAGAGCGGGAATTCATCTGGTCGCCGCTTTCATGGAGTGGTGGATCTTGTCCAGTCTACATGTTTTCTAGGTCTGGTTTTACAATATTCAGATTAATTCAAGGGTTCAATGGCGACGACTTCATCTCTGGAGCGCTGGTCCTTAGGGGCACGTGCATGAAGACTTCGCGATTATCATTAACAACGCTAGGCCGACTCTGGTAAGGGAGCGGCGAAAACAGAGCGTCGACGGCTCACTCTTGCAGGAGTAGTGGCTGTTAGGTGGTTCAAGGACATCGATGTATTTTTTTTATGTTTGGGATGCCTTGTACTTCTTGTAAACTAATGAAATAGATCCGGATCTTTCCCGCAAAAAAAAACTTTTGTTCAAGAAGGAAATATGATATCCACCTCATCAAAAGTGGGTGGTATTCTACCACCGCCAGTTCACCATCATATGAGGGGTTACTACATACCACCTCATCAGAACAAACAATCGAGACAAGAGTTTTAGGCCTAGGTACAACAAACTAAAATAACAAAACTTACATATCACTCATCATATATTTTGTTGATCCTCTTTAAATTATCTTTGTTAGCCTCACTAACATTGATAATATCAAACAACATGTACTCAAGCTTCTTATTTTTCTCTTGCATACCTCCTTTTCCTCATCCCATTTATTCTGCCTAGCCTTCATTACCTTTGTTGAGGTTTCTGCACCTGCTTCAACATTTCCACTTCTTTATTCAACACTTCAGTCTTATGCAAATTCATCTCCTTCTCCTGCTCAACTCTCACATTGTTGTACTTAATCTTGGAAAATTTCTCCTCCACCACCCTTTTCTCATCTTCATCCTTCAATTTGTTCACATCAACTATCATACTTCAGTGCTTCTTATCAATCTTGTTTTTCTTATCAGCTAGTTCTTTCACCAACTTTTTATTCTAAACCGTCTTGTCGATTCTTGCTCTATTGCTATCATGATACTTCCCTAGAGTCTTCCTAATACATTTTTTTGCTATTTGACCACTCCTTACCGAACCAAGCCACAAACCCATAATATGTGATTTCCTGCAAATCAAAAATTCATGCTCACAACTTGTGGATGAGGAAGTGAGAGATCACAAGCTAAGAACTTATATTATGTAGTTGGCACATATATAATATGTGGCCAGTGTTTTTCCCTTCAAATGTGCAACGCTTAACATGATCAAGCTTGTGGACACGACACACATCGGGACAATCCACTACAATGCTGCAGAATGTGGGATCTTCTATAAAGTCTGGAGCATAGTCCATGTCCGTGAGGTCCTAACTACCATTAAATTGTAGTTCAAAGAAGGCAAAATAGGAAATTCCCAAATCGGCAGCAAACCCTAAGTCTCTTAAGGAATTGGGGGTAATTGAATTTACCCCTAGGAACAACTTGGTCGACCTCTCGCCATCATTCCAGCTCGGCATGGCGACTTAAAACTCGGCCCTGGGAGATTAGAGCCTGAAGATTTGCCTCCGGCGAGACGGTGGTGGACGAGACTGACATGAGGGACAATGAGCAGTGAGGGGATTATGCCATGTGATACCAGGGGAATGCGGCGTCTATCACTCCTTTCCCATGTGTGCAGCTGGAGGCTCCCTCTACGCTCTCCCAAGCCTGGCTCCATGGAAACTACCGATTCAGCGGTTCCTAGGGGTTCTGGCTGGGGAGTGTTTTAACTAGAGCGTGGGCCATAACATGGAGGGATACCGATCATCCAATCGTTCTGATTTAGGCTTCCCAACGCTTGGCCAGGGAGGCAACAACCTACCAAACGTGTCCTGAGTGATCAATCATGCAGTTAAAACCATGACACAACTATACCAAACAGTGCGATATGCATAGTGAAATCACTGTAACGTCAACAAGGACACAACACATATCCCTAAAGATCAAAATGCAAACCTTGCATGATCATCCTTGAGGGTAGGGAATGCGGGCGGCCAGATCATCATAAAAGGATGGATATCACAAATAAGTCGACCATTTACAGTGTTCTTGTTATGTGTTGATCCAAATTCTACAAAGTATAGGCCAACTTCTGACGAGTGGAGCGAGGCCCGTCGCCGGGAGGCTTGGGCCGAGGCGTAACTGTGGTCCTCGTCCTCGTTTAATTGAAGAGTAATCTTGTACATTATGCTTTGAGTTGTGCTGAACAGGTGGAGAACGATTCTGAACCTGCTACATATAATGAAGCCATTGCATCCGTTGACCGCGAGAAGTGGGTTTCTGCTATGCAAGAAGAGATGCAATCGCTTGAGAAAAATGGCACATGGGATGTTGTGCGCTTGCCTAAACAAAAGAAGGCGGTCCGCTGCAAGTGGATCTTCAAGAAAAAGGAAGGTCTGTCTCCCAAAGAGCCTTCAAGGTACAAGGCAAGGTTAGTAGCAAAAGGGTTCAGCCAGATTCCAGGTATTGATTACAATGATGTGTTCTCCCCAGTTGTGAAGCATAGTTCCATTCATACTTTCTTTAGTATTGTGGCTATGCGTGATCTTGAGCTTGAGCAGTTAGATGTCAAAACTGCTTTTCTGCATGGAGAGCTTGATGAGGAAATATACATGGACCAACCAGAAGGGTTCATAGTGCCCGGTAAAGAGGATTTTGTGTACAAATTAAAGAAGTCTCTTTATGGCTTAAAGAAATCTGCAAGACAATGGTATAAAAGGTTTGATTCATTTATGATCTCACATGGTTTTGAGAGGTCTAAATATGATAGTTGTGTTTATATCAAGTTTGTTGATGGGTCACCTATATACTTGTTGCTATATGTTGATGATATGTTAATTGCTGCCAAGGGCATGAAAGAAATCACTACTTTGAAGGCACACCTAAGTAGTGAGTTTGAGATGAAGGATCTTGGTGCTGCTAAGAAGATCTTAGGTATGGAGATTACCTGAGATAAAAAATCTAGTTTGTTATTTCTTAGTCAGCAAAGTTACATTAAGAAAGTTCTTCATCGTTTTAATATGGATGGTGCCAACTCAGTTAATACTCCTATTGCTCCTCATTTTAAATTGTCACTTTCTCAATGTCCTACTACTGATGAAGAGTTTGAGTACATGTCAAAGGTACCATATTCTAATGCTGTTGGTTCTTTGATGTATGCCATGGTTTGTTCTCGTCCTAATTTATCATATGCTATGAGTTTGATAAGTAGATACATGGCTAATCCTGGTAAAGAACATTGGAAGGCTGTTCAGTGGGTTTTCAGGTACCTTCTTGGCACTTCCAATGCTTGTTTGAAGTTTGGCAGAACCGGTGAGGGACTCGTTCACTATGTGGATTCATATTTTGCTGCCGATTTGGATAAGAGAAGATCCCTCACGGGTTATGTGTTTAATGTTGGTGGTTGTGCTGTTAGCTGAAAGGCTACATTGCAGGCTGTTGTTGCATAATCTACTACTGAAGCTGAATACATGGCTATTGCTGAAGCTTGCAAAGAATCTGTTTGGTTGGAAGGTTTGTTTGCTGAGCTTTATGGAGATGATTCTTGCATTACTTTGTTTTGTGACAGTCAAAGTGCCATATACCTTACAAAAGATCAGATGTTCCATGAGAGAACTAAGCACATTGATGTCAAGTACCATTTTGTTAGAGACATTGTTGCTCAAGGTAAATTAAAGGTATGCAAGATCAGCACTCATGATAATCCTGCTGATATGATGACTAAACCTGTTCCTGTTGCTAAGTTTGAGCTTTGCTCGAACTTAGTTGGTTTAACTGATTAGCCAAAGTGGCTATTGGCGCCGAAAGTATTTGCTTTGTTTGTTCAGGGAGATGGTTGCTGTTGATGCTACAAGGAGGAATTTGTCTTAAGGTGGAGTTTGTTATGTGTTGATCCAAATTCTACAAAGTATAGGCCAACTTCTGACGAGTGGAGCGAGGCCCGTCACCGGGATGCCTGGGCCGAGTTTCCACCGATATATAAACCCCTTGGTACGGTACGGATCGTTGAAGACCTAGGTTTCCACCGATATATAGACCCCTTGTAAGCCGCCGGTTGGGATGAGTTGCATCTGTGAAATCCCCGGCATTTGTAAACACTCCTCGATATAGTGAAGTTTCGCTGGCTGGCGCCCGTGGTTTTTTCCTCTCTTTGTTGAAGAGGTTTTCCACGTTAAATCTGTGTCCCCTTGCTGTGTTTTTCGTTTTCGTTCTTCGTTATCTTCCTGTCGCTATTGTAACAGTTCCCGCAGACTTTACATAGTGCTCTGCACTTAATATCCAAATAGAATATGCACTGACCTATCTGCATGAATACAAACTAACCATTGTCTACCACCTGGTTTATCTGCACATCAGCAATATGCTCATCCAGAAGCGTGTGATATGGTATCCCAAAATAGCACACGTTTCATGGAAACAAAAGGTATCGACGAGCTAGCATCCTGTTGCCCCCCTTGTGGATCCAGACCTTATTAGGCACACACATAGATTTGGTGTCGCAGCCGTCTGGATCCTGACTACATGTGTCATGTGTGTCCAAGTATAGGCCATCGAGCCGTGGACCCTGATCGTTGGCCACCATCTGCTATCGCCAGTCTGTACAATGACTCGGATTTTACAAAGTTCCATTTTCTCTTCTTTTTTTTTTATGTAGGCCACTTGTTATCGTATTTTTTTCTAAAATTTTACACGAGTAAAGATCAAGGCAATATGTACGTGCGACTTATTTCAATTTTTTTAAAATACGATTGTGTAGATGCTTTCAAATTCAGATTCATGTGTACCCATGTCCACCATGATATTTTCGGTGATTGCCTTTATATCATTCACTTGTGAGGTAATTAATGTCAGTTTCAAACCCTCTCAACACTGGCAGACAGGCTTGAAAATCATCCATGTTGTTCCTCTTTGCCTAGAGGTTGATGCACAAAAGGTGCTTAATGAATTTTTTAGAATGATGAAACACTTCATATAAACATTTTCATATACAAATCATTATTGTGCATTGGAATATTCCTTGAAACAACCGACATATTTGAAT
This sequence comes from Avena longiglumis, assembly GCA_030063025.1. Lineage (NCBI taxonomy): Eukaryota > Viridiplantae > Streptophyta > Magnoliopsida > Poales > Poaceae > Avena > Avena longiglumis. Next base: position 464,906,016 of record CP125978.1, read on the forward strand.
CAGAAATTATCGGAGGTTTAGACATTAGACAAATACACACCCGCTTTAAATCTACAAATTAAGCATTAAGTAAATCAGATTTTGAACTGACACAAGTAATTCTTTCCTTTAAAGGCGTAAACCGAAGTGTTTGCCTAGGATGTCCTAATGTTTCTCAGGTCACCCACACGTGCACAACTTTTAATTTCGTTGGACGAGGAGTAAACTTTGCCGTAGCCTCGACCGGTATGCTTGCACTCGGAATATATACATTCACCATGTAATCTTTTGTCTCCTTGTCAAACTTCAAGATGTTGCCGTCTTCTTTCTTTGGAGAGGATTTCAAACAAAAGGATGGGTTGAAGGCGCGGTCCTAGTTTTGGGGAGTGTGATGAAGGTCATGTGTCTCTCAGGGCACAACAGGTTGTGAACCAGAGTGTCACTGATTTTGGCAACGATGTTGCAGTTCTACCATTTTTTTTTTGTCTATACTAGGCTTTGGGTGCCAAAATTGTGATGTTGAGTTTGTACGAAGGGTCAATGCCTTGGGGTTAGAAGCCATGGTGGATCCTGCATAGATGGTGGAAAAAGGCAGGGTCAGAGTCGTGATGGGGATGGAAGTAGCAAAACTATGGTTTATTTTGTGGGGTTTGTTGTCAATGCTGAAGACTTGACATCTACGATTGCTAGGGTGTCCAAGACGACAATGCCAAAGGTCGGACGTGGTGGTGGAGAGTTGAGCTTGGGCTTCTGGTGGGAGAGGGAGTAGAGTGGGCCGGAGCTATTGCATCGAAGAATCATGGTTTTGGAAAGAAGATCCTTCATAGAGAAACCAAGGGGGTCAAATTCAAACAAAGATTATCATGAGTGAATTGCCGCACAGAAACAATATTCTTAATGATGTTAAGTACAACGATTATGTTGCAGAGATGAAGTGATATGGGGGATAGTGACAATGTGTGAGAACCAATGTGTGAGACGGGAAGAGAACCGTGGCCAACAATAATGTTATGTGAGGAGGAGGGGGTAGTGGAAGGGAGTATACCATGATCGGATGCCATGTGGATCAAGGTGCTAGAGTCCATGTACCACTCCTGGTTGTCGGGAAGCTGCATGTTCTGGAGAGCCATAAGAAGAGCTATATCGAGTTGTTGCTGTTGTTGAGGAGCCTTCACGATGCTATTTCTGGGGATCTTTGACCGAGAGAAGCATAAGCCTAATATGGCTGGAAGCTAGGGAGAGGTCCGAGAACGATAGCTTTTGGAGCACGCCAGTGGTGCCATGGAGCAGTTAGAGTCTAAATATGTCGTTGCTGGTCCCATGTCGGCTGACCAGTCTAGGGGTTGCCACATTTATGCCACTGACCGCCACCACGACCGCGTCGTCCTCCATAGCCACCGCCACAACTAGAGTTGGAGTAGTGCCCGATGGGTTGAGAGGCGGGGTTGCGCGGGTCTCTACTGCTCATTCCACAACTTCCGCGGCCAAAGGGAGGACACTCTCTGCCAGCCTGTGGAAGGAAATTGTTGCCGCTGGCCCGGAGCACTGTGTTGGCGGCATGATTTGACTTGGTCTTATTTTTTTTGCTTCCTCGATCACTAGAGCCGAGCGTGTCTGCAAAAAAGTGGGGAACAATGTCTGAAAAGGGAGAACCAAATTCAGTTGACAAAACTTATTGTTCATACCGCAAAACACCATGAGAACAAGCGTCTTGCCAGAAACGTGTCCGCCCATCTCGCTGAGGGCATCAACAAGCGACTTGAGCTTGGCACAAGAGTCGTGGACATGCATGTGGCCTTGTGGCGTGTTGCGGAACTCCCCATTGAGGGCGAGGGTGTGCCTTTTTTGTTTTTGTTGAAGAGGTTGGCGATGGAGTCCCACATTTGACGCACCGTAGAGCCAAGGCCGTGATGATGCTGAAGAGCTCGGTGGAGATCGAGCTGTAGATCCAAAAGAGCACCATGTAGTCATCGCGAACCCAATCAGAGATGGGCGAGGTGTCGGAGGGGTTGCATTGGCATCACCAGTGACGTGGCTGGAGAGGCCGTAGCGACCAAGGGCGATGAGGAACAACTCACACCACTTTGCATAGTTGGAGTCTTGCAGATTAAGCATGATGGGCATGCATGTTTTGATGGAGGCAACATATGCGAAAGGGGTTTGGGCTGGTCGAGAAGTGGTAACTGGAGCCTTTCACATCTCGGTGGTGCCACGATCCAGTTCCTATTGGTGAACATTGAGGAGAGACCCCTGATTGAGAGTTCCTTTTTGATTTTCTTGAAATCCTTGGCCGACATGGTGGTGGGACAGGGATGTTGGAGGATTAGGGTTTTCTGGGAGGGTCGGCTGGTGCTATGATACCATGAAAGTAGCAAAGGGTTGGGCTGTGTGATCGCACACCTCGGCCTGCAGTGTATATTTGTACTCCATCCGTTTCAAAATATAAGATGTTTTAGGTTTTGTAAGAAAATGTATCTAGATTTTTTCAGTGTATAGAATCACTCCAAGTAAAATAAGTCTAGATACATTCGCTTCACAAATCTCAAAACATCTTATATTTTAAAACCAAGGGAGTATTAAGAAGAGTACAAATACAATAGAATTACAAGGAGTCGGCTAAATACAGACTAGCTAGGAGTTGATGCATTTGCGTGTACTGCAAGCAAGGCCTCAGCCGTATGGATACTATGGCCACCATGGATGTGGGAGCATGGTGCTTTGTTCTTCCGACGAAACATGGTTCCATGTCAGGATCGACCCGGCCAATAATGTGCCAAAAATCTTATTGCAAAATATCAATGCAAAAGACTAATTTCTTATCTCTAGAAAAATTCACGTTATTTATTTTACTCTTTGCAAAGAACTATACATTTTGTGTAGCTAACACACTGTTATCCAAACCCAGGGCCGATATTGCCCATCGATGAAAATTGAGTAAACCAGAAGAAGACGATGAACAAACCCCTTAACAAGAATAATTGACCATCATTAGTATTCTAAAATGCCCTATGCATGTAAGGAACCAATCATATACCAATTGACAGTTACAGAGTGTGATAGTTGGCAAACCACTAACAAAGTAACTGAGCATCGCCAGTGTAGGAAAACAAAGAGGAGTAATGGTGTCGTCCTCATCCAACACAACCTGAGGTAATTGCATGAGGCACATGTTTGTTTGATGTTAGCTGAGGAATGATGACTTACGAGACCAGCATCCATGGAGTAGTACTACCTGCAAGGGCATTTGGTGTCTGATCATATATGCTACAGCTACATGTGAAATGCATTTGGATGCTTGCGGCGCTTGACTCCATCCATACTGCTGCATATATAGGTTCTACAGTAGCTTGTAGATGTCCTCACACACCTTCCTGAGCTATGCGTTCTAGCTAACTTCTTCTTTCTTTCACCTTGCATCGCACACCAGCTATAGTTCAACTGTCATTCTGTCATATATCCATCTTATATGCATGCATGCATGGTGCTACGTACTTCTCCCTCGTCTAATCCTCTCCTTGCAACCCGAAGAAGTGCGTAAATCAGAAGATCGGGCCCTCATGGATGGGATCTTCTTTCTCTGCAAGGGAAAACCGATTCGAGCCCCTAGGCATGGGAGACACGGGGAAAGGGAGAATCTGTTGAGAGTTACAAAACCGTACAAATGCCTGTGACTTTGCACGATATATGTTCATATGGGGCAAAGATTGAAAGAATGGATTGCGCCAAAGCAGGTTCCAGTCCATGTGATTAGACTAGTGGTCACTGGTCACACACACCTGTGATGGGTTAACACAACGGACTGGCCAACAATCACTCTGCTAATATATATATGTGGTTTACATGATTAGAAACTACTGTTAGCTCCACTGGTTGTAATCATTCAGTTGACTCAGAAAATGCTCGATCAGAATTCACTGGGATTATTCATACATATTGGCGTGAATTCATCTAAATGGTACTCACCCCATTTCTTAATATAAGATGTTTTAGCTTTTATAAAATAAATATATCTAGATATATTTTAGCGTGTAGCTCCGGTAAAACATACACAAACATGTGCAGTACAGCGCGCTTACCAACCTAAATGTACTAACGATTACTACATAGTGCTAGCAGTATGGAAGCTTTTAGTGCCTCCCAAAGTGCAGGTGCTTCTAATGCGATTGACTCACAACATAGTGCTAGCTAGGAATAATCTGGTAGAGCATCTCCGGTAGATATCGCATGTCGGTCGGTCCGTAAAATTTTGGACCGATATACGGTATCGAGATAAAAAATGATCTTTCCAGACATCGTAAATGCGCAAAAGCTGCAACTTTTTGCGGTTTCCCGCAACGAGGCCCATCTGTTCTGCATATATCCGGTGCGGCAGGCCTAGATGCGGGAAACGCATCCATTTCTCCTTCGTCCACACTCGCATAAACCCTCGCCGCCGCACGTGCCGCTTCCGATTCGGCCGCGCCGCTGCCGTCCATCGCCGCACCGACCCCCCACCTACCCCTGGCCCGCAAATCTCGTGCTGGAATTTGGCTGGCCACGGCGGGAGCTCCGGGTCGCGAGCTCGCTGTTAGAATTAATCTTGATTAGTGGAGTGGTGTCCGGTTTGCTACTTTCCTTCTAGTTGTCAGGTTTGAGTTCTAGTCCGTCCTAGTCTAGCGTGTTATTAGTCTAGGCAAGAGTTGAAGTCTGATTAGTAGCTAGAGTACCCGTACATGTAGGTTTCAAGTAGAGTTCGAGTTATGTTAGTATAGGTTGGTCTAGCGTGCATGTATATATACACTTTTGCTTCGGTCCTCCACCCCCTCCTCCTCCCTCTTTCAAATTTTGGCAAACAAAAACTCGATTCCGATTGTTTAGAGGATCGTACGAACCCACCCGAACTCTGTATGGTCCTCTTGGACATATACTCACCATATAGGTATGGGCATGTGCCTGCGGAAGGCGAAAATCAGAAGTTATATAACAACAACAAAAAAAATTAAAATATGATATACAAAGACGTAGATCGCGATAATAGGAGGTGAGATCAGCCGGTCGGAATATGGATTATACCCAGTTCGACCGAGTACATATATACAGAGATAGACGTGATCTCCCCCCTCGAATCAGGCTCGCGCCCCGCTTTATAAATAAAGCACAATCCAAGTACAATCAGGGTCAGACACACAACCAACACGGCCGAGGCCAAAGAAGTGAAAAAAGGTCGCACCAACGCTGGGGCCACAGCACACCAGAGCCCAAAGAAGAAACCAAAAAAAGAGAGGGAGACCAGTAGCGGTGGCGTCCATCAGGGCGTCGGGGCGGCCGCGGGGGGAGTCGACGACGGTGCCGATGTCGCGAAGGGGAGGGCCGCAACGCGCATCGCTCGGAGCGAAGACTCGAACGCGGGGCGATCACGCGAGCGCACCAAGGGGGACCACTGCTGGAGGAAGGCAAGCAAAGAGAAAACTGAGTCAGACGCCCGGGTGGGGAAAATCCGTTCGATCACCATCTTGTTGCGCACATTCCACAGCGTCCAGGATAGGGCTGCGATCAGAGCTGTAAAGGCGGCGTCCTTCGGGTCCGATTTGCTGGGCTCGCAGGAACTCCCCAGCCTCGTGGCTCGCCAAGTCGGACCTAGCGCCTCCTGGACAAAGTTCCATAAGAATCGTGCCGCCACGCAAGAGAACATGATATGGGAGCACGACTCCGGTGTCCCACATAGGGGGCACCGGCCCTCACCGGGGCCGTTACGCTTGGAGACATCCACCCCCGACGGTAACCTATCCCTGAGGAGTTGCCAAACGAAGATGCGGATACTAAGAGGCAGTGGAGCCTCCCAAAGGGGGCCCGACCACGTCCTAGTCGGGCCCTGGAACAGGGCCTTATAGGCCGAACTCACCCGAGGGGAGGAGCAGCCAAGTGGCCACATCCTTCCCCTGGGAGAGGGCCATGGGCAGGGCCCCCATCAAGGATTGGAGTTCGGCAGCCTCCACCTCGTTGAAGGTATGGCGAAACAGGGGATTCCATAACCCATCCCGAAAGTTCTCCGCGACCAGCGAGGAAGGAGAGGCCGAGATGGCAAAGAGAGCGGGGAACCGGATCCCCAACGGCACCGGGAACAGCCAGGGGTCAAGCCAAAAGCGGACCCCCTGGCCATCCCCAGCCACGAAGGAGATGCCACGGCCAATGTAGTGCTTAATGTCCTGAATAGATCTCCAGAACTGCGAGCCCTCCCGCCGGTCGCAGGCCAAAAGGGGCCGGCCGCGGAGGTATTTGGCCTTGATAAGTCAGCCAAAGCCCCCGTCTCCGCAGAACGCGCCACACCCACTTCAAAGATCGTGGCCACGTTGAGGCGCCGGAGTCCAGGATACCTATGCCCCCAAAGCATTTGGGGCGCACGTCGCCCACTTCACCATATGGTATTTTGATGTCCGTCCCTAGCCGCCTAAGAATCTCGGCAGCTTTAGCAAAGTCGGCATGGATCCCCTCGGGCAGTAGGTACAGACCCATCTGATACATGGGTAGACTCGAGAGACAGGAGTTAATCAAGACCGTTTTGCTCCCCTTCGACGTGAGCCGCGCTCGCCAAGGCTCGGCTCTCGAGCGCACACGCGTGACCAGGGGGGAAATATCCTTGATCAACACCCGAGACTCTCGCATGGGGAACCCCAGGTAGGTAATGGGGAACTCCGCCAGGGTGCAGTTGAGGTTGTCGGCTATACGCTGCCGGTCGACGTCATCAAACCCTAGGACCATGACCTCACTCTTGTCGGTTGATCTTGAGCCTCGACATGGTCTCGGCGAGCAAACAGAATTTCAAATTCCTGATGTCTAGGTCCGAGCCCTGCACCATGATCATGGTATCATCCGCGTACTGCAGATGAGAGATACCCCCTCCCGGGATTAGATGCCCTACCACACCAGTAATGTGTCCAGCGACTTTGGCTCTATCCAAAATCTCTAAGAGCATCTATCATGCAAGAGGAGGGGGGAGATCGGATCCCCTTTCCTCACCCCACAGGAGGGGGTAAAGTAGGGTCCAATCTCCCCATTGATATTGATCGCCGTCCTACCACTCATCACAAACTGCATAATCCAGATGATCATGCGATCATCGAACCCCCTCCGCTCCAGGACAAGTCGCAGGAAAGCCCAGTCCAGCCGGTCATAGGCTTTCTGGAAGTCCAGCTTGAGGAACACCCCTTTCTGATGGTGTGTCTTGACCTCATGAATAATCTCATGGAGGGCAAGGACATCATCATGAATGAGGCGCCCCTTCAAGAACGCGATCTGGAGGGGGTGCATGAGCCGCTCTAAGACCGGCGCCAACCGGATAGCACAAACTTTCGCAAAGAGGCGCTGAATGACATTGATCACTGTGATGGGGCAGAATTGTCGGATGTCTGTGGCCCCCACAACCTTGGGGATCAAAGTAATCACACCAAAGTTCAGGCGCACCATCACCAGTGTCCCAGTATAGAATTCCTGGAACATCTGCAAGACCACTGGTTGGAGTTGATCCCAGAACGTCCGCAAAAAGCTCACCGGCAGGCCATCGGGGCCCGGAGCCGACCCCGTCTTCATAGATTTCAGGGCCGCCGCCACCTCGTCCGCGAGAAACGGCCGTGTGAGGTCCACGCTCGACGGGTAACCAAATACCGTCTGAAGGCGGGCCAGCGAATGCCCAAGGCCGCCGAGAAGAGGGACTTGTAGAAGCTATAAATATGGGAGGAAAGTGCCTGTGGAGACTCCAACAGCGCCCCTCCCTCCCAGAGGCAAGGGATCGAGCACTTCCTCCTTCGCCCATTGGCGATGGCATGGAAGTAGGCCGTGTTCGACTTCGACGGTCCGGCCTGCGAATCCACGACGCCAGAAGGCCTCCTCGCCCCTGTAGATCTCCATAATGGAGGTCTCCAGGGCATACCTATGGGACCAAGCTTCAGCCGACAGGCCACGAAGATCAGCCTCCCGGTCCAAAGCCTGGATCTCCCGCAAGATGGATTCCTTCTGTGACCTGAGCTCAGCCCCTGTGTTGGCCCCCACCAGCATGAATCGGGAGATCTTAGTGCAATGATGCCAGATATCCACCGCCGAGTGTGCCCGGGGAGGAGAAGCGGCCGCCAGCAACCACCTGGCCCGGACTGCCTCCACGAATCCTTGCTTCTGGAGCCAGAAGGATTCAAAGTGGAAGCGGTTCAGTCTAGGCGGACGGCCCCCTACCGAGGAAAGAAGGAGGGGGGTATGGTCGGAGCCGATCCTAGTTACAGCCCGAAGAGAACAAAGAGGGAACATCACTTCCCAGTCCACAGAGACAAAGGCACTGTCGAGGACGCTGCGAATCGGGGCAAGCTGTTTATTGGTCCACGTATACCTAGCTCCCACACGCGCAATCTCGCGCAGCGCAAGATCCGCAATGCAGTCATTGAACATACGCATCCTAGGGAGGTCCACGTTCGCCTAGCTCTTGTCCTCCGCCGAGCGGATCAGGTTGAAATCACCGACAACGACCACCGGGATCTCAGCCTGTTCCACTTTCATTCAAATAGCAGAACTCATGGACCTCCGGTGGTCCGCGGGGCCATAGACAATGATCATCTCCCATTTGAAACGAGATTGTCTATGGGTGAGGTACTGTTGCCTGCCAAAACCCACCGGCGAGCAGCGACTGACAACACGGAGAGCCGGGAGGCTCCCATGATCGCCTGTGGCCCTCGGGCGACGGCCCGCAAAAACTCCCAAGCACACGCCCCGGCTTGGTTCGAGGGCGTGCCACTGACCTATACCGATCAGAAGGTGAGGGATTGCTCTTGATTTCCGCATGGTAAACAAGTATCGTAAAATTCGAGCCGTGACTGCTCCTGTGTTTCAGAATCGGCTCCTAGAGCCGATTGCCCCATGGTTCTGCATTAGATGTACGTTAACATGGGGTTTTGCTTGATCACTACAAGTTAAATCGATCTATGACAGTTTAATGTTTTCACCACGTAACTGGAACATCCTACGCGTGATTGAGCCTGGTACGTACAAAAGATGAAGAATATTGACCCTAGAGGAGGCCTAATAACCAACGTAAAGTCAATTACCGGAACAATCTTCTCTAGAACGAATAAGCCACGTCCCTATGTACTACTGGATCATCCAACCCGTTTGTAAGGCCCGACACGTAGATATTAAACTAAACCTTGGTGAACAAGGCACAACTATAACAGATCGAATCAACTAAATAAAGATCAAGCAAGATGCTACCCTTGCACTTGGGAAATAGTGCAAAGGTAGCGAGGTAACTAGAGGTAGCATAACTTCAACAATAATAATGAAAAGAGCACCGATGCTAGCCTCAAACAATCTATGATAATGGTATTACTCGCCATCAACAACACTTCAGTACGAGTAAAACCAGGTAACGCATAAGTAGATACTGCCTAGATCGCAAGATGCGATCTAGGCAGCATGGCACTTACCCGAAAGAAACCCTAGAAACAAGGGGTGGCGATGCGCCGAGATTGTGTTTGTTGTGAACGTGGTTGTCCTCCTTTTCGATAACCTTAGGTACATATTTATAGTCCGGAGACTCTCTACTTTTGGAATAACTCTACAACTCTATCTTTACCTAAATATAAACGGAACCTAAACAAACACGAAACCTACTATGATACAAGATACACGGGCAATTTAGCCCAAATCCACACACTAGGCCGATCCAACAACTCGTTGAATATACATATCTTCCAAGCCCATCTTGATCACGGCCCATCTCCGCCTTTTAGCCAAAATACGGTGGTAACACATGCCCCGGTTTTGGCAATGATAATTCCAAAACCACTGTGTTTTTTTTCCTCTTCCCTCTTTTTTTGTATCGTTGCGCTGATGTAATGTGTGGCGTAATAGAACCGCCACGCTACCCCTTCATCATGATGCCCTGCCTTCTCAACTCCTCAAGCAAAGGCATGATTTGACGATTTTGGCAAAGGTAACTGGGAAACTGCTATGGCATTGAACCGTCTCTCCACTATTCCCCTTATTTAAATCAGCATGAACAGTTCGCAGTCCCCATCTTCCTCCAATTGCCAGAAAACCCTCTTCCTTCGCCGAAAAAACCCTCTTTCTCGCCATGGCCTCCTCTGCTTCCTCTGGCCTGTCCTCCCACGCCTCCAACTCGATTAGCGACCGAGAGCCGACGCCAGAGCACTACCACGGGCGGCAAGATAAGATTTTCGCCCACGATGGTGGGACGAAGGGATCGACTTCGCCGTCGGTCGAGGATGATGCGCCCCGATCGACGGTGAAGAGCCTACAGCCTCGCTGACGGGAACTGGAGGCGAAGAGGAGCGACGACGCCTGGTCGTGGGACGGCGTCGAGGCCTCCGACGAGGAGGAGGAATCGTAGGAGGACACCTTCTCCGACGAGTATCCCGACGAAGCGCTTCACCGGGTCCAAATAAGACATCAAGACGACGAGGACGAAGAGGTCCCGCTGGTTTCTTCAAAGAAGAAGCGAGGACGATGTCAAGAAGCTGAAGACAGCGAAGAGGACGGCAATGACGACAATGGCGACGATCTCGCCTTTAGATTAGGAACCAGAGCAGCGATGTAGTAGTAGGCTCCCTTTGTAATCAATCGCCCGTAAGCAATGATCTTATGAATGAATGAAAATCTGTTTCCCAAATATTGTTCCTCTTGCTTCAATTTTGCCGATAACCGAAATAGGTCGATGCTCCGGAAGTCGATGACATCAGATCGGCTTTCAACATACTGCACGATACAACAAACAAGTCAAATCGCAGAGCCGATGACTACCCATCGGCTTCTCCAAAAAAACGCTGATGGTCAAACTTTGGTCGCATCCTTAGACACATTACAACGGCCACTTCTTGGTTTCAAACGATGACCGCGACCTTTCTCAACACGGGCGACCCAAATCTCCAATTGTCCATCGAAAACGTGCCCCAACCAACAACTAGTGACAACTCCTCCACGCCTCAGATCGGCTATATTTTTTTATTCGCCGATTTTCAGAATCGCCCCCATATTTTTACCGCCCATCGCCTCACGTGCTTTACTTAGCTGATTTCATGTATCGCCCTCAAGTTTTACTGTCCAACATCCCACATGCTTGGGAAATATTTCTTGAGATGTTGACCGTTGACCGCCATCGAACTTTACGCCATCCAACCGCCGAGCATGTATGCGCTTCCTCTTAAAACTTGGTCGACCATTTGACGACCGTGCCAATTTGGAGACCATTTACCATATGTTGCATCCTTAGTCCCCAAGGGCAACACAGCTTCCCATACCGCATCACCAACGTGGAACTCCTTTGGCCTCACTTTCTTGTTGTATGCACGAGCTACTTTGGCCTTGTTCTCTTTGATTTTCTCCAGGACCATAGCCCGAGCTCGTTAAATCCTCCACATCGCCACTCATCGTGGTTGATTCTTCAACGTTAGATCGTCCCGAAAGTGACGCCGCCTCGATCCAGCCGTAATTTCCTGTAGGACGGCTTCGTCCATATACTAGATGGTATGGTGAGGTTTTTATTGCTCCATGGCATGACATACGATAAGCCCATAACGCCTCGACAAAACCTCGTACAACGCCTTGGGTGCTCATCGACTTTTCTCTTGATCAACTTGATGAGGCTCGTTGACGCTTCAGCTTGCCCATTTGCTTGAGCATAGTATGGAGATGATCTAATCAGCTTGATCCCCATGTCCTCGCAGTAACTTTCTAAACTCCCGAGAAATAAAGACCGAACCTCCATCGGTCGTGATAGTTTGGGGAATCCGAATCTATGGATGACATGTTCTTTCACAAAATTGATAACATCCTTCGAAGTTTATCGACTTCATCGGGACAGCCTCCACCCATTTAGTGAAGTAGTCAAGAATGGCCGTAATCCACATGTGGCCTTTACTCGATGGAGGATTGATTTTGCCGATCATGTCCATGCCCCAACCTCGGAATGGCCAAGGCTTGATGATGGGGTTCATTGTCGACGCTGGTACCATCTGGATTTTTCCAAATTTCGACATGCTTGACACCCTTTGTAGTTGTTGAAACAGTCCTCAAGCATGGTGGGCCAATAAAACCCCGATCGCTTAATCAACCATTTCATCTTATGAGCTGATTGGTGAGTTCCACAGCGCCTTCGTACCTCGTAGGAGCCGATTGGCCTCGGACCCTGCATTTGAGCAATAGTCCTTCCAGAGTCCTCAGAAACATGTCATCGCCGATCAAGACGCATTTCATGGCTTTGTACCTTATCCGCTTAGGTTCTAGCCGAATCCTTCAAGTAATTGAAGATATCGGCTCCAAGTCCGCTTCTAGGAACTGCATCAACGTCGGCTCCTTCTACCACGCCCTTGTAGCTCAAGCCATCCGCGCAAGATCGCTTGCCTCGGTATTCGCGATCGTGGGATCCAAGTGAAGTTTATGTACCGGAATTGCGCCATCACCGCCAAGAAGGCAGCCATAATGGGAAGAGGGACTCGCCTCGACTTGTAGTCCTCCGTGAGCTGGGAAATCACTAACTTGGAGTCTCCAAAATTTCCATCGCCTGGCCCGCTCGAGGAGTAACTCCATCCCCTTGTATCACCGCATCGGCTACATTGTTGGTGCGAGAGGTAGACAACCCGATGGAGAAGGAAAATGTTGTTCCCGGCTTACACGAGTAAAATGCCGATGCCGCAGCCATCGCCACAAACTAATCCGTCGAAAAACATAGCCCACGCCTATGGACAATGCTGCTATGTTGGTGTTGATCCTTTCACGATAAGATCGCCATTGTCCCTTAATCGCTTTCAAGGGTTGATACCGATGTCAAACTCGATAATGCAAACATCCATTTGCCCACCGGCCTTTTAACATAGGAGCCGACAAAGATGTGCTTTATGACGCCCGATTTGCATATGATGATGATCTCTACGATAGCAAAATGTGGCGCAACTTGGTGTGAAAACAGGCAGGCATAACTTATCGATATCGTGGTACCTTGTCTCTCGGCCCAAAGATCCTTCCGCTTATGTAAAAGACGACTCGCCCAAATTTCATCATAAACTTGCACCACTACCGAGGCGATGGACGGTCACCATCGACAAGTAAATGTAGAACGGCTGTCAGTCATGCGGAACTAACACCGCGACTTTGTCGATATTCTTTGATCTCGCCAAGGCTCGTTGTTGTTCTCGCTCGCGAATTCCTCGCCGATTTGATTTTTACTAGTCCCATGAATGGCTCAATCCTTCCCGATGATTGAGATGAATCTTCGACGGGTTGATCTTGCCGATAAGGGACCGCAGCTCTTTCTTCGTGGTGGTGGCTTCATTGTTCGTGACCGCCTCCCGACTTTTCAGGCCGATCTCAATTCCGCTCATGGACCAAGAAACCCAAGAACCGACCGCCGCCACCTCAAGGCACACTTCTTTGATTCATCCAGACCGAATTTTCTTGTTCGATCCAGACGCTGCAGATCGTCCAAGTGTCCGTATACCAAGCGCACTTGACCACCACGCCATCGATGTAGATTTCCACCGCTTGCCGATCGATCATGGAAAATATAATTCATGGCCCTTTGGTACGTGGCGCCGCATTTTTCACCCAAACGCCATGACTACATATTCAAATAACCCCACCGAACTCGGGACTCAATGCCGCCTTGTGTATGTCTTCGGAGCCATGAAGATCTGGTTGTAACCGCATTGCCGCCCATGAAGCTCAAAATCTTATGACCAGTCCGATTGATTAATGTTTCGCCACCGCATCGGATACTCATCCTTTGGGGTAGCTCGTTGAGATCCCGAAAATCTATGGCAACACGCCATCGGCCATCCTTCTTCTCTACAGTACGATACTAGAAATCCATTCAAAGATACCGCATGGCCCGATCAACTTGGTCCAACATTTTCTCGACCTCTTTCTTGACTTCTTCCGTGATTTCGCCTTCATTTGTCGTGCTCACTGAAATGGCAAATACTTTTTGAGCGGAGTCGATGCTCGATGATGCTCCCTGCCTAACCAGCATCTCTCGTAGTCCCTGTGCGGCCTCGATATTGTTTCAACAGGCTATCATCGGGCCTCGCAGTTCGGATCTAACTTTTTGTCGATAAATGTTGGTCGTGGCTTATCCCGTGACCAATGTCGATCTCTTCTAGCTCATCGGATGTAAACCCATACCCTAGCTTTCCGCCACCGTTAAATCGACGCTAAACACAGGCAAAAGAGGTGAGGATAACAATAATTTGGGCCGATTGCTTGAATCGCCCCTTTTGCTTGCATCACCAAGGACGGTTTACACCTTATTGTTTTATAAGGCGAGCATCTCTCCGCTACGACTACATGAGCCGCTTGTCGATGATCGCCGCTTTATTTTTCGTGGATCGCAGGATCGGCCGCACTACTGATGATCGTGGGCTTTTCTACTCTGTAAGGCCAGTGGATAAGACCAGCCTCACCCGCTTTTTGTAGCTTCGATACGCCGCAATGCCTAGATTGATTCCAGAGATCGGCTCTGGTCTTCGCTTCCCGCATGTTCATGCCAGCTATGGAGATCTCGAGAATCGCTCGCGGATGACCTCCACTTCGCCTCCATCCCATCGATCGTGCATCGTGCATTGTGGATGGAATGCAATTAGCGTGAATCCAATCCTTCCTAGCAAGACAAGATAAGTGCTCTTTTGTCCACGACGAAGAATGACGGGTACGGTTTTCCTGCCCATCGTCAGTCCACGCTCGTGACGCCTTGCGCTCGACGATCGACCGTTGAAGTCGCTTAACGTGACGTTGGTTTTGATCAGATCTGCAGTGGAGCGTCCCAAACGTCGTAGCATGGAGTACGGCATGATATTGACTGCCGCTCCGGTGTCCACCAACATCTTGCTGACAGGTTGCCCATTGATGTAACCTCGCAGGTATAGGGCTTTCAAATGTTTGTAACCCATCTCACGTGGCTTCTCAAAGATAACCGGCCGCGGACCGCAGTCAAACTGTGCCACTGGTCGCTCAACGGTTCTTGGCGCGCAGAATTCTGACGGGAGTACAAACACCATGTTTGTGCCAGCCGATGTCTTTGCATCGGCTTTTACCGGTTTGGGGCGCCACTCTTTCCTTGTCGGGCGGTCTTCCGTTTCCAAAGTCTGCCTCACTTTGACGGCCAGATCAGGCCGTGCTTTCTTTAGAGCGTGGAGATACTGCGTTTCAGCTTCCTCCAAGTTACGCAGCCGCTGCACTCTACGCTCGGTGTGTCGAGTCCGCCGGACACCACCTTGGACGGTGATACTGCCTTCATCTTTGTCATTCTTTGGCTTCTCGAGGTCTTCGCCTAGCGGACTCCCCGTGATTTCGGCTCGGGTGGAAGAGGCCCTAGACGCTTGAACACCGACACCGCCTCGTGTCCTCCTTCGCTGATCATTCCGGCAGTTGTCGATCGTAGGCAATCGGCTCATTCCCGCTACCCAAAGAATACTTGAAGAAAGGACAATCCCAATGCTTGTCTCATGCCTTCCTTTTCTTCGACGATCCCTTAGCGAGGTGCTCATATCTTCGTTGCTCGCTGCCAAGCGACGCTGGTCATCGGGCGCCATACTTGTTAAGGAGATGCGTGGAATGTGGTTTCGATATCGCACTCTCCTCACTTGTTCCTCCGCTAAGCACCGCTGTCGTGGTGGGCCGGTCGCATGGACTAGCCCCTTCTTTCCTTACGCGAAAAGCGACCACCTTCGCTTGTACGTGTCGTGGTGGTAACCGCATTTCGCCATATTAACGCCGAACGAGAAATCCAGCTTACGCCGCGAACGATCGAGTTCTACCATGTTGACGCCGGAAATGGGTTTGTGTTCACTTTCATGGCGAATCGCCCAAGGATCGACGGCCTTGTTCGATCGCCATTTGGATTTGGCGGCGCAGCTCTTTGCACTCATTGGTGGTATGGGTGAACGAGTGATGCCACTTGCAGTATGGCCTCCCGTTCATTTCCCGAGCCGTAGGGATTTTGTGGCCTTCGTAACCTCACCGCTTCTCCTTCAAAGAAGAAATCAAATATCCGCTCAGCTTTGCTCACATCAAGTCGAACCCTTTCGCAGTGCCCTTTCACCACCCATTTGCAGCCACAGATCTGCCCCGAGCCCATTCACCACGGCTACCTCGGTCCCTGTAGGATCTTCTTCTTCAGATCGACCAGGCCTATCGGACGCTTGAACTTGTCTTGGTACAACTCAGTGGCGCTGCTCATACATCGCCGCCGGGCCATGTGCGCCAATGAGTTGTACTCACCGAAAGCCTGATCCTTGATGGGTGCCGAGAGACCCAACACCGCCACCGATCGCTTCCTTCGCTAAACGAGCCAAGTAACATCGGTTCTGACAGCCCTGGCTGGATGTACTCGCCAGCTCGCCGCACCGTGCTGTCGCAATGCCACCTCAAGAGCCTCGAATGGTACCGATGTGGAACCGCTCTTCCAGCTTGCTTCCGTATGAATTGAATCAGTGGTAGCGAGGTGTACCACCCAAAGGCTGGTCCCGCCGAGATTGCAAAGAATCTTACGCGATCCGATCCGATGTCAAATCATGCCTAGTTGTGCTGTATCGGCTTATGTGCTCGATCGAGCTCGACCCTTCCGATCCTCCTCAACCTTGAGAACTCGTGAGCTTATACTTGGGTGGCGGAATTAGATCAAACTCGGGGTACGGCTTTGAATAGCCGATTGTCCTTCTCTTGACGGTTTAACCGGTCCTCGTGATGGTACCGATTTGCTCCAATCGCTTGAGCCGTAGGGGCTAGATTCTTATGACTTGTCCCAGGGCATACTTGGCTAGCCACGCTGCTTGTCGGCTCATCCCAGCCATCGCCGCCGCACACGCCGCCTCAAGATCCCGCCCAAGCACTCGGCGGAAACCGCGGGTTGCAATCTGCTTGGTGCGTGTCGTTATTGCGTCCGCACGTAGGCGCATATGTATCCGTGGGATCTCCTTAGGTGGCTCAAACAGAATTGGCAATCCTGGTCGCTTCCAGCCTTGTAGACGACGTAGCCGCTGCTCCCGGTGGCCTGAGCCAAGTGCGAACGGAGCCGTGGGCCTGGTCTGGAGCGGTCTTTCTCCTGGTGAGTCCCTAAAGTAGGCCCCGACGGTGAGTACCGATGTTTCATGATCTCGAACTACGCAGACCGCGACTCCGAAAGCGCTCACTGTGCTCGTAATGGCGGTGCAGAATGAGCCACCATGTAGTTGACTTCCGTCAGAGAGCTCGTGCGCCTCAAGGAATGCACAGATCCACCTCATTAAGAGCGCCGGGGAGAACCCTTTCCACCGATGCCATGCTTACGGGTCCTCTCAAAAGAGCCGATGAGGTCTTCCTCAAGAGGGCCTTGATCTCGCCAGACTTGGCCTTGTGCTCGCTGTAGATCGTCGTAAGTGACCGGTCTGTTCTCCATTGCAGCCGGTGTTGATGTAGACGTTGTTGAATGTCCCACCGGCGCATGCGAATGTGTTGCCTGCCAAAACCCACCGCGAGCAGCGATCGACAACACAGAGAGCCGGAGGCTCCTGTGATCGCGGGCTCGGTCCTCGGCGACGGCCGCAAAACTCCCAAGACACGCCCCGGCTTGGTTCGAGGGCGCCACCTGACCTATACCGATCGTGAAGGTGAGGGATTGCTGATTGATTTCTGCATGGTAAACAAGTATCGTAAAATTCGAGCCGTGACTCCTGTGTTTCAGAATCGGCTCCTAGAGCCGATTGCCCCATGGTTCTGCATTAGATGTACGTTAACATGGGGTTTTGCTTGATCACTACAAGTTAAATCGATCTACGACGCTTTAATGTTTTCACCACGAATCGTAACATCCCACGCGTGATTGAGCCTGGTACGCATAAAAGATGAAGAATATTGACCCTAGAGGAGGCCTAATAACCAACGAAAGTCAATTACCGAACAATCTTCTCTAGAACGAATAAGCCACGTCCCTATGTACTATCGGATCATCCAACCCGCTTGTAAGGCCTGATTACGTAGATATTAAACTAAACCTTGGTGAACAAGGCACAACTATAACAGATCGAATCAACTAAATAAAGATCATAAGATGCTACCCTTGCACTTGGGAAATAGTGCAAAGGTAGCGAGGTAACTAGAGGTAGCATAACTTCAACAATAATAATGAAAAGAGCACCGATGCTAGCCTCAAACAATCTATGATAATGGTATTACTCGCCATCAACAACGCTTCAGTACGAGTAAAACCAGGTAACACATAAGTAGATACTGCCTAGATCGCAAGATGCGATCTAGGCAGCATGGCACTTACCCGAAAGAAACCCTAGAAACAAGGGGTGGCGATGCGCCGAGATTGTGTTTGTTGTGAACGTGGTTGTCCTCCTTTTTCGATAACCTTAGGTACATATTTATAGTCCGGAGACTCTCTACTTTTGGAATAACTCTACAACTCTATCTTTACCTAAATATAAACGGAACCTAAACAAACACGAAACCTACTATGATACAAGATACACGGGCAATTTAGCCCAAATCCACACACTAGGCCGATTCAACAACTCCTTGAATATACATATCTTCCAAGCCCATCTTGATCACGCCCATCTCCGCCTTTTAGCCAAAATACGGTGGTAACAGTACATGCTCACAAATAAGTCCCCGCGGTCCATATCATCCACCTCAAAGGTATCCTCCTTGACCCCAAGGAGGATGCCCCCAGAGTGACCACTAGCCGGGAGCCAGGACCAGCAGAACTTGTGGCGAGAGAGGCCCTCAAGCTCAGCAATATAGAAGTCCCGCGGATCGCTCCCGAGGCCGACAATATCCGACGCCCACGCTGAATATACTCTTTGATCTGGCGGCGACGACCCTCGTGCCCGAACCCACGGATGTTCCAAATGAACACCCGAAAGGCCCGGCTAAGATCCATAGGGGATCTCAAGCCTCCAGTGTCCCCTGAGAGGGGACCGAAAGGGCACGACCGACGCGGGACCGGGCAGCGGCAGCCTTGGGAGGTCTACCCCGAGGTCTACCCCTCGGGGTAGACTCCCGAGGGACCTCCCTCTCATCAGGCGCAGGGGGGATCCTTGCTGGGTCCAGGTCCAGAGGACCTAGCCACGGCCAGAATCTAGGCGCGTTCACGCTCCCAAGCATCATGAGCTCGAGCAGCCGCGATCGCACCAAGGCATTCTCCCGCCTTAATGGCGGCCAGCTGCTCAACCCGGGGGCCCTTCTCACCATGGAACACGATGCCACAATCATCAGCCACCTCACCCAGGTGGGCCAGCGATACCTCAGACAAAATAGAGAACGACGAGCCAGGAATTCCAGATGGATCAGGGTCAGCAAGACGAACAGGGGGGCAGAGGAAGTACCTGAGATCTCATCCCTAGCCGCGACACGAATAGCAGCCCGCTCAGCCACAGTCGGCTCCGGTCCAGAGAGGCCCACCCTCGCCCCGGCAAGGCGGACACTGTGGCGGGACGGCGGCGGCGGGGGAGGCCTGGGAGTCTTGTGTCGACGGAGCGTGAGTGCCACCTCAGGGGAGGGGGGAGCCACCTCTCCGGCGGCAGTCGACGAGGGGTCCGGAGTATCCGGGGCGAGGGCGTAGCAGACCACTCCAGGGGAACGAGGCGACTGGGGGGAGCAAACCACCAGCCCCACACTCCCCGAAGTCTCCCCATCAGAGGGCAGGAGCGTAGAAGGGGGGGCGCCATAGCTCAGGTCCATGTCCGCGCCCAGGTCGGAGCCGTACTGGGTGATGGAGAGGTCGATGGAGATCGGCGGATCGGAGCGGAAGCAGTGGGGGACATCGACCGGGGCCAGCTTGGCAGGAGCACTCACGATCGACTGGAGACCCAGCGACAAGGGACGCACTGAGGGCGCCCGCCGGGCAGGGCCACGGGGCCCCCGGCACCACCATCCTGAGGTAGTAGAGGGGCCGGTGGCGAGGCGTTAGCGGTCAGGGGCGAGTCGGGGTCAGACCCAGAGTCGGAGTCCTCGGATCCCCCACCCCCGCCCCCACCCCCGGGCGGAGAGAGAGAACCTCCCTGGGCCAGCCCCTCCTCGTCCAGATCCACTAGGAGGTCTCTGCCCACCCGGTCAAAGAAGACGCGGGGGAGGGAGACCGGGAACACGGAGATCGCCGGGCAGAGCAGACAGAGGCGAATGGGGCCGTGGCCCGGAAGAGAGCTCATGTACATCTCCGTGAGCTTGCCCACGGCCTGGGATAGCAGGGCCACCACCTCAGGGCGCCGAGCCTCGTGGGGGATCCCCGAGATCCGCACCCAAACCTTCGAGAGGGTAGCCACGGTCTCCTGCGCGGCCGAAGATGGCTGGATGGAGACCCGCAGCTGGTGGAGAGGCAAGGTGAAGGACGAACCACAGGCACACATGCGGAGGATCGCCACCGAGGGAAAGTGGACCGCGAACTCGGACGCGGAGACTCGGTGGACCGGCCACTCGTGGCCAGGTAGGACAGCGAAAGTTTCTCCGGATCAGTCCTCCGTGACCACCGGGCCGGGGAGGTCCTGATCAGGAGGATGGAGACCATAGCTGTGGTCTCCTAATACCATCTCAGACGCCCATGTCGATGACGAGAAACCGCCATCAACCCCATGGCCATAGTATTCCAAGGCCTCACGGCGGAGCGGGATGGCGGACGCGAAGAAACCAGACGGCCGGGAGGAACCCCTGTGTGGGGACCCAGACCCCAGCGCAGCGACCACCGCGACCAACCCACCCGCCGTCACCGACGCCACCTTCTTCTTATTCTTGGACTTACGTTTCTTCTTCTTGGGAGCCGAAGACTCGGCATTCTCCCCCACCCGGAAGCCCGAAGCACCCCGGGACTGCTGGCCGAGGGCGCGAGGAGCGTCCGCCCGACTCCCTCCCTGCCGCGGCACGGCAGCCGCAGCCTGGGACTAGAGAGACGCAGCCCGCAGGAGCTCCTCGTGCGCCAGATCAGGCTGCTGGGCCGACGGGTGGCGGGGGTCCTCGATGCGCCGACGGGCCCGGGGAGGGGAGCTGGATGGTCGCCGGTCCTGCAGGTCGCGGGGAGGAGGGGGCGACCTCCACCCAGGGTGGCGGTAGGTACCCGCCTGACCGCGGGCAGGAGGTTGGCGGGAGTCCCGCAGGGGGGGAGGCCCCACGGCCAGGCGACGAGCGGCGTGGGGAGGTCCGACGGCGTGCCGGCGGAGAGGCCCGACGTGGGGGAGGGAACGGCGCAGGGGGGAGAGGGCACGACGGGGGGCTGGAGGCGGGGGACCCCGCGGCGGAGGCGGGCTTCTAGGCCGGTTGGCCATGGCCGCCGACAGGTCGGAGCGGGGGGGGGGGAGGGAGGAGGGTCGGGGGCGGTGTCAGGGGGCGAGGTCGGCGCGGGCAGCGCGGAGCCAGAGGTGGCGGCGGGTGGGGTGCAGGGTTGGGAATGAGGAGCACTTAGGTTAGGCCATTCGTCCCTGGCCCCCCGCGGCCTCGTGGGCCCCGGACCCAATAGGCTACCCAAGGGGCCTCCAACGACAGCGGCCCCAGCATCCAGACCCGCCCGAACTCCTGGCCCAGCGGCCCGCCGACCGCCCCGACCCACCCCACCCCACCCTTGCTGGGCGGCGGCCATCACAAGGCCTCGCCGGGCGAGGTCGCCCAGAGGCAACCCGCGCGTGCGGCAGGAAATCCGCCAGACAGGGGCGGAGGAGGTGCGAGGCGGCGCGAGCAGTCGGGACTCCCTGTTCCTCCTCGGAGACGCCACCGACGCCGCCCGGAGGCCACGCCGCGGTGATCAGCGCCTGATGCGATTCCGGCGGAGGGTCCTCGTCGGCCGGCTCCTCCTCCTCCACGTCGCCCCACGCGAGGCCATGGAGGTCCGCTAGAGCCGCGACGCGTGCCGGAGACAGGGGTCTAGGCGGCCTCAAGGCGAGCCGCGAGGGGGAGCGGGCAGAGGTAGGCGCCGCCGCCGGGAGGGACCGAGCCCCGACCTTGACGGCGTGGGCAGGGAAGGACAAGGAGCCAGCTTGCCGGACGAACTCCCCGCGGCGTCGATCCCGAGCATCCAGCACAACCCCGGACGCGGAGAGGAGGAAGTATTGGTTGATATCTAGACTTGAATACTGGGGCCACCGTCGATATTTTGCAAGTATTGGTTCGGACTATGGATCGACCAAGCCAATAATTTTATAGCAAAATATCAATGCAAAATACTAACTTCTTCTCGCAAGAAATAAGACACTTTTTTTTCATATAACAACACGTTTTCTATAGCTAACACATTGCTATCCAAAAATCTGGTCAGCTATCGCCTAGGAATTGACATCTTTTCTAGTCGGGGCTATTGAAAAATAAACTATACAATATAACTGGAGTAAACCACAGAAGACAGTTAATGAAACATTTAAAAAAATAGTTGAGTAGCTCCAGTATTTCCAAAATGCCCTAAGTAAGGAATGGATCATATACCAATTACAGTTAATCAAAGTTACAACAAATAGCATGATAGTTAGTGAACCATTAATAAAAGTAATTGAGCATCACCAGTGTAGCAACAATGGTTCATGGATGAGTAATGTTGCCGTCCTTGTCCAGTAGAACAACAAAAGAGAGAGTTGCATGTGCCAGGTTTGTTTCATGTTAGCTCAGGATTGATGACTTAAGACCGCCCTTGATGGAGCTCAGTGCTACTTCCATGTACAAGAACCGGTCATATATGCATGTTCACGTGAAATGCATTTGGATCCCTGCAGCTCTTTCCTCCATCCACACTGCTGCATAGGACCTAGCTTGTAGATGTTCCTCAAACACCTTCCCGAGCTCTCTACATTCTAGCTAACTTCGTTTTCTTCTTTATCCTTGCATCGCATACCAAATATAGTTGAACTAAAGCATGCGTCTGGATCTAAGTGATCGTCCTAGCAGTGTTACCTTCGTATCAATCTCATGCTTAGTGGTGCTTCTCCATGGTATAATCCCTTCCATGCAACTGAAGAAGAGTGTATAGTAGGAGATCCTGACCTCATATATATCATGTTTCTCCATAAGGGAGAACTATTTCAAGCCTGTAGGCATGGGAGGCATGGGGAAAGGAAGAGTCACAGAGGTCAGTGAATCTTGTACCAATGGCCTTGTTGCATCCTATGTCCCTAGGGTGCAAATTTTTTGATAAATGCATTGCAGTACAAACAGTACAATAAGAACCACCCCGTGTGATTACATGGGTGGTCACACACTGGGTTTTGATGGTAACTGACGAACAATTACGCCACTAGTATGTGGTTTACATGATAACAAAATACAGTTTGGTAAGTTTAAGAACTAAATTGGGTCCGCGGATGAATGGATTCAATGGTACACCTTGGAGACCCCCTTATGGAGATCCACGAGAGTGAGTAATCCCGGTGGCATCAAGGGAGCCGGAAAGTGGATCCTAAAAGGTGAGGCTAATACAACTTACTTTCATGACATTGCCAATGGGTGGCGCGGAAAGTCCTCTATCCCATTCCTTTGGGATAATGATCAGCTCCTGGAAAATGCCAGGGATATCTCCTCCCATGTCTACTCCTTAAATAACAAACTCTTCTTGGCGGGACCTGTCACGACCCAGGACCAGGGCTAGACAAATACCAGATCCTCATCTGATGTAAGCCTAACCTAAATTCCGAGACGCGCAGGGAAAGATCGGTAACATTACAGAACATACAAACCATACATTAATAAGGTAAACTCTTAAGAGAGTTACAAACCAGTCATACAAGCCAAGGGTCATGGACCCATCATTACATCAAACAACGAAAGCAAACAAGTTGTTCTAAACAACAAACTTAGCAATTGTGTAAAAGAATGTTCAGAATTGTGTAAAAGAGAGACTCTGCGACATTCTTTTTAGTGTGCATCACATCGATGTTATGGGGAAGTTCGCAGTCCTTGTAATACTCGAGCTTCGTTATGCCTGCCTCGTGTGTCCAGTTGTGCGTTTTTCCATATCCCTCAAACTGTGGGAAACCAGACTCGGTACGCACGAGAGCACGTAACTCGGCATCAACAGCAACACCATCGAACGTTGGTATCTCTTTTTCTTCAAGCACAACTTTGCCCTTGATGAAGTTCTTTTTGTCTTGTCTGAACGGATGGTCTCCTTTGAGGTATGGTCGATGCGTGTCAAATGCGGAATACTTTTTACCCGCCTTTAGCCAAAGGAACTCAAGTAGATGCCTGCACACTGGGCATGGCCACTTACCAGCTGTACACCATCCGCAGAATAGGGCGTACCCGGGCATGTCGTGCATGGAATAGTGGAACCAAACTTTCATGTAGAAGTTTGTCTTTGATGCACGGTCGTATGTCAACGTCCCGTGGTGCCAAGAGTGGTTCAGATCTTCCACAAGCGGTTGCATGTACACACTCAAATTCTTCCCCGGGTATTCAGGCCCTGGAATGATCAGCGACAGGAATATGGTCTTCCTTTGCATTAGGGCTCCGGGAGGGAGATTGAGCGGCATAACAAACACGGGCCAGCAGCTATACGAGGCGATCGACATACCATATGGATTGAATCCATCTGTTGATATAGCAATTCTAACGTTCCGAGCCTCTCCTGCCTCATCGAGATGGTCTCTATCAAAGTTCTTCCATGCCTTACCATCAGATGGATGTCCCATCTTTACCCGTCCTTGCTCATCCTCATATCTCTTCCCGCCTTGTGCCACGCCATCCGTGGTGGACTCCTTGGTCATGTAAAGCCGCTGGATTCTTTTTATGAATGGGAGATAACGAAGAATCTTCATGGCGACTTTTGTCTGCATCTTCTGACCATGGTCTCCCACCTCATGATACCTAGAGGCCCCACAATTGCTACAATAATTGTCATCCGCAAAATGTTTCCAGAACAAGAGGCAACCTTTTGGACAACAATCTATCTTTTGGTATTCCATGCTGAGCGCTCACAGGATTTTTTTGCTTCGTACATGGTTTTAGGAAGACAATGCCCTTCAGGCAACATGTTACCATATGTTTGCAGATGGTCTTCAAAGCATGAACGGGTGTTGCCGTACTGGAGCTTTTTGGCTAGTGCTTGCGAGATGGCATCGAGCTGAGAAATCTTTGAACCTCAGATAGAGGCCTCTTAGCCGAGGCCATCAAATCATAGAAGGCCTTCGCTTGGCTCGGATCCTCTGGTTCATGAGGTTCCTCCAGTTCTGGCGGTTCATGTGAAGGTGGCGAATCTGGCATGTTGGCATCATGGAAATCATCTAGCAAATTTCTAATCCCATCGCCTCATTGCCATTGATCCGCTGTCGCATCACCTTACCTCTATCACGCTCAGATCGAGTAAAGTCAACCGTCAGGACGAAGTCCGCATATAACCATATCTCCAAAGGTGTTTTTTCATTTCCTCCTTTGACTGACGATGACGCTTATTGCAATGAGCGCAAGGGCAAGTTGGACGAATGCCCGCTTTGAACCACGCTACTAACTCTTTCACTAATGATCGCCTTCCATGTCCACTCATCTGTTCTATCGACAACACTAGTACGGCCACTGTATATCCACCCATTATCAGCCATCCTCTGTTTTTATTGGGAACCAAACAATAAACATAGCATTTCATATCAAATAATAGCATGAAACTAAATGCATCATATTTTCTATTTATCTACCGAGAAAAACGCATAACCTACATCTCTAATAGGTATAGAGGGTCCTAGCAGCCAGATCCGTAGATTGAGACTCCATGTTTACCAGCCCAAGCTGCATTTCGGCAACACTCCTCGCAGCTCTCCCGACACGCCTCGCAAAGCCAAGAGGATGTGCATCCGAGAACAACGGGAGGCGCCACAAATCCTGACTCGGACCAGATGTAGCATGGAGAACGACTTAACTACGCATCCGCCGACTGTCCCGTAAATGCCGCAAGCATTACGCTTCATAATATGCGACCTCTAATGCATATTTATCCGCGTAATGCTCGAAGACGGGATATGACACCTAGGTGACGCGACTTGACGTGGAAATGGAATCTACTGACATCAAATATGCGAGGGAGGAGACGGAGTTGTAGCTCACCCTCGGCGGTAGAGGTAGTAGGCGACCTCCGGGACGGTGACCTCCGGGACGGGGACCTCCGGGACAGCGACCTCGACCTCCGGGATGGGGACCTCCGACAAATGACTCGGATGGCGACCTCCGGACAAATGACAGACCTAGTGAATGTAAATAGAGTCATGATTATATCACAACAAGTAATATACTAGAACAACTAATATACTAGAACTAATTATACTAGAACTAATATACAACAAGTAATATAGTAGAACTAATTATATAACAACAAGTAATTACCCTAAATAGGCAGGGAGGCAGAGGGAGGAGGGGAGGCAGGGAAGGAGGGGAGGCAGAGGGAGGAGGGAAGGAGGGGGTGGATGTGGGGAGGGAGGAGAGGAGGAAGAGGGAGGAGGAGGAGGAGCCGCCAGTGGGAGGAGGGATGGGAGGTGGGAGGAGAGGAGGCAGAGGAGGAGGGAGGCAGGGAGGAGGGGAGCCAAGGGAGGAGGGGGAGAGCACGGAGGAGGGGAGGACGGGAGCGGCCGGGAGGGCGGAGGATGAGGCGGGCGGGCGGGAGGCGGGCCAGGCGGGCGGAGGCGGCGGTGGGAGGCTAAGCGAAGTGAGCAGCGGCAGCGGAGGAGTGTGGTCACACGGGACGGAAGTGTGTGGTCATGGGGCCTGGTCGCAACAAGAAGCCCTTATCCACTTAGATGACTCCAAATTTTTTGCCAGATAGATAGATTTACCACAAAGCCGCTGCCAGAGATTAAATAAAATATAATAAAACATATTTTTATTAAACTTCTAAAAATATAATAATCTAAAATATAATATTAAACTTCTATCTATAATTTTTATGTAGTTATATTATGCAAGTTTTGGAGACATCCTCGTCTCGCATAGTTTCCCACGTAAACCCTAATCCAAACCCTAATCGCGGCAACGTGGATTTGAAGCTAGGTTTTCCGCCTAGGGCAATCCACCACCCTTGTGCATGTATGCTAGGCCACACGCATGTTCCGTGGCATCCCGAGACTGGCGGTCCTTTTCCGACGAAACCCTAATCCGAGGGCCTCGGGTCTACCTCGTAGCATTCTCCGACGAGGGTTGAACAACGACTCTCTCGGTGGTTTAGGTTTGTTTAGGTCATATCTACATGGAAAACCAAGGATAGGCCCAGGTTCCACCGGTCTACCCTCGCTTGACCCGCTGGGCAGAGCCTACTCCTACATGTCCAAAGACGCTTCTATAGGTGTTATCGCATGCAACGTGGACGGTCACACCGGGAGCTAGGTTTTCCGCCTAGGGCAATCCACCACCCTTGTGCATGTATGCTAGGGCCCCACGTGATGTTCCGTGGCATCCCTAAGCACTCGGCGGTCCTTTTCCGACGAAACCCTAATCCGAGGGACCCGCGGGTCTACCCCCGTAGCATTCTCCGTACGAGGGTTGAACAACGCACTCTCTCGGTGGTTTAGGTTTTTTTAGGTCATATCTACGTACATGGAAAACCAAGGATAGGCCCAGGGTTCCACCGGTCTACCCTCGTTTGACCCCCGGCGGGAGCCTACTCCTACATGTCCAACACGCTTCTATAGGTGCTATCGCATGCAATGTGGACGGTCACACCCAGGAGCTAGGTTTTCCGTCTAGGGGCAATCCACCACCCATGTGCATGTATGCTAGGGCCACACGCATGTTCCCGTGGCATCCCCTAAGACTGGGCGGTCCTTTTCCGACGAAACCCTAATCCGAGGGCCTCATGGTCTACCCCGTAGTATTCTCCGTGACGAGGGTTGAACAACGACTCTATCGTGGTTTAGGTTTGTTTAGGTCATATCTATATGGAAAACCAAGGATAGGCCCAGGGTTCCACCGTCTACCTCGCTTGACCTGCCAGTGAGCCTACTCCTACATGTCCAAAGACGCTTCTATAGGTGTTATCGCATGCAACGTGGACGGCCACACCCGGGAGCTAGGTTTTCCGCCTAGGGGCAATCCACCACCCATGTGCATGTATGCTAGGACCACACGATGTTACCGTGGCATCCCAAGACTCGGGCGGTCCTTTTCCCGATTTAAACCCTAATCCGAGGGCCCCCACGGTCTACCCTCGTAGCATTCTCAGACGAGGTTGAACAACGACTCTCTTTGTGGTTTAGGTTTGTTTAGGTCATATCTACATGGAAAACCAAGGATAGGCCCAGGGTTCCACCGTCTACCCTCGCTTGACCACAAGGGAGCCTACTCCTACATGTCCAAAGACGCTTCTATAGGTGTTATCGCAGGCAATGTGGACGGTCACACCGGGAGCTAGGTTTTCCGTCTAGGGGCAATCCACCACCCTTGTGCATGTATGATAGGGCCACACGCATGTTCCCTGGCATCCCTAAGACTCTGCGGTCCTTTCGATGAAACCCTAATCCAAGGGACCGGGTCTACCCCGTAGCATTCTCCGCACGAGGGTTGAACAACGCACTCTCGGTGGTTTAGGTTTGTTTAGGTCATATCTACATGGAAAACCAAGGATAGGCCTGTGGTTCCACCGTCTACCTCGCTTGACCACGTGAGCCTACTCCTACATGTCCAAAGACGCTTCTGTGTGTTATCGCATGCAACGTGGACGGTCACACCGGAGCTAGGTTTTCTCATAAGGCAATCCACCACCCTTGTGCATGTATGCTAGGGCCACACGCATGTTCCTGGCATCCCTGCACTCTCGGTCCTTTTCCGAAAACCCTAATCCGAGGGACCCATGGTCTACCTCAGTAGCATTCTCCGTGAGGTTGAACAACGACTCTCGGTGGTTTAGGCTTGTTTAGGTCATATCTACATGGAAAACCAAGGATAGGCCTAGGTTTCCACCGTCTACCTCGCTTGACTCCACAAGTGAGCCTACTCCTACATGTCCAAAGACGCTTCTATAGGTGTTATCGCATGCAACGTGGACGGTCACACCTGGAGCTAAGTTTTCCGTCTAGGGGCAATCCACCACCCTTGTGCATGTATGCTAGGCCACACGCATGTTCCGTGGCATCCCTAGCACTTTGCCTTTTCCGACGAAACCCTATTCCGAGGGACCCGCGGGTCTACCCCCGTAGCATTCTCCGTACAAGGGTTGAACAACGCACTCTCTCGGTGGTTTAGGTTTGTTTAGGTTATATCTACATGGAAAACCAAGGATAGGCCAATGGTTCCACCGGGTTCACCTCTTGACCTGCCATGAGCCTACTCCTACATGTCCAAAGACGCTTCTATAGGTGTTATCGCATGCAACGTGGACGGCCACACCCGGATCTAGGTTTTCCGCCTAGGGCAATCCACCACCCTTGTGCATGTATGCTAGGGCCACACGCTTGTTCCGTGGCATCCCGACACTGGCGGTCCTTTTCCAACGAAACCCTAATCCGAGGGACCCGCGGGTCTACCCGTAGCATTCTCCGCAGACGAGGTTGAACAACGCACTCTCGGTGGTTTAGGTTTGTTTAGGTCATATCTACATGGAAACCAAGGATAGGCCCGTGGTTCCACCGTCTACCCTTTGACCTGGCGGAGCCTACTTCTACATGTCCAAAGACGCTTCTATAGGTGTTATCGCATGCAATGTGGACTGGTCACACCTCGTAGCATTCTCCATAAGGGTTCAACAACGACTCTCTCGGTGGTTTAGGTTTGTTTAGGTTATATCTATATGGAAAACCAAGGATAGGCCCAGGGTTCCACCGTCTCACCTCGTTTGACTCATGGTGCCTACTCCTACATGTCCAGCACGCTTCTATAGGTGTTATCGCATGCAACGTGGACGGTCACACCCGGGATCTAGGTTTTCCGTCTAGGGGCAATCCACCACCCTTGTGCATGTATGCTAGGGCCACACGCTTGTTCCCGTGGCATCCTGACACTCGGGCGGTCCTTTTCCAACGAAACCCTAATCCGAGGGACCCGCGGGTCTACCCCCGTAGCATTCTCCGTACGAGGGTTGAACAACGCACTCTCTCGGTGGTTTAGGTTTGTTTAGGTCATATCTATATGGAAAACCAAGGATAGGCCCAGGGTTCCACCGGTCTACCCTCGTTTGACCCGCGGCGGGTGCCTACTCCTACATGTCCAGCACGCTTCTATAGGTGTTATCGCATGCAACGTGGACGGTCACACCCGGGAGCTAGGTTTTCCGTCTAGGGGCAATCCACCACCCTTGTGCATGTATGCTAGGGCCCCACGCATGTTACCGTGGCATCCCGGCACTCGGGCGGTCCTTTTCCGACGAAACCCTAATCCGAGGGCCCCGCGGGTCTACCCCCGTAGCATTCTCCGTACGAGGGTTGAACAACGCACTCTCTTTGTGGTTTAGGTTTGTTTAGGTCATATCTACGTACATGGAAAACCAAGGATAGGCCCAGGGTTCCACCGGTCTACCCTCGTTTGACCCCCGGCGGGAGCCTACTCCTACATGTCCAACACGCTTCTATAGGTGTTATCGCATGCAACGTGGACGGTCACACCCAGGAGCTAGGTTTTCCGTCTAGGGGCAATCCACCACCCATGTGCATGTATGCTAGGGCCACACGCATGTTCCCGTGGCATCCCGGCACTCGGGCGGTCCTTTTCCGACGAAACCCTAATCCGAGGGCCCTGGTCTACCTCGTAGTATTCTCCGCATTTAGGGTTGAACAACGCACTCTCTTGTTTTAGGTTTGTTTAGGTCATATCTATATGGAAAACCAAGGATAGGCCTAGGGTTCCACCGTCTACCCTCGCTTGACCTGCCAAGGAGCCTACTCCTACATGTCCAAAGACGCTTCTATAGGTGTTATCGCATGCAACGTGGACGCCACACCCGGGAGCTAGGTTTTCCGCCTAGGGCAATCCACCACCCATGTGCATGTATGCTAGGGCCACACGCATGTTCCGTGGCATCCGGCACTCAAGCGGTCCTTTTCCGACGAAACCCTAATCCGAGGGCCTCTGGGTCTACTCCCCGTAGTATTCTCCGACGAGGGTTGAACAACGCACTCTCTGTGGTTTAGGTTTGTTTAGGTCATATCTACATGGAAAACCAAGGATAGGCCTAGGGTTCCACCGGTCACCTGCTTGACCTGCCGGAGCCTACTCCTACATGTCCAAAGACGCTTCTATAGGTGTTATCGGCAATGTGGACGGTCACACCGGGAGCTAGGTTTTCCGCCTAGGGGCAATCCACCACCCTTGTGCATGTATGATAGGGCCACACGCATGTTCCTGGCATCCCGCACTGGGCGGTCCTTTTCGATGAAACCCTAATCCAAGGGACCATGGGTTCACTACCCGTAGCATTCTCCGTGACGAGGGTTGAACAACGACTCTCTCCTGGTTTAGGTTTGTTTTGGTCATATCTACATGGAAAACCAAGGATAGGCCCAGGGTTCCACCGGTCTACCCTCGCTTGACTCACCATGGAGCCTACTCCTACATGTCCAAAGACGCTTCTGGTGTGTTATCGCATGCAACGTGGACGGTCACACCCGGGAGCTAGGTTTTCTGTCAAGGGGCAATCCACCACCCTTGTGCATGTATGCTAGGGCCACACGCATGTTCCCGTGGCATCCCGGCACTCGGGCGGTCCTTTTCCGACGAAACCCTAATCCGAGGGACCCGCGGGTCTACCCCCGTAGCATTCTCCGTACGAGGGTTGAACAACGCACTCTCTCGGTGGTTTAGGCTTGTTTAGGTCATATCTACATGGAAAACCAAGGATAGGCCTAGGGTTCCACCGGTCTACCCTCGTTTGACCCGCGGCGGGAGCCTACTCCTACATGTCCAGCACGCTTCTATAGGTGTTATCGCATGCAACGTGGACGGTCACACCCGGGAGCTAAGTTTTCCGTCTAGGGGCAATCCACCACCCTTGTGCATGTATGCTAGTGCCACACGCATGTTCCCGTGGCATCCCAAGACTCTATGTCCTTTTCGGACGAAACCCTAATCCGAGGGGTCCCTGGGTCTACCCGTAGCATTCTCCGTGACGAGGGCTGAACAACGCACTCTCTCGTGGTTTAGGTTTGTTTAGGTCATATCTACTTGGAAAACCAAGGATAGGCCCAGGTTCCACCGGCCTACCCTCGCTTGACCACATGAGCCTACTCCTACATGTCCAAAGACGCTTCTATGTGTGTTATCGCATGCAACGTGGACGGTCACACCCGGGAGCTAGGTTTTCTGTCAAGGGGCAATCCACCACCCTTGTGCATGTATGCTAGGGCCACACGCATGTTCCCGTGGCATCCCGGCACTCGGGTGGTCCTTTTCCGACGAAAACCTAATCCGAGGGACCCGCGGGTCTACCCCCGTAGCATTCACCGTACGAGGGTTTAACAACGCACTCTCTCGGTGTTTTAGGTTTGTTTAGGTCATATCTACATGGAAAACCAAGGATAGGCCCAGGGTTCCACCGGTCTACCCTCGTTTGACCACAAGGAGCCTACTCCTACATGTCCAGCACGCTTCTATAGGTGTTATCGCATGCAACGTGGACGGTCACACCCGGGAGCTAGGTTTTCCGTCTAGGGGAAATCCACCAACCTTGTGCATGTATGCTAGGGCCACACGCATGTTCCCCAGCATCCCACTGGGCGGTCCTTTTCTCGACGAACCCTAACTGAGGGCCTCGCGGGTCTACCCCCGTAGCATTCTCCGACGAGGGTCACCAACGACTCTCTCGTGGTTTAGGTTTGTTTAGGTCATATCTACATGGAAAACCAAGGATAGGCCCCTGTTCCACCGGTCTACCTCGCTTGACTCGCCGGAGCCTACTCCTACATGTCCAAAGACGCTTCTATAGGTGTTATCGCATGCAACGTGGACGGCCACACCCGGAGCTAGGTTTTTCCGCCTAGGGGCAATCCACCACCCTTGTGCATGTATGCTAGGGCCACACGCATGTTCCGTGGCATCCCTAAGACTCGAAAGCAGTCCTTTTCCGACGAAACCCTAATCCGAGGGACTCAAGGGTCTACCCCGTAGCATTCTCCGAGGGTTGAACAACGCACTTTCTCGGTGGTTTAGGTTTGTTTAGGTCATATCTACATGGAAAACCAAGGATAGGCCCAGGGTTCCACCGGTCTACCCTCGTTTGACCCGCGGCGGGAGCCTACTCCTACATGTCTAGCACGCTTCTATAGGTGTTATCGCATGCAACGTGGACGGTCACACCCGGGAGCTAGGTTTTCTGTCAAGGGGCAATCCACCACCCTTGTGCATGTATGCTAGGGCCACACGCATGTTCCCGTGGCATCCCAAGACTTGCGGTCCTTTTCCGACGAAACCCTAATCCGAGGGACCCGCGGGTCTACCCCCGTAGCATTCTCCGTACGAGGGTTGAACAACGCACTCTCTCGGTGGTTTAGGCTTGTTTAGGTCATATCTACATGGAAAACCAAGGATAGGCCTAGGGTTCCACCGGTTCACCTCGCTTGACCTGCCATGTGAGCCTACTCCTACATGTCCAAAGACGCTTATAGGTGTTATCGCATGCAACGTGGACGGTCACACCCGGAGCTAGGTTTTCCGTCTAGGGAAATCCACCACCCTTGTGCATGTATGCTAGTGCCACACGCATGTTCCATGGCATCCCAAGACTCGGGCTGTCCTTTTCCGACAAAACCCTAATCCAAGGGACCCATGTTCTATCCCGTAGCATTCTCCTCATAAGGGTTGAACAACGACTCTCGGTGGTTTAGGTTTGTTTAGGTCATATCTACATGGAAAACCAAGGATAGGCCCAGGTTCCACCGGTCTACACTCGCTTGACCTGCCCATGAGCCTACTCCTACATGTCCAAAGACGCTTCTATAGGTGTTATCGCATGCAACGTGGACGGTCACACCGGAGCTAGGTTTTCCGTCTAGGGCAATCCACCACCCTTGTGCATGAATTCTAGGCCACACGCATGGTCCCGCATCCCGCACTGGCGGTCCTTTTCCACTAAACCCTAATCCGAGGGACCCGCGGTCTACCTCAGATCATTCTCCTGACGAGGGTTGAACAACGCATTTCTCGATGGTTTAGGTTTGTTTAGGTCATATCTACATGGAAAACCAAGGATAGGCCTGTGGTTCCACCGGTCTACCCTCGCTTGACTTGCCACGGAGCCTACTCCTACATGTCCAGCACGCTTCTATAGGTGTTATCGCATGCAACGTGGACGGTCACACCCGGGAGCTAGGTTTTCCGTCTAGGGGCAATCCACCACCCATGTGCATGTATGCTAGGGCCACACGCATGTTCCCGTGGCATCCCGGCACTCGGGCGGTCCTTTTCCGACGAAACCCTAATCCGAGGGCCCCGCGGGTCTACCCCCGTAGTATTCTCCGTACGAGGGTTGAACAACGCACTCTCTCGGTGGTTTAGGTTTGTTTAGGTCATATCTATATGGAAAACCAAGGATAGGCCTAGGGTTCCACCGGTCTACCCTCGTTTGACCCGCGGCGGGAGCCTACTCCTACATGTCCAGCACGCTTCTATAGGTGTTATCGCATGCAACGTGGACGGTCACACCCGGGAGCTAGGTTTTCCGTCTAGGGGCAATCCACCACCCTTGTGCATGTATGCTAGGGCCACACGCATGTTACCGTGGCATCCCAAGACTGGGCGGTCCTTTTCCGATTTAAACCCTAATCCGAGGGTCTCCACGGGTCTACCCGTAGCATTCTCGGTGACGAGGGTTGAACAACGACTCTCTTTGTGGTTTAGGTTTGTTTAGGTCATATCTACATGGAAAACCAAGGATAGGCCTGTGGTTCCACCGTCTACCCTCGCTTGACTCACGGCCATGAGCCTACTCCTACATGTCCAAAGACGCTTCTATAGGTGTTATCAAGGCAATGTGGACGGTCACACCCGGAGCTAGGTTTTCCGCCTAGGGCAATCCACCACCCTTGTGCATGTATGATAGGGCCACACGATGTTCCGTGGCATCCCCAAGACTAGCGGTCCTTTTCGATGAAACCCTAATCCAAGGACCATGGGTCTACCCCGTAGCATTCTCCAGACGAGGGTTGAACAACGACTCTCTCGGTGGTTTAGGTTTGTTTAGGTCATATCTACATGGAAACCAAGGATAGGCCTGTGGTTCCACCGGGTTCACCCTCGCTTGACCTGCCAATGAGCCTACTCCTACATGTCCAAAGACGCTTCTACTGTGTTATCGCATGCAACGTGGACGGTCACACCCGGAGCTAGGTTTTCCATCAAGGGCAATCCACCACCCTTGTGCAAGTATGCTAGGGCCACACGATGTTCCTGTGGCATCCCTAAGACTGGGCGGTCCTTTTCCGACGAAACCTAATCCGAGGGACCATGGGTCTACCCTCGTAGCATTCTCCAGACGAGGGTTGAACAACGACTCTCTCGTGGTTTAGGCTTGTTTAGGTCATATCTACATGGAAAACCAAGGATAGGCCTAGGGTTCCACCGGTCTACTCGCTTGACTCACAAGGGAGCCTACTCCTACATGTCCAAAGACGCTTCTATAGGTGTTATCGCATGCAACGGACGGTCACACCCGGAGCTAAGTTTTCCGCCTAGGGCAATCCACCACCCTTGTGCATGTATGCTAGTGCCACACGATGTTCCTGGCATCCGGACTCTGCGGTCCTTTCGGATTTAAACCCTAATCCGAGGGCCCTGGGTCTACCTCGTAGCATTCTCCGCACGAGGGTTGAACAACGACTCTCGGTGGTTTAGGTTTGTTTAGGTCATATCTACTTGGAAAACCAAGGATAGGCCCAGGTTCCACCGGTCTACTCGCTTGACCTGCCAAGTGAGCCTACTCCTACATGTCCAAAGACGCTTCTATAGGTGTTATCGCATGCAACGTGGACGGTCACACCGGAGCTAGGTTTTCCGCCTAGGGAAATCCACCACCCTTGTTCATGTATGCTAGGGCCACACGCATGTTCCCTGGCATCCCGACTCGGCGGTCCTTTTCGATGAAACCTTAATCCGAGGGCCTCAAGGGTCTACCCCGTAGCATTCTCCGCACGAGGGTCGACCAACGCACTCTCTCGGTGGTTTAGGTTTGTTTAGGTCATATCTATATGGAAAACCAAGGATAGGCCCAGGTTCCACCGGCTACCCTCGCTTGACTCCATGGTGCCTACTCCTACATGTCCAAAGACGCTTCTAGGTGTTATCGCATGCAACGTGGATTGCCACACCGGGAGCTAGGTTTTCCGCCTAGGGGCAATCCACCACCCTTGTGCATGTATGCTAGGGCCCCACGATGTTACCGGGCATCCCGCACTCCCAAGTGTCCTTTTCCGACGAAACCCTAATCCGAGGGCCTCTGGTTCACTCCCCGTAGCATTCTCCGCACGAGGCTGAACAACGACTCTCTTTGTGGTTTAGGTTTGTTTAGGTCATATTCACGCACATGGAAAACCAAGGATAGCCCGTGGTTCCACCGCCCACTGCTTGACCAAGGAGCCTACTCACATGTCCAACACGCTCTATAGGTGTTATCGCATGCAACGTGGACGGCCACACCAGAGCTAGGTTTTCCGTCTAGGGCAATCCACCACCCATGTGCATGTATGCTAGGGCCACACGATGTTCCTCGGGCATCCCCAAGACTGGGCGGTCCTTTTCCGGCGAAACCCTAATCCGAGGGCCCCGCGGGTCTACCCCCGTAGTATTCTCCGTACGAGGGTTGAACAACGCACTCTCTCGGTGTTTTAGGTTTGTTTAGGTCATATCTATATGGAAAACCAAGGATAGGCCTAGGGTTCCACCGGTCTACCCTCGTTTGACCTGCAAGGAGCCTACTCCTACATGTCCAAAGACGCTTCTATAGGTGTTATCGCATGAAACGTGGGACGGTCACACCGGAGCTAGGTTTTCCGCCTAGGGCAATCCACCACCCATGTGCATGTATGCTAGGGCCACACGATGTTCCCGTGGCATCCCTAAGACTCTCGGTCCTTTTCCGACGAAACCCTAATCCTAGGGCCTGCTGGTCTACCCTGTA